>CM053599.1:93582313-93616291 GCA_028646575.1 Pseudocheirus occidentalis
TGTATATTATGTGTACCTAGAGGGCACAGGATCAATTGAATTGGAAGGGACAACACTTTAAAAGGTGAAATTCTGAGGTGGGAGAGGATTAGAATGAGAGGACACAAGAAGAGACAGAATGGAGTTAATTATCTTATATAGAAGAGGCTAGGGACAATTGTTACAATGGAGGGGAGGAACAGGAAGGCAAAAGGGAAAGGGTCAACCTTACTCTCATTGAATTTGGCTTAGGGAAGGAATGACAAACTAAACTTGGTATCTTGCCACACAGGAGAGTAGGGGAGATGGGGGTGAGAGGTGGGATGATGGAGGAGAGGGCGAGGTGGGGGGGAGGGTTGCTGGAAAGACACACTTCAGTGAGGGGACAGGGAGAGGGCAGAGAATAGAACAAAGTGGGGGGGATAGGAAGGAGGGACAAATAATCAGTCTCTCACAATATGTCCAACGTGGAGATGTTCTGCGTAATTACACATGTACAGCCTGTATTGAAATATGCTTGTCCTTCCAGTGTGGGTGGGTAATGAGGGAGGAAGGGAAACAATCTAGAATTTAAAGTTCTATAATCAATTGTTTAAAATAAATATGAATACATATATATATATATATATATAAAATTATTATTATTATTAGCTACATGCAACTGAGAATTAAGATATACAGCTACTGGGGTAGGCAGACCCATCCTGCCCTACCAGAAAGTCAGAGGGGCGATGGGGGAGAACACAGGAGAAAGCAGATTGGGGGAGGTGATATACTGTGGAATCGCTGTTTTGGGGTGGTAGGTAGGGGAAAGATGGGGAGAAAATCTGTACCCCAAAATCTCACAGAAACGAGTGATGTAAACAAGAAAATAAATAAATTAATTTAAATCTAAAAAAAAAAAGTCAGCAAATTAATCAGCACAAAAGTAGATCTTACTTTTTTGTTAAGGCAATTGCAGTTAAGTAACTTGCCCAGGGTCATACAGTATGTATCAAGTGCTGAAGGCTGAATTTGAACTCAAGTCCTCCTGAGTCCAGGGCCAGTGGTTCCATTGTGCCACCTAACTTTCCCTAGATCTTGCTTTCTTAGGAAAATAGTAGGAATAATTTGTTCCACAGCTAGACTGGGAAATTATAGTCATATGAGTGTACTATACAATTTTTCAATTTCAATTTCTATTTTGGGAGTACACATGGGGTAATAGTTAATTGTTGGTATCTTTTCTTTAAAATATACACAAAGAGTTACTATTCTTCTCATCTACAATTAAGCACTAGTTTTCAACAAAGAATGAAATACAAGCCAATGAACAAAATGATTCTCTTCGGAAAATATGTGTTCTGCTACAATCTCAAATATGTTTGTGACCGTATAGACTATTTACACTGTTATTAGAATAAGAAATGATCATTATTTCCTTTTCCTTCACTACACATTGTTCTCATAGCACCACATATGACTGTAGCATTGTAAAAAAACATTTTTTTAAAAGCAGCACTACTGATTTATGGGAGGTAGGGTCAGGGAAGAGGTAGGTGGAGGGTCAAGTCCTGATTTGGATATCATTGCTCTCTCTGGCCAACTCCTGGTAAGGAAACTCTGATAAGTATACCGGAAATTGTTTTGCAACTGTAGTTTTAGAGAGCTGTTAGGGTCACTGAGAGAGTAAAAGACTGATACTGGCTCACAGAGCCAACATGTGCCAGAGGTGGGACATGAACTCCCTGTTGTATGGATGAGTATCTATCTACAATGCATATTATCAGTTATTTAATGTCATAAAACTAGTAATTAAAGTAAAACAAAAAATGTAAACTCTTAAAAGGATAATTAAGCAACAAAATGAGCAGTAATCCACCTTACTAACATCACTATTATTTCTAATAGAGGCAACACGATAAGAATGGATAGAAGGTGTAGTCTTGAAAATAGGAAGACCCAATTTTACATTCTGCCCTATGCTGGTTGTGTGACTCTGGGGAAGGCAGTGAACTCCTCAGTGCACTAGGCAAATTTCTTTCTTTTTTTTTTTAACCAGGCAACTTTTTAATACCAAAGTTGCAAAGGTGCTTTTTAACAGAGTTTTATATGCTAATAAAATCACAGTTCTAGTCCCTATCACTATTATTTCTATTCTCAATATTTCAGTGGCAAGTAATGAGCTCATGCAATCTTTCACCATGATGAAGACAGGCTTTCCTCCATCCTCTCCCATCTCATTGTAACAATGGATCGGTATTTTTGTGAACTGTGAAGGGTTAATTCTTGATCCCTATTTCTTCTCTCCTCAGCAACATATTTTGCTGCCACCAAGTGGCTGAAAGTATGAGGTTGGCAAATTTAACATTACCTTAAGTACTCAAAAATGTCACTAAGTGCTAGGAATAGAATGATAAATAGGAACAATGTCAGCCCTTGAGAAGCACATATTCTAAAAAGGAGAACTGAACACATATATAAATATATATGATAAGAAAGAAAATGGCAGTCCAAAAGAACAAGCAAAGTGATATGAGAAATGAGAAGATTTAGAGATGGACTTTTATCTGGGATGATCATGGAAGGTTTTAAGCAGGAAGTGGCACATAAGCTGCACTTTGTAAGACGGCAAGAGACTTTGACAGATGGAAATAGAGGTAAGATTCCACTGCAAGGGCAGGGTAATGTTCAACAAAGGCATGAGGAGGGGCAGCTAGGCGGTACAGTGAATAGAGCACAGGCTCTGGAATCAGAAGGCCCTGAGTTCAAATATGACCTCAGACACTCAGACTTGGTCAAGTCACTTAACCCCAATTGCCCTGCCCTCCCCCCCCCCCAAAAAAAAAAAAAAAAAAGAACTTAAAAAAAAAAACCCCAAAACAAAGGCATGAGGAAAGAGAACCAAAATGAGAAAAGGTGTCAGGGTAATAGAAAGCAGCTGAAAGCATAATATGGGAAGAGCAACAGTGTGAAATAAGGTACTGTGGATCCATATTATGACAAGTCTATTGAGAAAGAAAATATAAAAATAGTAGAAAAACTAATGCTATTTCTCAAAGAAATTTAAAAATCTGTTAATGACATCTTAAAAAACCTATTATAAACATACATAATATATAAACATAAACATAAACAACAAATCAACATCATAAGAAATAATACATATGGAAAAAAACTAAAACTAAAAATGCCATAAAGTTATGTCTCCCTCACATCCCATTCAACAAATCAACTAACAAAACAACAAGCATTTGTTAAGCATTAATTTTTAGCTCACTATCCAGCACTGTGCTAAGCCAAATGGACATAAAGTAAAAATAGTCCCTGCCCTCAAGAAATCTGCATTCTAATAGAGGAGATATATATATATATAAATAGTTACAAACTCCTGAAGGAAGCTATTGCTGTGGCATATAGGAAGCATTTAATAAATGCTTATTGATTGACTGGTTAAGCTAAGTCTCGAAAGAAGTCAGAAATTCTAAGAGGAAGAAGTAAAGAAGGACATATAGGGGGTGGCCCCTACAAAGACACAGACAGGAGATAGAATCTTGAGCAAGTAGTCCAATATGGCTGGAACATACAATGTGTGGAGGGGTATGTGGTATAAGAAGACTGGAAAGGAACAAAGCGGTCAGAACATAAAGAGCTTTAAATGCCAAACAAAGGATTTTATTTTTGATCTTGGAAGTAAGAAAGAGCTGTTGAAGTTTACTAAGTAGGGAGATCAGACCTAAGCTTTGGGAAAATCACTCTGGCAAAAGGATGGAAAATATACTGGAGTGGAGAGAGATAAGACAGGGAGACCAATTAGAAGACTACTGTAATATTCTAGGCAAGAAAGATCTAAAAACTGGGGTGGTGGGTGTGTGAGTGGAGAGAAAGGAACATGTATGACCGATGCTATAAAGACAGAAACAAGCTTGGGCAACTGATTGTATATGCGGAGTAAGGTTAAGGAGTTAAGAATGACATGAGGCTGTAAATATGGGTAAGAAAGATAGTGGTGCCCTTAATGGTAAAAGGGAAGTTCAGAAAAAAAATACTTAGAAGGAGTGGTAAGAGAGGTAGTAGGTTAATCAAGAGAAAGCAGTCACAATAGTCAAAGAAGATGCTCAACAGTGCAAAATACTTAAGAGAAGTCAAGAAGGATGAAAATGAAGAAAAGGCCATTCAATCTGTCAATTAAGAAATTATTGATAGCTTTGCAAAGAGCAAATTCAATTGAATGATGAATTGGAAATCAGAAAACAGGAAGTTTAGAAGAAAATGAGAAGAGGAAGTAAAAGTACTGAATACAGTATTTTTTTCAAGCAGCTTAGCAAAAATTGGAATGAGATATGGAAGGATAGCTAATAAAAATTCTAGGATCAAGTGACGGAAAAGAGACACATGAACACAGGCAGCAAAGAAAAAGGAAGAAGAGAGGTAGAGCCTGAAGCTTTGAGAGAGGAGTAGGGAGAATAGTGGAGGAAATCAGTTAAGACAGTATGGGTGAGACAGAAAATAAATGAGAGGAATAGAAGGCCTGTCTTGCTGCAGGGAGGGCCTAATTGAAAGCGGACAATACATTTCTAGTGAACCCAGTCAGCAGTTTTATGACTTTCTCCAGCTCCATTCAGCAGAGTTTATGCTAAAAGTGGAGGAGGCAGAAGGTGAGAGTAATTTAGCACTCAGATTTGGGGAAACACAATAAGATGATTGGACAAGCAGATAAGGAATTTGAACACTGAGGATATGTATAACTAAAATGATTTACCAAAGAATGGGTAAAGATTGAGAGAGGAAGACAGTATAACCATTATAAGGGTGAAGACCAGGTGTAAAGTACTAAGAGGTGAGCATGTGAAGGTTTCACTGGGTATGAAGAAGCAGGTTAGGAGTTGTGATGCATAGGGAAAGATGTGATAAAAAAAAAAAAATATATATATATATATATATATATATATATATATATATAAGCAGATAAAGGAATTTAACAGCACACCAACATCTGAGTGAAACACTTGTAGGTGATGGCAAGATCAATGCTATGACCACTCTGTGTGTAGCTGAAGTGTAGTAAAAGCATAAGTCTAAAACTTAGATCTTTTTCTTACCAGGCTCAGTAAAAGTGAGTCTTAAGTTCACCTGAAATTCATTCTAACTCAAGTATTCTTTTATAGAGAAAATCCATATGGCCTTTTAATTAGATCTTTTGTTTTTTAGCAAGCAGCATGCTTCTTCTTTCCTATCCATATTTCTGTGTAAGTGAAGGACTTCTCTCCTCCCCTACACTATGACTTAGTGTTCTCATTACTCTTGGTTTCCTTTCCTTTCTTTTTTCTCCCCTGAGAAAAGGATAAAATCAAATCACTACCATGTCTTCTCCTCAATTCCCCATTTTTTTCTTTGAATATACAAAAGCAGCATGTAATAAATGATATGCAACCCTGGCATTAACCTGTTGTTTCATTATGTAGAGAGAATATGTGGGAATGAGCTCTGGCTTTTGTCTATTCCACAATAGCTCTGACTTAACAAAATGAGAGAAATTGTCACTTTATAGTTTGCCAAATACCATTGGGGAGTACCCTCCAAATCAAAATCTCGTAACTGGCTGAGGTAGTAGCTGGGAAATGTAAATATTTTTAAATGCCTAAATGAAAATGACTATTCAATTATTTAAGGATTTGATGAAAATTATGTGGATAGGATTTAATGTGGATTCTAATGTAAACTCAAAAGACTCTCTTCAAATAACTTACATTGTACAAAGGCACCATTGGTGAAACACAAAAGCATTAATCAAGGGTGTGATTGTGATATTTTAGTCAATTTATTTAAAGACATAAAAACAAAGATTAAGATTAAAGGGTTTCCCCCACCAAAAATAGTAAACACAAGTTTTATTACCTCAATTCTCTGTCCTATCCTTTCACATGACCATTTTAAATTTGTGAGCTACCAACCTACTCTGCTGTAATAATGGGCCCAGGAGATAACAAAATGTTGAACCTAACAGAGATATGGCATACCTAATGACAGGTGCTTGTAAATCCAGTACTTTTTTCATCTCCAAATGCAATGATGGAGCATATTGTTCTTCCTTAAAATGAGGTGTTCCCTTTACTTGTGGACTTCCTCTAAAAGACAAAGACATATGATGAGAACAATCTCTTAATTTTACACATTCTCTCTCTTCTCTACCTCGCCCTCCACTCCCACCCTCCTCAGAATTTTAAAACTTAAAAATGCTCCAAATACAATCTGACACATTTTGATACAATATATTCACAAATATGAACTTACAAAAAAAGTTTTGTCCCTGGTCTTTTTCTCTTTATGTCCTCTCCCTTGGCAATCTTGTTAACTTGCATACCTTCATTTCTTTTAGTTATTTTTTGAAATTCTTAAACTTTTTTCTTCATATGAGTGTTATTTTTTCTAGTTCTCTAACTATAAACTAATTTATAAATTAATCCATATAGTAATATATAAAGTAATCCTTTTGTATCTTGACTAGAACAGCCTGGGATGAGTAAATTAACAATATTTTCAATTTTATTATATTGACCCATCTGACCCACAAACAATTAATATTTTCCCCAGTTATTTAAGTCTGTCATCATATCTAGATAGATGCTTATAATTGTATTTATATAGTTCTTGTATATTTCTTGGAAGGTAGACTTCCAAGTATTTTATGCAGTTTGTGGTATTTTAAAATGGAATTTCTCTCTCTTCCTCCTTGGTTTTACAGATATTATAAAGAAAAGAAGAAATTTGCTATTTTATGTCTTCCAGGTGTGCCAAATTTTGTTTCACTTTAGTTGATGCTTTAGAGTTTTAAAGTACATTATCATATTATCTGCAAAAAAATGAGAATTTTATTTCTGCTTTAGATTTTTGGTTATTCCTTCAGTTTCTCTTTCTAGTCTTAACTGTTTACTCCAGTTAGTAAATTCCTAGTCCTGTATCAACTAAAAGTGGTGACAAATGGATATCCTTTGATTCACCCTTGAATTTACTGGAAATAATTCTAGTTTATCTCTGTTACAAAAAAAAAGTAGCTCTTGGTTTTAGATATATGCTATTTATTATTTTAAAGAAAAGTCTGTTTATTTTTATCATTTCTAGTGTTTTAAACTGAAATAGTGCTGTTTTATTAAAAGCTTCTGCTGCATCTTTAGATACAATCAAGACTTTTGTTGAACTGAATGTATAATTTTCCTAATATTTTAACCAACCCTGCATTCCTTATATAAAATCTACCTATAATTATGTCTAACATTTGAGATGACTGTGTTTTAGTCTGTTCATATTTTATTAAAAATTTTTGTATTTATATTCATTACGGATATTGGTCTACAGTTTTGTTTTTCTGTTTTGATTCCATCTGGTTTATGCATCAAGCCTGTATCTGTGTCAAGAAAGAATCTGGTATTTTTGCTATTTTTTAAAACAACTGGTGTAATAGCAGAATTTGTTGTTCTTTGGATATTTGATAGAAGTCACTTGTTAATCCATCTGGTTTTACAGTTTTTTCCTTTGGAAGCTCACTTATTGCTTGTTCAATTTCTTACTCTCAAATTAGGTTTAAAGTATCTATTTCTTGGCCTGTTAACTTGTTCTGAGTATTTTTCATTTTTGTGAAGATTCTTTTATTTTATTTAAGTTGTTGGTTTAATTGGCATATGGCTGGGTGAAACTGCTTTCATTATCTTTTGTTATTCACTTATTCTGAATTCTCTTCATTTTGGATACTGGTAAAATTAGGCAATTCTCAATTAAAAAAAATCAAACGGTTAATGGTTTGTCTATTTTGTTCTGAACAACTTATTTTATTTATTTCTTTTCAATTTTGTTAATTTCTTTTTTAGTTTTCAGGATTTCCATTTTAGTGTTTAGAGTTTTTAATTTGTTAGCTTTTTGGTATTTTAAATTGCATTCCCAATTCATTGATCAGTTCTTACTTTTTTTTTCCTGTTTAGTTAATAAGACTTTAGAAATACAGCTTTTCCCCTAGGATCGATTTAGTTGTATCCTCCCAAAATTTTGAATGTTGTCTCACTGCTGTCATTATCTTTAATGAAATTATTTACCATTTCTATGACTTGCTCTTTAACTCAACAATTCTTCAGGATTAAGTTAATTGGTTTCCAATTGATCTTCAATACCTTTTTTTTAGCTGCACTTTAAATATAATTCTTCCCAATAAAATGAAATTATGTTATGTCCTAGGGCATAATCAATTTCTGTAAACATGCCACACAAAGTTGAGATATATGCATACACATTCCCTTTTCCATTCAAAAATCATTACAGGCTACTGCGTTATATGAAATCATAACTGTTACTCTCATTTTTGTGTGTGTATATTCAGATAAGGCATAATAGATTTTGCTCCAGTCCATTATTTTAACTCTGTATGAGTGTTTCTTGTAAACCAATGTATTGTTGTATTTTGCTTTCTAATAATATTCTTCTAACTTCTTCCATTATATGAATGAATTTATCTCATTACATTTATAATTATGATAATTTTCTACAGTTCTATTATAATTTTTATTCTCAACAATTCTCTCTGCTTATTCCAAAATATTATTTTATTTCCTTTTAACCTTCTTTCCTCCATCCCCTCTTGAAGCTTAAGATTTATTATGCTTATAACTAATCTCTTCCTTAATCTACTCTCCTCATAGTCACTTTTCTTCTCTTCCTATTCCTATCTCTATCTTGGTTGAGGTAAAAGTAGTAGTTCTATGCCAATGTGTGCTTTGCCCTTTTTAAATCAATTTAAGTGAAAGTATAGTTCAAGCGATGGTCACACCCCTTAATTAAGCCATGTTTGCATATAGTTTTACTTACACAATCTGATTACATGTCTTCACAGGTTCTCCATTTTTTTCTCCCTTACCCCCTTAATCTATCCTCTACACACACCCTTTCTTTTTTCTTAACACATTTTCAAAGTATAAACTATTTATAAATCTTTTATCTCAAATGATTACTTCTACGACGACTTATGGCAACAGGATTCTAAATGAACCCTTTAAATATCCACCCTTCTCCATTAGAATGTAAACAGTTATGAAGTCTCTTCTGAATGTACTCTTGTATTTAACCTTTTTTATTTTTCTCTTGACTTCCATATTTCAAAGTTCCTTTTCAGCTACATTTTTTCATCAGGAATAACTGAAAATGCTCTCTTTTCACTGAATGTATAATTTTTCCTTGTTGGATGATACAAATGTTTTGAATAAGTTATTCTTGGTTATATACTTAGCTTTTTTTACTTTTTTGGATATTTTATTCCATGTTCTTTATTTCTGCTTATGATAAATGTGAAATCATGTGTAAACTGTTTTGTGGCTTTTCAATATTTCAGTTTTTTTTCGGCTGCATGTAGTATTTATTTCTTTTGTTGGGAAGCTCTGGATTTTGGAAATGAAACCCATGAGACTTTCTATTTGGGGGTTTCTTTTTGGGAGTAATTGGTAGATTTCTTTTTCAATTTTCACATTGCTTTCTTGTTTCAATATGTATAGCTATTTTAATGACTTCTTGAAATATGACTGTCAGGTTAATTTTTTGTACTATGAATGTTAGGCAATCCTTTGATTCTTAAATCATCTTTCCATGTTTTGTTTTCCAGAACAATTATTTTTTATATGAGATAGTTTACATTTTCCTCTTTTTCCACATTCTTTTAACTGTTATAAAAATTTTTGTTGCCACTTGGAGTCATTAACTCCCACATCGTTGATTCTGATTTTAGGGGAGTTTGTCACTAGGGAAAGGTTTTATACCTTTTTTGTTAAATTTTTTACCTTTTCTAATTCTTTCCTCTATAGCTATCATTTCTTTTATAAAATCTTTTTATTTTTTATTTCATTTTTTATGTAGTTAATTTATTTTTAGCTTTTGACATTCACTTCTATAATATTTTGAGTTTTAAATTTTCTTCCCCCTCCTTTTGCTGCCCCCTCCCCAAGACAGTGTGCAATTTGATATAGACTCTACTTATACATTTCATACTAAGCATATTTTCACATCAGTCATGATGTAAAGAAGAATTACAACTAATGGAAGGAACTATGAGAAAGAACAAACAAAACATAGCATTTTCCATTGTGAGTCTTTTGGAGTTGTCTCAGAACCTTGCATTGCAGAGAAGAGTTAAGTCTATCAAAGTCAGACATTGCACAATGTGGCTATTATATTGTACAATGTTCTCCTGGTTCTGCTTATTTCATTCAGCATCAGTTCCTATAAGTCTTTCCAGGTTTTTCTGAAGTCCACCTGCTCATTTCTTATTAGCACAACAGCATTCCATTACATTTATATACCACAGCTTGTTCAGCCATTCCCCAACTGAAGGACATCTCCTCAACTGATGCAACTGAGTCTTTGGTCTTTTATGTTTATCTTCCTTTCACAGGTCTAAAACCAGTACCTTCCCTAATTTTTTTTTTTACCTCTTTCAGACTAAGACAAATCTAATAAAAAGTTAACAAGAAAGAAGCTAAAGACCTAACTATATATTGGTTAGGGCTACAACATACCTCTTTCAGACTAAGACAAATCTAATAAAAAGTTAACAAGAAAGAAGCTAAAGACCTAAACAGAACTTTAGAAAAATTAGATATGCTACATCTCTAGCAACAATTGAAAGTATACATATTTCTCAGCTATATATGATACCCCTATGAAAACTCACCATGCCATTTGGACACTAAAAACCTTACAAAGAAGTTTAAAAGTGAACAAAACTTTTACTGGTCACAATGCAATGAAATCATATTCGATAAAGGACCATGAACAAAAATGATTACAACTGGAGATTAAATAACTTAATGTTTTTCTTCATATCCTGAACACTTAGCACAGTAAATGAATGGCACATAGTAGGTGCTGAATAAATGCTTGTTGGTTTAGTTCCCCCATTTGAATGTAAACATGTCATACTTATTTAGTTCCTTACCAATGGTGACTTCTACTGATCATTTTAAATTTCTCTTGACTCCTATGCTTATATTACAAAGCTTTTACTCAGCAGGGGCCTTTTCATCAACAATGCTTAGAAGAACTCTATTTTGTTAAAGAGTCATTTATTCCCCTGTAGGATTATATACTTAGTTTTATTGGGTAAATTATTTTCAGATATAAGCCTAGAATCTCTCTGCCTTACGGAATACTGTATTTCATGCTCTCTGCTCCTTCACAGTACAGGCTAATAAAGAGTATGATTTTGACTGTGATACTGAAATTCTTCTTTCTGGCTGCTTACAGTATTTTCTCTTTGCCCTGGAAGGTTTGAATTTGTCCTATTATATTCTTGGGCATTTTCATATTTGGGTTTCTTTTCGGAGGTGCCTGGAAGATTCTTTTATTTTTTTTCTCTGTTTCCAAAAGATCTGGTCAATTTTCTTTCATGACCTCTTGAAATATTTTTAAAAATTGAAGAAAATATAAGGTCTTGTGAAGTATCTTAGGACTCATTAACTTCTATTCAGTCCATTTTAAGAAGGCTATTGCTCTTTTGTGCTAAGTTGTTAATTCTCCTTCCTCTCTATAGCTCTAATTTTCTTCCTAATTCTTTTCAATAGCATTCTCATTTCATTTATAAAATCATTAAAATAATTTTTTTTATTCTTAATTCCTTCCAGAAATTCTAGTCGAACTCTTGTTCACTGTGTAAATTGTTTCTGTTGTTTGCTTTATTTGTAGATGTTTCGGAATCAGTTTTTTTCTGCTTTTATGTCTTCTTTTGTGATGAGATTCTTTGTCCAATTTTTTTTTTTTCCCCAGCCTTAACTTCAAAAAGAGAAACCTTATGTTAGGGGTAGGATCTATGCACTTCTGGAGGGAATGTCTGGGCCTTGCTTGAATCTGTATTCTCAATGGCGTGTACTGCATGCTGTGTTCTTTATGAAGCTGGGGACTTGATCAATGCCTTCCTGCTCTAGCTCTTGACCCTGGTCTTGGTCTATATAAAACAACTATGGGTTTGCCCCTGTTTGGAATTCCAGCAGACTCACAATTCTGTTGTATGCTTCAAAACAGTAGTACTAGATCCAAGACTCTCCTAAAGAGTAAGAACTACATAGCTGTTGCTTGATACCATTCTTGCTCCTTTCTCAGTACAAAGAGCTTGGAGACAGCTTCCCAAAGCCAAATGACCTCTCCCTGCCCTGGACTGCTATCCCTAGGTACAGGTCCTTTCCTCAGTCTGTACTGCCTTTGCAACCCAAACGCTTCATCCAAGACCTTTTCTTTTAAAAAAAAAAAACATATTTACTTTTAGTTTATAATATTCAGTTCCATAGGTTTTTCAGTTCCAAATTTTCTCCTCCTTTTTCTCCCCCCCTGCCCTCACCATGGCGGCATGCAATCCAATATAGGTTCTACATATACCTTTACATTAAACATTAATCAAGTTGTCAAGAAGAAACAAAAAAGAGAGAGAGCAAGTAGTTTGTTTCAATCTGCATTCAGACTCTATACTTCTTTCTCTGCATGTGGATAGCCTTTTCCATCATGAGTCTTTTCAGAGTTCTTATAACCTTTCATTATTGAGAAAAGCCCAGTCTTTCAAAGTTAGTCATCACATATACAATGTGTCTGTAACTGTGTATAATGTTCTCCAGGTTCTGCTCTCCCTCACTCAGCATCAGTGTAATGTAAGTCTCTCCAGGTTATTATGAAGTCAATTTACTACATTTCTTATAGCACTACAGTATTCAATTATATTCATATACCACAGCATGTTTAGCCATTCCCCAACTGAAGGGCATCCCCTTGATTTCCAATTGTCTGGCAACACAAAAAGAGCTGATATAAATATTTTTGAATATATGGGTCCTCTTCCCACTTGGATGATCTCTTTGGGATACAGCCCTAGAAGTGGTATTAAAAAAAAATTTTAAATGTAAGCACATTTTTATAGCCCTTTGGGCATAGTTCCAAATTGCTCTCCAAAATGGCTGGATCAGTTCACAACTGCACCAACAATGTATTAGTGTTCTAATTTTCCCCCATCTTCTCTAGCATTTAATTTTCCTGTTTTGTCACGTTAGCCAATCTCATAGGTGAGATGTGATACTTCAGAGTTGTTTTGATTTGCACTTCTCTAATCAATAGTGGTTTAGAGCATTTTTTCATAGGACTATACATAGCTTTAATTTCCTCCTCTGAAAACTGCCTATTTGACCATTTATCAACTGGAGAATGCCTTATATTCTTATAAATTTGACTCAGTTCTCTGTATATTTTAGAAATGAGGTCTTTATCAGAGACAAAGGTTGTAAAAAATTCTTTCCCAATTTTCTTCTTCCATCCTAATCTTGGTTACATTGGCTTTCTTTGTACAAAAACTTCAATTTAATGTAATCAATTATCCATTTTGCATTTCGTAATGCTCTCTATCTCTTGTTTGGTCATAAATTCTTCCTTTCTCTATAAATCTGACAGGTAGACTATTCCTTGCTCTCCCAGACTGCTTACAGTGTCAGCTTTTATATCTAAATAATGAACCCATTTTGACTTTATTTTGGTATACAGTGTAAGATATTGATCTATACCCAGTTTCTGCCATACTATTTTCCAGTTTTCCCGAGCAGTTTTTGTCAAACAGTAAGCTCTTATCTGAGAAGTAAGAGTATTTGGGTTTATCAAACAGTAGGTTACTACAGTCATTGACTACTGTCTCATGTACTTTTATCTATTCCACTGATCTACCACTCTATTTCCCAGCCAGTACTGAGTGTTTTGATGACTGCTGCTTTATAATACAGTTTAAAATCTGGTATGGCTAGGCCACCTTCCCTAGCATTTTTCATTAATTCCCTTGATATTCTGGACCTTTTGTTCTTCCAGACGAATTTTGTTATTTTTTTCTAGTTCTATAAAGTAATTTTTGGTAGTCTGATTGGTGCAGCACTAAATAGGTAAATCAATTTAAGTAAAATGGTTGTTTTCAGTATATTAGCTCGACCTATCCATGAATTGATGTTTTTCCAATTATTTAAATCTGACGTTTTTTGTGTGAAAAGTGTCTCATAATAATTCCTGGGTTTGTTTTTGGAAGATAGGACTCCGAAATATTTTATAATGTCTACAGTAACTTTAAATGTAATTTCTCTTTCTATTTCTTGCTGTTGGGTTTCATTAGAAATATATAAGGATGCTAAGGATTTATGTGGGTTTATTTTATACCCTACAACTTTGCTAAAGTTAAATTTATTATTTCAAGTAGTGTTTTACTTAATTCTCTAGAATTCTCTAAGCACATCATCATATCATTTGCAAAGAGTGATAACTTAAGTCTCTTCTTTGCCTATTCTAATTCCTTCAGTTTTTTTTTCTTCTCTAATTGCTACTGATAACGCTTCTAATACCACATTGAATAACAGGGATGATAGTGGACATGCTTGTTTCCCCTCTGATCTTACTGGAAATTCTTCTAGCTTATCCCCATTACATATAAAACTTGCTGATGGTTTTAGGTAGATCCTATTTATCATTTTAAGGAAGACTCCATTTATTCCTATGCTTTCTAATGTTTTTAATAGGAATGGGTGTTATATTTTTATCAAAAGCTTTTTCTGCATCTATTGAGATAATCATATGGTTTCTACTAATTGTTGTTGATATGATCAATTATGCTGATAGTGTTCCTAATACATTCCTGTAAGAAATCCTACCTGATCAAAGCATATTATTCTCATGATAAATTACTGTAATCTTTTTGCTAATATTTTATTTAAAATTTTTGCATCTATATCCATTAGAGAAATTGGTGTGTAATTTTCTTTCTCTGTTTTGGCTCTTCCTGATTTAGGTTATCAGTACCATAAAAGTATCATTAAAAGTATTTGGTAGGACTCTTTCTTCACCAATTTTCCCAAATAGTCTATAAAGTTATTAGGATTAATTGTTCTTTAAATGCCTGGTAGAATTTGCTTGCAAATCTATCTGGCCCTAGTGATTTTTTTCCTAGGGAATACATTAATGGCTTGTTCAATTTCTATTTCTGAGATGGGCTTAAGTATTTTACTTCCTCTTCAGTTAGTTTGGGCAACTTGTATTTTTGTGAATATTCATTCACTTCACTAAAATTATCAAATTTATAAGCATATAACTGGGCAAAATAATTCTTAATTATTGCTTTAATTTCCTCTTCATTGGAGGTAAATCCACCCTTTTATTTTTGATACTGATTTGATTTTCTTCTTTTAAAAAAATCAAATTGAAAAAAGCTTTATCATTTTACTGTTTTTTCCCCTTAAAACCAGTTCTTAGTTTTATTTGTTAGTTCTATAGTTTTCTTAATTTTAATCTTATTAAATTCTCCTTTGGTCTTCAATATTTCTAATTTTGTATTTAACTGGTTCAATTTGTTCTTTTTCTAGCTTTTTCAGCTGTATTCCCAATTCACTTATCTCCTTTTTCTCTGTTTTATTCATGTAAGCATTCAGAGATATAAAATTTCCCCTAAGAACTGTTTTTCCTATATCCCATAAATTTTGGTATGTTGTCTCATTACTGAAGTTATTGTTATAATGATTTGTTGTTTAACCCACTCATTCTTTATGATTATTTAGTTTCCAATTAATTTTTAGTCTTCCCATCGCCCTTTATTACGTAGAATTTTTATTGCATCATAATCTGAAAAAGATGCATTTACTATTTCCGCCTTTCTGCACCAGATTATGAGGTTTTTATGCCCTAGTACGTGGTCAGTTTTTGTGTATGTGCCACGTACTGCTGAGAAAGTATATTCCTTTTTATCCCCAATCAATTTTTTTCTAGAGATCTATCATATCTACCTTCTTTAAAATTCTATTCACCTTCTTAACTTTTCTTGTTTATTTTGAGGTTATATTTATCAAGTTCAAAGAAGGGGAGGTTGAGGTCCCCCACTGTTTAGTTTTGCTTTCTATTTCTTCCTCTAACTCCCTTAAAAATTTGGACGCTATACTATTTGGTGCATATATGCTTCATAAATTACTTTATTGTCAATGGTACCTATTAGCAGGATATAGTTCCCTTCCTCATTTCTTTTAATTAGATCTCTTTTTGTTTTATCTGAGAAAAGGAGTGCAACCCCCTGCTTTTTTTTCCCTTTACTTTAGCTGAAGCATAATATACTTTACTCCAGCCTTTCTCCTTTTCCCTGTGTGTATCACCCTGAAATAAATTTCAAATGTGTTTATTGTAAACAAAATATTGTAGGATTAGAGTTTTTAAACCGTTCTGCTAAATGCCTTCATTTTATGGGAGAGTTCATCCCATTCACATTCAGTTATGATTACTTATGTGTCTTTCCATCCTATTTTAACCCGTTTATGCTTTTATTTCTCCCTTACCCTTCTCAAAAGAGTTGTGACTCTGACCACCGCCTCCCTCAATATTCCCTATCAGCCCCCCTCCCTTTTCCTACCCTTTTCCCTTACTGCTTCTTCCCTTTCTTCTAACCATACCTCCCCTTTCCTTCCCTTTCCCCTCCTACTGTCTCTAGGGCACATACTTAAAAAAGCATGTTATTCTTTCCTTGAACCAAACCAAGGGGAGTCAACTTCAAACAATGCTCTTTTCCCTCTTTTTTTCCCCCTCTACTATAATAAGTTTTTGTGTCTCTTCACATTAAATTCCTCTACTTAACTGAGTATATTATTCACCCCTCCCTGAACCAAAACCAATGAGAGTAAAGCTAATGCAATGTTCCTCTGCCTCCCTTCTTTCCCTCTACTGCTTTTTTGTGCCTCTTCATGCAATGTAATTTACCTTCTCTCTCCTCCTTTCCTCTTCTCCAATTACAATCCCTTTGCACCCCTTAATTAGGTTTTTTTTTATCATCACATCAGTTAATTTATACCCACACCCTCTATGCATATCCCTTTTAAGTGTCACATAATTATACAATTCTCAAGATGAACAGTTATCATTCCCCCATATAGGGATGTAAACAATTTGCTGTTATTGAATAATAAGTTTGGGTTGTGGTATTTTTGGTGCATGTATTTTTTTCCCTGTTTACCTTTTTATGTCTTTTTTTTCTTTTTGGAAGGGGGAAGGTTGGGCCATTGGGGTTAAACTGAGTTGCCCCAGGTCGCATGGCTAGTTAAGTGTTAATTGTCTGAGGCCAGATTTGAACTCAGGTCCTCCTGACTCTAGGGCCGATGCTCTATTCACTGCACCACCTAGCCACTACTTTTATGTCTCTTTTGAGTGTTGTATTTGAAGATCAAATTTTCCATTGAGTTCTGGCCTTTTCATGAGGAACGTCTGGAAGTCCCTTATTTCGCTGAATGTTCCTCTCCTTGCCTTAAAGACTATGCTCAATTTTTCTGGGTAGTTGATTCTTGGCTTTAGTCCAAGCTCCTTTGCCTTACAATATATAACATTCCAAACTCTCCTATCTTTTAATGTAGAAGCTGCAAGGTCCTGTGTGATCCTGACTGTAGTTCCATGATATCTGAATTGTTTCTTTCTGGCTGCTTGCAGTATTTTCTCCTTGACTGGTTAATTCTGGAATTTGGTTACAATATTCCTTAAAATTTTCAATTTGGGATGTCTTCTAGAGGTGAGATTTTGTTTGACTGATTCTTCATGCCTCAGAGTCATTAGCTTCAACTTGTCTAATTCTAATTTTTAATGAATTGCTTTCCTCAGTCTGTTTTTGTACCTCCTTTTCCATATGGTCAATTTTTACTTCCAAGGATTTATTTTCTCCAGTTAGGTTTTGTACTTCTTTTTCCATCTGGCTAATTGGACTTTTAAAGGAATGTTTCTCTTCCGTGAAATTTTTTCCATTTTGCCAATTGTATTTTTAAAATAATTGGTCAAAAAAAAATTGATCAATTTTTCTTCTGCCTCTCTAATTTGGCTTTTAAAATCCTTCTTGAGCTCTTCCAATAATGCTTTTTGGGCTTGGGCTCAGTTCATATTCTGTTTTGAAGCTTCAGATGTGGGTAGTGTCAATGCTGTCTTCTTTTGAGTGTGAATCTTGCTTTTCCAGTTCAAATAGAATTCTAAAGTCTTCATTTTTCCAATTTGCTTTTGCCCACTGTGACTGCCTATTTCCCGGTTTTTCAAGTGGATCTCTGGCAAGGAGTAGGAGATTGGTTACTGGTTTTGCGTGCTGAAGCCTCTGGTTCTGTCAGTTAGAGGTTACATAATGCTGCAGCTCACCTGGTGCTGAGCTAGAGCTGGCTGGTGAGTGCCAGGCCTAGGCTAGGACTTTCTAAGTTTCCCTGGGGTTACAATGAACTTCATGGTGTGAGGCGTGGAGAAGGGGTGGTCTGGCCACTTCAGGTCTCCTTCTCCCCACCCCTGGGCTAGAGCTCAGGTAGTCTCAGCCGTTAGTGGTCAATGCCATGCTGGTACCTGCCAATTCCCCTGGCTGTGCAAAGGCACACCTGGGGTTATGGTGTTGGTGCTTGCTGGCTCCACCCCTCTAAGGTTCAGGATCTCCCACTCAGATACCTCCTGTTCTGCAATGCTCCCCTTAGTCACACCCTTCCTGTAGATCTCCCTAGCCTCTCAGTAGTCCCACTATTTCAAGATTTTACCCTGGGGGCAATATTCTTTGGGTTTTTCAAGGTCAACAAGGAGGGGATAAGAGATGGTTTACTCTGCCATCTTGGTTCCCAGAACTTCACACGAGTGATTTTTAAACATCTAGATTGTGGGCTGATAGCCCCAGGAGTAGCTGCTGCTGTACCCTGCACTTGTCCCTTACCCAGCTACGACAGACAGCTGTCCTGTGGCGAGAGGTTTGGGGAATTGCCTTTGTGGTGAGTGAATCAGTTCACCCAGGCTCATTTTGGCTCCACTATGGTCTGGTCTCTGCTGATGCAGCCCCCACACTCTGCACTCTGCACCCTGTGCTTCCCCTGCACAGTCCAACAAATCCTACTTGTGGATTTTCTGTATTGTTTTCCTGGGCTGGAAATCTGCCACTCTGTCTCCTATTAGATTCTGCCACTCTAAAATTTGTTCAGATTCACTTTTTAGAGGTAACTGAAGGAATTTATGGGGGAGTTCAGGAGAGCCTCTACTTTTACTCTGCCATTTTGGCTTCACCCCCCCCTCCAAGTCCTTTTTTTTGTCTAAAGGTATAGCCACAGGCTCTTCCTCCCCCACAATTCAGTCTCCATATGTAGGGACCCTTCAGGCCTGATCTCATCCAGTGTTTGGAGACCTCTATCTTTCTTCCTATGAGAACCTGGGCTAGAAAAATAACTTAATCTGACTTTTCCTCAGATTTCTGGATGAGGACTCAGTCTGGTACCTTTTTTTTTTTTTTAAACATCTTTTTAGCATAGTTGTGAAGGAGAGCTTGGCTAAATTTTCCCTACTACATTTTTGGCTGGTCTCCCCTCGATGAGCTCTAAACAATTAAGCTCCTTTGATTACTTTCCAAGTAATTCAGTTCCAGGGTATTACTTTTGTTTAAATACTGCAGTAACACTGTACTTACGGTCCATACTTTACAACAACCTTATATTTTTGCAACTTTGATAAGTAAACTGCTTGGGAAATGTTTCATGCATCATAACAAAAAACCAAGGAGGTAATCAATACAATAGCTACTTTATTATCCCTGCAGTGCTTGTTAAACACTGGAAAACCAAAAACAAGAAACAACAGAGCTTGCTACGGATAAATAATTGTGAGGCAAATTCAGAGGGACAGTTCCAAGAGTCACGTTTCTAATAAAAATTTGAGCAGACTATATTCTGTCTTCAATGATTACAGGGCTCCTACGAACATTCTTGTTGTATAGAAGTACTACAAAAATTGGCATTTCATTGAGTCTTCACATTACTTCTTAATTACTACTACTTTCATCCTTAATCCTCATTTCAGAATACTACGTGGTAAAAAGAAGACTATCTGAACCAGAAAATCTAGATTTTAATATAGGCCCTGCCACTTACTAGCTGTAAGTAGCTACTTCCTGCCTACAAAATGGGGACAATATATATTGGGGGTATTATCTATCCCAAAGTTATGACGATCAAACTGAGATAACAAACATGAAATACAAAAATAAGAAACATGTCCCAAAGGACAAAAGTATTATATAAATGTCAGCAATAATTAAATGGTTTGGGAAATTATAAAACAATATCCAAATTATCACATAATAACTCATTTATAGAGTTCTTTAACATAATGAAAGGGAATGTAGGTACATTATACTTGTATAACACAAAGTTGAAAGTAATCAACTCTCTAATAAAACGTGAAATAAAACTTATGAGATGTTAAAACTGATGGTGACTTCTTGAGTTGGTGATATAGAATATAATAAAATGAAATTAGAAAGCAAAAGCTTTCAGGGTTAATGTCTTTTGTTTTTATTTTTAAGGTGAATGCCTTTTGCTGAATTAGCAACAGAAAATAGAATGATTAATAGATGGTTGCTCAGCTCTTAGGCTAGAAATGTGTAGTAACATTTTTCAACACATGCTACATCATGACTGAATCAAGAATATTAGGTAATATTGATTCTTTTATCTCTCCCTGCAGCTCTTCCAAGCCTTCTCTTCTCTTACCTTTTCGCACACCCCACTTCACATCCTTTTAGCTGAGGTCTTTGCCTCATTCTTTAATGATAAATTTAAAATCACTGATGGTGATATCCTCCTTCTTGATTCCACATATCAGAACCTTTGGACATCTTTCACTACATACTTCTTCACTGTAGTCTCTGATGAAGTATGTCTTTGCCAAGATCTAAGTGAGGAAGGTGTTGAAGGGGTGTTCCTGTTATATCACATTGCTTTCTCATGCAGTTTGTACTCTACTAAAATTCCCACCTTTGCAGAGCATTGCTGTTCCTCCCTATATTGGTAAAGCCGATTTTTTTAATATCTATTCATTGGATCTGACATCTATCTATTGAATTCAATCTTATCTGATACAACCCAATGCCTTTTGGGCCTGCCAAGAACCTTGCATATCATAATTGTCATTTATTGTGATAACTACCCCTCCTAACTTTGGGTTATCTATACCTCCCCTTCAGCATCAATCTCCTCTTTGAATGTGAGCTACCATCTCTGAGATTCTGAACTCTGAATGATTAAGCTTTACCCTATCAAGCCTTAAGTCACATCATGCTACTTTCCAATCATTTCCAAAGATAAGCTAAAAGACAGCCAAAGAACTTTCAGATGGAGAAAGACAATGCACAAAAGGGAAATGAATAGGGGATGGGAGTTGAATGAAGGTATACACATGGGAGGATGGTGTAGAAGTATGGCAAATCTGCATGGACAGACAGATGTTCAAGGGTGAAGAAGCCCCACAAAGTGAGGTAGGTTCTAGGGGTACACTGCATTTGAGGTATGATGTTGAAGTACATTCAGTCTAGAACCTAGAGGGGAATGAATGCTAGTTAGACTGAATCTGTGCCCATAATGGAACTTAATAATAGGAGAGGGGGGCAGGCATGGCACACAAAAATCCCGGACCTCAAAGTCACTCACCCAGATTCAAACTTATACAGAGTTGTAGACAAAATGCTGATAAGATACTAACAGGAAGGGGCAGCTAGGTGGTGCAGTGAATAGAGCACCAGCCCTGGAGTCAGGACAACCTGAGTTCAAATTCTGCCTCAAACACTTAACACTTATAGTCATGTGACTTCAGGCAAGTCGCTTAACCCTGATTGCCCTGCCTTTCCCTCTCCAAAAAAAAGCAAAAAAAAAAAAAATGCTAACAGCAAACTGTATGTTGTTTGCAAGGAAAGCAATAGGGATAGTCTGGACCACCAAAATCAGGGTATTTTCTGAGTTGCCTAATAAAGAACAAGTGAAGGGTAGGGACTCAGGAAACTTAACTTTTAATTATGCCACAGAAAGCAAATGGCTAGGCAGGGGGACAATGTCCAGTCTCCAGGTTGGTTGAACTTTAGCATACATGCACCTTGGGGGCTGTGGCTATATCAAATAAATCAGTTTTCACTGGCTCACAAAAAAAATAAAAAGATTGTAGCTGAACTGCTCTTATTACAGTTTTTTAAAGTATACACTGAATTTAAAAAGAAAATTGCCTTTTTTGTCTTTGTGAAATGGTTTTCCCCTTCTAAATATTTTAAAAGTTTTATTGTTGCGCTTTTTTGGGGGGAAGGGGTGCATTTTTATCACTATCTGATAACTCACCACTACTCCCTCTCCCCACCCACACACTAAACCCTCCTCCAGAATAACAAATAAACATAGCCAATCAAAACATAACACACTGGTCATGTCTGAAAATATATGACTTATTTTTACTTCTGGTTCAGCTTCTCTGTCCAGAGACGGGAGGAACGTATCATCAGTTTGCTAAAATCATGATTATGTTTCTGAAGTCTTTCAAAAATATTTTTCTTTTCACTGTTGTGGTCATCATTTAAATTATTGTCTTGGTTCTGCTCATTTTATTCTGTACCAGTTCATACAAATCTTCCCAGGTTCTTCTGAATCCTGATATGACATTTCTCATAGCAAAATACTATTCTATTAATATTCAAATACCAGAATTTGTTCCGCCATTACTAGACTGATTAGCACTCACTTTGTTTCCAGTTCTATCAAGTATGGCTCTTGTTATATATGAGTATTTATTATCTACATATCTTGAATATCAGACTTTTTCAGGGATAGTTGCTGTGAAGATTTTCCCAAGTTAACAGCTTCACTTCTAATTCTAACACATAAAAAATGTTTTAAAATTCTGTGTAATTAAAATGGACCATTTTATCCTTGATGACCACCTGTATCTCTTATTAAGATTCTCTTCTTGGTCATGCTTATGAAAGGTAACATCTATCTTCTAATTTTATTTATGATATAACTTTTTCTGTTTAAGTCATGCAACTATTTGAAGCTAATTGTGGTATATAATATAAAACATTTTGGTCTTAAACTAATGTGTTGGGGGGCGGGGGGAGAGGGAGAGATCTGGGCTAAGGTTGCTTGGTATTTCATCACTTTCTTCCTGTCTGCAGCATTTTCCTTTGACCTGGAAGCTCTAAATTTTGGCTATGACATTTCTGGGTGTGATCAATTTATGGTTTCTTGGCAATTTTCACTCTGTCCTTCGGTTACAATATTTCTGGGCAGTTTTCTTTTATGATCATTTGAAACATAGTATCCAGGCCTTTTTTTTTTCCAATCATGGTACTCATGGAATCCAATTAACTGTCTCCTCATCCTGTTTCCTAGACTATTTTTGATCATCGTTATCTCACACGTTCTTACAATTTCTCAGTATTTTGATTTAATTCTTTGATTGAACTTTGAGAATGTTTGCAATATTCTATTTTTCACAGTATCTACTTCTTGGGTTATGCTTTCCATCATTTGATTCAAGGATTCTTATAAGAGAACAAAAAAGTACTCTTTCCCCACCCCCAAAAGGGCTGTTTGTTTTTAAAGACATTTTGATAACTATATTTTGATATAATTTGCTTCCTTTACAATCCTATTTTATTTTCATGCATTTAAAACCATTACTCTGAGAAAGGGTCCATGACATAAAAATGATTAAAACTTCATCATCTAATCGAAGTTGTTCAAGTGACTTAATTTCATTCCTTATCTTTTTTTTAAGCTCCTTCTCCTTCATCTCTTCTACCTACTCTTGGTATCCTTGTGAATCAATTCATTTGTTTGTAATCCTACCTCTAATTACTATGGTTATATTCTTCTACGATATTTTTTCTTGGCATTCACTTGACACATAGAGGGTGCTTTTTGGTCCCCATTATCTTAGAAATTTTTTCTGTTTACTTATGATTTTTGCCTCAGCTTCCGGACTGGATCTTTGAGTCTCCGAGATAAATTTTGTCTCCTTGTCTAACCTTGGATAGAGCGGATAGGACCAAGTCCTATCTATGCCTATGACCTGAAGAGGGATGATACTATACCAAGATTAAGTCATTCCCCTACTGCATACCAGATGCTGCTGCCCTGTCACAATTCTGGGTGGAGTGGCTTGGGCTTCGTCCCATCTCCCCTACCATAGTGCCTTGCTTGAGAAATGGTTTAGGGCCTAGTGTGGGCCTTACCCACTGTCAAAGTACATGGTTTCTTTCCCCACTTCCTGGAAGTCCCTGACAGGAAATCATATTGACCAGGTCCAATCCTCTGGCAAAGTACAATCTCCCCACCCCCAAACTAGAAGTCCAAAAGATTCAGTCCTCATCTACTGGTACAGGCTTAGAAAGGGCAGAAGAGCTCAGTGTCTGTCCTCTTTGGCTTTGTTGAATCGAGTTCATCTTTATCATTACTGAGGTAATTCTCAGACAAACTGGCTTCAGTTGGTACTTTTTTACCCTGACATCTCTGCCAGGTCTTTATGTTCTTATCAAATCTAAAATGTATACACCATTTATCTGCATCATCCTTCACACCCCCAATAGACACCAAATTTGAAGTTTGAGATGGTGTCCCATTTATATTTATGTCCCAGGAGTTAATCTCTTCATCTCCTCCTTTATGTGCACCTACAAACCATGGAGATTCACGATTCACGCCTAAAATTAAATGTAGAAAAATCAAATATTTTCTTTAAAAGACAAAGTATTTATATTTAAATACAAGCCTTACTACTCCAACACATGCCTTACTATTTCCAACCAGGAACATAAAATTTCTAAAAACTTTTTCTGCTCTATCTGCTGGACAAAGGGTAGATAATCCATCATAACATTCAGTTCGATTCTTATTAAAAAGTCCTTTGTTCAAATTTCCCTAAAAGAAACATGAAGGATGGAAGGAGTGGGAGCAAAAATTTTGAAGACTAAAACTTTTTTATTCACATATTTTACTTGAAAATTACAAATAGTTATGAATTTTTTTCTTTGGGTTTGGGATGTATATAACAAATAGAAAAGGGAGTCTTGATATATCTCAGTCAACAGTGTAATAAGGTAGAAGGGGAAGGCAAGAAGGGAATCATGATTATTCTAAGAGAAACCAAATTTATAGTGTGGTGTCTTAAAGTAAACTCTCCAAGAAGTATTTCCGTACATGATTCTGTACAGTGATAAACTGAATTAAAATTCCAGTAACAGACTTTAAAAATTATTATATTAATTTAAGCACAGAGAATATAGTAATATAGTAAATAGTTGGGTTTCAGATACTAAATGAATTGAAAACTGAGCAAACAACAGAAGCAGTTCAAAACCTGATATAATTGTAAAGGTCAAGATAAAAAAGTCATCTGTCTTTATTTACATATAGTTTACTTTTAAAAATGAAACAAAATAGCTTTAGACTAGATGTCATTGAACTACTGGCATACTATATCCTTACTTTATTTCTGTCTCTTTCAGATTCCATATATATATATATATATATATATATATATAAAAACTGCTATCTCAAAAACTGTTTTTACATTTAGTAAAAATATCAGTTAATGAAAAATGACCAAAGACTAAAATAGTTTTCCATGATCCTTAAGAAGTTATTTTTGTGCTTAGTTGGAATTTTCGAGTGCTACTGCAATTTAACACAGATGTCAAAGTTCTCAGGAATATTAAGAAGTTTGTGCATATCTGTATGACTAAACTGAGTGCAATATTTACTTCTGACAGAAGTTAAATGTAATTTTTGGGTTATCTTTGTCAGGGTTATCTTCCAATATTAAAATTCCACTTCATTTTGTATTTATGACCCATAATTTACCTCTATTTCTTAACACAATTTTTCGGGGTCCAGTCATGTGATTTAATTGGCAGTAGACAAAACTCTTCTGTAAAACAGTCCTAGGGCCTGGAGTGTGGAGATTGTGTTTTATCCATACATCATCACACATCTATTATGTGTCAGAGGCAGGACTCAAACCCAGTCTTTCCTAACTCCACAGTCAATCCACATCACCCCTTCCAAAAGTCAGTAAAACTTGAGTGGCTCCCTATGACCTCCAGGATAAAATATAAATTCCTTAGTTTGTCTTTTAAAGCCTTTTGTAATCTGGTTCCTTCCTACCTTTCTTACATGTATTCTATGATCCAATGATAATGACCTCCTTGGTATTCCTTTCCCAAAACATTCCACCTCCCCACTCCATGCATTGTTAATAGCTGTCCCACCAGTGTGGAATGGCCTCCTTTCTCGTCTTTTTCTCTTGGCCTTCTTTAATTCTTAGCTAAGATACCATGTTCTACAAGAAGCCTTTTCTGGTCCCCTTTAATGCTAGTGCCTTTCCTCTGAGATAATCTTGTTTGTATGTAGTTGTCTGCTGTTTCCCCTATCAGATTCTAAACTCCTTGAGAGCATGGACTGTTTTTTAAATTTTCTTTGTACCCCCAGCTCTTTCTTAGCCCAGAGCCTGAGGTTCAGTAGGTGCTAAATAAATTCTTCTGGATTTCTCCTTTCATTGTATGATCCTGGTATTTAAATTATCCCTTTCTTTAGATGGGGAGAAAATTTGTAATTCAAAAATCTCATGAAATTGAATGATGTAAATAAGAAAGCAAATAAAAAAATTATTAAAAAAAATACATTCTAAGGCAGTGGTTCTCAACCTGTGGGTCATGTTCAATTTGTAACAATGAAAATACATCCTGCATATCAGATACTTACATTATGATTCATAACAGTAGCAAAATTACAATTATGAAGTAGCAACGAAAATAATTTTATGGTTTTGGGGGTCACCACAACATGAGGAACTGTATTAAAGGGTCATGGCATTAGCAAGTTTGAGAACCACTGTTCTAAGGCTAAATAGAAATTATTTCTGGATTATATGTAGTATAGCTCCTTAAAAAAAAAAAAATAAGACAATACCCTAAATGTTCATGGAGCATAATTGGTAAAAACTAATAGAAAGACACTTTAGTGATGATCCTAAAGTCTTCTAGCTTTAAATCCTATTGTTTTTCTGCCTTTTCATCAGGTTTTTAAAAGGTCACATAAGAAATATAAAACTTACAGTTAGGGAGGAGAAAGGAAAGTAAGGAAAGAATGTAGGTCACCCAAGGCTGAATTAAAAGAGGATCTGAAATGATATCTCGATGGAAACTATTAATGAATATGGACACTTGACCTGTTATCTCAGATGTGATTTCACAGGGAAAAGATATGTACTTCTAAGGTAAAGTGTGCTGTCACCCAATATAGGGCATCTAATAAACTAAGAGAATAAAAGAAGCTGATGTACTCATAAAATTTAGAAAAGAGGCTCAAGAGAAAACTGTTCCATACATAAGTCAGGGAAGAAGAATTGTGTATTCCTTGTGAGACATTTTAATTCTGTCTCTCTACTTTAAAAAAAAAATGTAAATTTGTATCAATTCTTTTTAAAATAAACTAAATGTCTCCCTCTGTTATTCTCCCTTTCCCAGAAAGTTATTCCATACAAAAAAATATTGTTTTTGTTTTAAAACCCCCCCCAAATCTAACAACATATGTAATATTCCAACGCTATGTATCTCTGTCCCTCCCATGCCCTGCAAAGTAGTAAGGGGGAGGTATCTTTTTATATCTCTTCTTTGGGGCCAAGCTAAGTCATTACACTTTGGTGGCATTTAGCATCTATTTTTTTTTTATTATATTCTTTCCATTTACACTGCTGTAGTCATTGTGCATGCTGTCTTCTTGGCTCTGCTTATTTCACTGTGCATCAATTCATGCAATCTGTTTCCATGTTTACCTATATTCATATTTCTCGTTTCTTAAAGCACAGTAATAATAGTCTATTACATTCAAATATGACAATTTGTGAAGTCATTCCCCAAATGATGCTGTCCCTTCCATTTTTCAAAGATACAACCCCCTTCAAATTTTCCTTCCTTTTTTCTTTTTCTGTCTTGTCTTTTTTTCCCCCTCAACAAAATCCAAAGCAATACTCAGGAGTCACAATCAGAGCTGAGAGGTCTATGGCCCAAATCAATTAATTTGTTTCCTTATTCATCTAAGCCCTGACATAAAGCCCAGCTGAAATTATTTTCCTTCTTTTTGTTGCCAGTGGAGCAGATACACATTTTACTCAGCCTGATTTAGAAAAGATGGTCTTTGATAAAGCTGAGGGGCTTTAAACAATATATAACTGTTTACAAGGAAGTCACAACTTCTTTCAACTTCATTTTTCTCACCTATAAAATGGGGGTGTAAAATTTGATAATCTCTTAGGTTCCTTCTAGCTCTAAAGTTCTATGATTTATTAACATATGTTGACTAAGAGTATAATGTTCATTCACATAACAGGTAACAAGGTGGATAAGAGCACTGGATCTAGGGTCAGGAAGACAAGCTTTGATCTTTCCTCAGATATTTAATAAGCTGTGTGATCTTGACCAAATCATTAACTTCTCTCAGTCTCAGTTTCCTCATTTGTGAAAATAAGTAAAGTGAGGAGGTTGGATTTGATGCTAAACTCCCTTTCAGCTCTAAATCTAGCATCCTATGAATATAACTGCAAACAGACATCAATAATCCTTTTTCCAACCCCTAAATAAAACACAAAAGCCCTCTATAACATCTTTGACAAGTGATCATCTAGCCTCTGCTTAGTAACAATACATTGCTAATAATCTCAAAAGTAGTGGCCTCACCTCTTTTAAATATAGTCCATTCCAGTCTGGGAGAACTCTATAATCTCATATTAGACCCTTAAGTAACTGACCTATCAGCTGATCCCCTGAAGTTCATATTCTAGCCTCTGTCTCTGTGTCTTTGGCTTCTCTTCATCTCTGTCTCTCAGGATCTTTAACTTCTCTCAAGGGTCCACTCAGGTACCAGTTCTACCACTTCCTATGGGACTTCTGGTTCTTTCTTCTTTTCCCCCAGTTGTTAGCACTCTCCTTCCTCAAGTTATCTTGTGTTACTTGTCAGTACACATGAATTATCCCAAGTAGAATGTAAGGTCTGTGAGAACAAAAAACGTTTCATGCTTTTGTCTTTGTATTCCCAGGGTCTATCACAGTACCTTTGTATGGCATACCCGTTCAACAAATGTTCATCAAACTGAATTAGTAAACTGTTCTCTAAATTGTGTCCTAATGTATCCTCCTTTAACTTCCTTAATTCAACACCAAGTACATAGAGTCCAATATCAACAATGACTCACAATCCATCAGTTCTCATAACTTTAGTATTTCGATTTATAATTAGCAAAACATCACACATTCTACAAGGGAGCACCTAAGTGGCACAGTAGATAAAGTGCTGGGCCTGAAATCAGAAGGCTCATCTTCCTGAGTTCAAATCTGGCCTCAGATACTTACTTACTAGCTGTGTGACCCTGGATAAGTCACTTAACCTGTGCACCTCAGTTTCCTCATCTGTAAAATGAGCTGGAGAAGGAAATGGCAAACCAGTCCAGTATCTTTGCCAGGAAAATCCCTAATGGGGTCATGAAGAGTCAGACATGACTGAAAGAATGAACAACATATTCTACAGGCAGCCATAAAAAGGGGCACCAGGTTGGCCTGCAGTTTCAGAAAAGGGTTGTATTATAAAAGCAGTAAAATTGAAACTTATAGTGTAAATAGGCAACATCTTCATATAAAAAGTTCCTTTACAATTCAGCATTTTGTTCCATTTTCATTTCTACTTTATTTTTACCATAACACATATAACAATTACTATTTACTTACTAAGAATCTTTGTCTTAGACTAGGAGGTCACAACTACAACCTGCAGATCAAATCCCTGCCACCTGTCTTGTTTTGTCTTTTTTGGTATGTTCCTCATGCTAGAATAGTTTTTTTTAATATTTAAAACATTAAAATATTTAAATATTTTAAAATGGTAAAAATGGTATACAAGTATTATAAAAAGCATGATTTTTACATTTTAAACCAAAATTCAATTACATTTAAAAATGTAAAAAACATTCTTAACTCCTGGGCTAAAAACAAGTGGCAGGATGTGGCACTGACATAATTTGTTAACATTAATAAACTGTTCTAGACCAATAACCATCATATCCAACAAAGTATAGCTTACAAGTGAATCTTTCTGAATTTTCTTAACATAACCCCCTTTCCATGCTTGGTCAATTTCTCTCATTAGTTTCTAAAAGCAAAACTTGTTTAGTGGCTGAAATAAAACATTAGAAAATGTTACCCGATGATTACAAAATAAGAAACGGTCTATGCTAAGAAAAGCTAGAAAACATAGTTTAACTGTATTTTGCAGACATCACAATTTCCACTATGTAAACTAGGTTTGAAATAATGTCGCTGGTACATATTTGAGTTTTATTATAATAATAGGGTAGGGGAGCAGAAAGGAGAGGGCAGACTGGTGATTCCATGAATATAAGGAGCTTACTAGGAAGAAACTCCCACAATCCAAGTAGATATCCAATTGTAATATGATTGACGCATTTAAAGAACTGCAACCCCAGGCAGAAATGAAAGGTCACTTGGGTGACTAGCCCAAGGTTACATAGCCAGCACGTATAGGCATAGCAGTTGAATCCAGGTCCTTCTGGATTCTCTAATCCCAGGCCACCCCTCTATCCACGAAGTCAAGCTACCCCACCTCCCATGACGAGCAGTAAATGTTTGCCAATCTCTTACCCAGAAACCAGGATAGTTGTAATCATAAAAAATTAAATAAAAGTTTTCTGACAAACATAACTAAGGAGTCAATTAATTTCAATTAAGATTTACAGAGAAGTCAAATTTAAGCAACTGGTCACTACAGTTTCCAAAAAAGACAAAAATTATAAAATTTATTAAAATTTCAGAAGCTATAATGTATGTGTAAAATTAAATAAAAATGTATATTTAGCACACTGATTTGTTGTAAATATTACAGAGTATTCTCTCTTCATTCAATAGTCATTTATATTCCAACAGGTTTCTGTCTAAACTTTACTGGAAAAAAATAAAAGCACAAGGTATTTCATAATAATAATAATAATAATAATAATCTCTTTACTATTTAAAATATTTCTAAGACTCGGTTAATAGCTAACTTATTTTAACCTGTATTTTATTCCACATATACACACAAATGACAGGACTAACAAAATATTTTGGATAATCCTCTGGTGAAGGGATTTTATATATATATATTCAAAAGAGCCTACCCTTGTTTGAATCTACTTTTAAATTCACAAAGCTGTAAGGTATTTTCAAGGGTATAATATGCAAATAAAGAATAAAAGATAAAAAACAAAAACTTACTTGGGATATACAGGCTCATAAAGATATTTTTCTCCTCTTGCTGATGCAATATGAAAAAATAAGATGTAGCCATTTGCTGTCTGAAAGAGATTAAATTTTTATTAATTATTGGGTATAAATACTTTTTTCTGTCAATTCAATAAAGTTCTCTATTATTTTTCTGAATTACATCTTCACATTTGCTAATCATTCATTTCACTGTTAAAAAATAAGCCTTTTGAAAGATACCATCCTAATGAATAGTTCTCAAAAGTGTAAATTATTAGCAATTATATGAAAGACAGCTCCAAATCACCAGTAAATAAAAAAAGGCATTAATCAGATAAACTTTGAGGTTTCATACCTCTCTACACACACACACACACACACACACACACACACACACACACACACACACTCTGTTACAGAGGTTGTGTAAAGACGGGCATATTAATGCACTGTTGGTTTAGCTGCAAACTGGTACAACAATTTGGGAAAGCAATTTGGAATTATGTGAATAAAGTGAGTAAAATGTTTGTAATTGTCCCACCACTAGAATTCCACTACTAGGAACATACTCCAAGGAAGTCAGTGATAAAAAGATATCTTAGAAAATTTGGAACTCAAAATCTTGTGAAAATGAATGTTGAAAACTAAAATTGAATAAATTCTGTAAAAAAAAAAGATATTTCATGTTGATCAAAATATTTATAAGAGCACTTTTTGGTAGTAACAAATAACTAGAAATAAAGCAGATGCTCATCAACTGGGAAAATGGTTAAACAAGTTGTTGTATATGAATGTAATATGATATTACTGTGCTATTAAGAAATTATGAATGTGATGAAGTCTGGGAAGAATTATATTGACTGATGCAACATGAAGTAAGCAGAATGAGGAAAATAATATAAACAGAAATATTTATATAAAAACAAAATGCAGCAATAAAATTTATTTTTTTAATTATCAATTCATTGAAATTTCTTTTTTTGCTTTTTTTTTTCTTTTTCAGTCAGTCAACAAACATTTATTAAGTACTATCTACGTGCCAGGTACTGTGCTAAGTGCAGAGATACAAACAAACATAAGAAATAGTTCTTGCTCTCAAGCAGTTTACAGTAAAAATTGAAAATAATAAAGAGGAAATGCACTAGAATTTTCCATAACATATTTTCCTTCACTACTATTCTTCAAAGTTCTTCATCGGTTATATGTTGCTTCCTGATTATAGCCACCACACACCTCTCCATTACCCACTGTGTAATACTCACTTTCAGTTCTTTGGAGATTGCTATTTTCCATGTATTATAATCAAACAATGATATTAGCAAAATATTGGTATTAAAAGTGTGGTCCTGGGAAAGTATATGTCTATATATGTACATATGTATATGCATGTATGTGTATATATTTGTATGCATATATCTATATATAAATATATCTGCACTAAATATATCCTTTGGTGGGGAGGAGGAAAAAAAGGACAAAGTAAAAAGTGAATAGCAGAGAACAAAAGAAAACTGAAAAGGAAGCAAAAAGAAAAAAGGTGGACAGCTCTCAACACAATGTATAATACTTATACAGGCTTTCTTGAAATGATAATTTATTGCTATATATTTTGGATCCTCTCATGTTCTACTGTGTACATGACATGCTTTTTTTTTCCTTATCTTACTTTGTATATAAGTTTATATGTGTCTCTTTTCTTTTTCTTTTTATTATTTTTAGGTTGATTTTTAAATTTTATTTTCTTGTTTACATAATTCATTTCCACAACATTTTGAGTTACAAATTTTCTCCCCTTCTTTCCCCTGCCCCCAACCCCAAAACAGTAATCCCACTGTAAAGCCCCTCCCCCAACTTGTTCTCTTTTATGTCCTCCTCCAACACCCCTCTAACTTTCTGATAGGGCAGGCAGGGTCTCCCTACCCCAGTCCCTGTATGTCTTAATTCCCAGTTGCATGTAGTTAATAATAATTATACATGTTTTTTGGTTTGTTTTTTTTAAACATTTGATTGTAGAGCTTTAAATTCTAGATTCTTTCGGTTCCTCCCTTGTTCCCCCACTGGAAGGACAAGCAATTCAATACAGGCTGTACATGTGTAATTATGCAGGACATCTCCTGCATAATTACATATTGTGTACATATTGTGTACATATTGTGAGAGGCTAATTGTATGTCCCTCCTTCCTACACTGCCCCCCCTGTTTTATTCTCTACCGTGTCCCTGTCCCTTTACTGAAGTGTGAGCTTCCAGCAACCCTCCCCCAGATCCTGCCCTTCTCTCCACTGTCCCCGCTCTTATCCCCATCTCCCCTACTTTCCTGTGTGGCACGTTTAGAGTTTATGTCGTTCCTTCCCTAAGCCAAATTCAATGAGAGTAAATGAAAGTAAAGTTGTAACAGTTATCCCTTACCTCTTCTATATGGGATGATTAACCCCATTTTGTCTCTCCCTGTCTCCTCTCATTCTAATCCTCTCCCAACTCAAAATTTCACCTTTTAAAGTATCATGCCTTCATATTCAATTGATCCTGTATCCTCTATGTACATATAAGCACCCATGCTCCGATATGCATTGATATACATATATAGCCTCCTATATAGACATATGTGTAGGTATATATATAAATACATTTGTATTCCCTTCACCTATCCTCATACTAAGAAAAGTTTCATAAATTACTATTATCATTTTTCCATATTGGCATGTAAATAGTTCAACTTTGATAAGTTCCTTATGATTTCTTTCCCATGTTTACCTTCTCATGCTTCTTGTGTTTGATTGTCAAATTTTCTGTTCAGTTCTGGTTTTTTCAGCAAGAAAGCTTGAAAGTCTTCCACCTCACTGAATGACCATATTTTCCCCTGGAATATTATACTCAGTTTTGCTGCGTAGG
>CM053599.1:93616791-93633962 GCA_028646575.1 Pseudocheirus occidentalis
ATCAAAAGCTGAAACATGGGGGCAGCTAGGTGGCGCAGTGAGTAGAGCACCGGCCCTGGAGTCAGGAGTACCTGAGTTCAAATCCGGCCTCAGACACTTAACACACACACAAAAGGTAGCCATGTGACCTTGGGCAAGTCACTTAACCCCAATTGCCCTCCAAAAAGGCAAAAAAAAAAAAAAGAGCTGAAACATGGTTTACTTATGGGCAACCCTTGCTACACTTACATTTAAGCAGAGATTACTTAGTAGAAGAATGCAGTAAGAGAAAGGTTTAGTGCCATGGTAAGGGAACATGATACAACTATATGCTAACACACCAGAGGTTCCCAAACTTTTTTGGCCTACTGCCTCCTTTAAAAAAAAATTACTCACTGCCCTTCTGGAAATCTATTTTCTTTAACCCTTTAATGTTTTTTTTTTTGCATCATTTAAAAAACATATAAGATTTTTAAAATGATATATGTTAAATTTAATAATTTGTTATAACTTTGTTTTCTTTTCTTTCATTGAAATTTTAATGACACAGTAGTGTGTCATGTAACTGATAGTATCATATTGTAAATAAATCATTACAGGCACATATTCCTGCTGATGTATGCTGGACTTCCCAACAATGGGCAATACACTCACCTGGACCTGTCAGTGAACTTGACCACTGATCAGTTATAATTTGCATTTTGTATGTTTGTTTGGAAAATAATATAATCACTACTACTTTAACTCTTTTATACAACAGATGAAACATGTACAGACAGTTTTTCAAAATTTTCTTCTCTTTCTTCTCTTCTTTCCTTAAGCCCCTTTATTTTTATTCGATACCCCCCAATTACACCCAAGATTACTATCCTGCCATTGTTCCAGGGACCCCAGGGAGCAGTATCACCCACTTTTGGAATGTATGTAACTAGAAGAAATCTCTGATTAGCATTTAAATTTGTTTTCTGGATTCTTAACATAGGTCCTGATATTAAAACCAAAAAAAGCATTGCTGTCATAATCCCTACCACAAATATTTTCAGATGTCTCACTGTTAATCTAGAAGGTATTTATCATTGAGTAGCTTACCATCATAGTAAGAATGAATTGCCTACTTTCCTGGAGCATCAGATCTCAAGGTCTTCTTGTGCTGCTTCTTCCCCAACACAACAGTTTGAGGAAGCATATATTTCACTTTTCCTTTTCACTTCCATGCACTTCAGACTTAGTTATTTAAAAGTAACTTCAGGATTCCCCCTCTTTTAATGCCAGTTAAGAGCACACCACTTAGCATTGCTTCCCATATCTATCTAGACTTGCTCTCCCCCCCCCCACTAATCAGCTTGCTCCATGGTGGGGAGGGGCATGAAGGTAGTATAAATCAAAAGATTCTGTAAAAATTGTATACAATTTAAGCTGCAGATTTCTCTACTGAGCTTTTTACACCAAAAATGAAACACAGAACTGCAGCCTAGATCTAAGGGATTCGAGTAGAGAAAAAGAAAGTCTTAGCAAATAAATAAATAAATAAGGCAGAAACTTTACAGGGCAGGGTAAAAAACAGTGGACCAATACCAATGTTCTCAGCTCAAGTTTGCTGTTGCTGCTGCTATGTTCTTTCTATGTGTATCCCTGTCTCTCTCTCCCCACCAGTTGTCATAGGCTTTTCCTTACCCACTCTCTTTCCATTATGCAATATCCTTTTGCCCATCTATGCCCTCCATCAGTTATTCTTTCTTGCAGGAAAGTGCCAACTCTCAATTATCTAGATGGAAAGGAAACAGCTCCTACATCCCACTTCTTTAAAAATGAAATATCTAGGTCCAATCTGACTCTGGACAATTGGCATTCTCTAGCTCGGTGGTTCTCAACTTTCCTAATGCCGCGACCCTTTAATACAGTTCCTTATGTTGTGGTGACCCCCCAACCATAAAATTATTTTCATTGCTACTTCATAACTGTACTTGTGCTACTGCTATGAATGCTAATGTAAATATCTGATACGCAGGATGTATTTTCATTGTTACAAACTGAACATAACCCACAGGTTGAGAACCGCTGCATGTAGCTATTTCATTAAGTCTGCCTCTAAACTATTGAAAACCTATTTTTCATTTTGTTCCCATAGTATCCACCTTCCACACTAAGGGTCGCCTTAAATATCTGTGGGGATCTCGATGAGTCTACAGTTTTCAGTTCTTTCAGAATTCAAGTAAGTCTTTCCTTATATAACTTCTCTTTCCATCTCTCAGGTGAGGTACCTCCCACTTACTCAATGCCTCCCACTAAGTATTCCACTTCTAAGGGAATCCCTTTACTCCCTCTCCATACTTGGCTTCCCATTCCATGTCTTTGTCTTATGTGAGCCATAAAAACTAGCTCTGAAAAAAGAATCATGCAGACAACCATACTAGTGGCTGCTCCTCACATTGGCACCTTTGACAGAAGTTGTGGATGGAGAGAAGGGCAGTCCTGCCAAAATGTCAAAGTTTCATGTTCCCAATACATAACCATCTTTGTGGTATCTTCTGCTATTATGCTGTAAGCAGAGAAACTTTTGCTCAGAAGATTCAGAAACTCCCCAAAATAACTGAGTTTCTCAGCAGTACAAAGTGCAAGTAGCACAAGTGGCTAGGCTAAAAGTCTATATTTGTTTCCCTAGGAAGGAGGGAATATTGATTTGGTGGGGTCAGGTGGTGGAGGTTAGTTGATATTTTCATCATCTCTAGGTTTTGTTAAGGCTCTCATCCCAGTGTGGACAAGGAATACTGAGTATGGTATTAATGTATAATTTTTTAAAATATGACTTTATAAGTGTAAGGGAGGCAAACAGGTGAGTCTCCCCCACTTACAGGACCCTGGACCACCTCAGATTTTCTGTATCATTCCAAAGTCCCCAAAACTTCAGCCCTGAGTTAGATCACCCCCATAGTCCTCCAGAAGTAGTGCAGTGCCCTGCAGCTCAGTGGGGTCACCTGTTTGCCCCAGTATGTATCAGGTTGTTTTCAGGTCAGTAAGTGCTGTTATTCCAACTTAATTTTCAGCTCTTCACAGTTAGGGAGAAATCATCTATTTATTTTTCTTCAATTCAGCTTATTTCCTTCAGCTTAATTCCTCTCCCCTTTATAGTCTGTGTTTAATAATAAAAATAATATTCATTAACATTCCTATAGTGCTTTAAGTTGAATAAAATACTCTCTTCAAAATAGCATTCTGAAAGTGGAAGGGCAATGTTATTACCTTCATTTAACATATGTTAAAGTTAAAAGTCAGCCATGTGAAGTTACTTGCCCAGAGACACTCATGCACTAAGTTCTGAAGCTAGGACTCTGTATTCTGACTCCAAGTCTATCATCCCTTTCATTATATCATGCTGTTTTTCTGTATGATATGATCCAATGTACAACTACAGAATATTACTAACAAGGAGTGAAAACAGAAGTACGAAGGGGCACAGAATGAACAAACCAGAACTTCAAGATTTTTACCTTGGAACCATAAAAATCGCAAACAGAAAACAAACCTTAACCAGATAAACATAGAGACCTTCCAAACATTTACACTCCTCTATTTCCTTCTTTTACTAGAGGAGCTATTGATTCCTTTGAACCTTTCAATGTTCATAGTTTTGCAATTGGGGAAATGGAGAATCTTGGCCTATTGTAATATATTATCATATGACATAAGAATAAAGTATCATTAAAAGATTAACCAAGGGAATAATAGATGGGGGCCCAACATGCCCTACCTGGTATCACTCAATTGGGAAAGCATCGTGAGCCTGCTTCCAGAGGTACATGACTAAGGGACAGCTCTTTACCTCCTTACACAAGGCTCCTGTGTTGCTTCTGTTCCCGTTGTGTTTACTTTTTCCCCTTAATCTTAGGTGATGAAGTATCAGACAAATACATCAGGTTTTGACCTTATGACCAGACCATCAAAAGTCAAATTAAAAAGCACTTATTAGGCACCTACTGTGTGCCAGGTACTGAGTTTTACTGACCTTTGAGAAGTCAGACAAGCCAAGAGAGAAGGTCCAGCAATAGGTATCTACAGCAAAGTCTGCTGGTAGCCACAGTAGCTAACCCTGTTGAGGAGCCATCCCTGAAGAGTAACCCAACTGACCAACCCAATAGGGGATTAACCCTATAGACAAGACACTCTATCCTGTAAGCAAGAAAGCAGCTCATTTATCAATATGTTACACCCAGAAGTACATTTGAGGAAGAATATTAGAAAAGTCACCACTTTAAGTCTGACTTCATTCTCTCCAGGGTTGAAAAAAAGCAGGTTCTTGATTTGGATAGGTTTCCTTTTGTTTGGTTTTTGCTTGTTTTGCACATCAGGTCTTGCTTTATCTTTTCAGCAAATAATCTGTGCTTCAAATAGAAAATGCTTGCTGAATTGACTGTTTTTATAAGCAAATTAAGTCTGGCTAGCTAATTAAAATAAACTTGTAATCAGCATTAGAAGTAGCCTTGCTCCTTTGATGCAACTTGCTAGTCCAAGAGTGGGTTGGAAGTGGAGTTCCAGACACTATTTACACCGTAAAAGCAAGACCTTTAAATTGGAATAGTCCTATCTTTGGCCTATATCCAGGGTTTAAACCCTGAACTCCAAACTGCTATCATAAGAACTTGGCAGAAGAGAGAGCAGAAGGCTGTTCTTGAGATTATAAAATCTTGCAGTGTTCTATGCCACTTAACCTTGGAATTTACCCTGGTGAAAAAAACTAGGAACAAGTAGCCAACATTTCAAAGTTAACATAGTTCTAAAACATCCTATCACCCCAAACATAACACTCATTAGTAAATTCCAGCTTGAGGAGCTAAGATGGCAGAGCAAAAGCAGGGACTTACTTGAGATCTCACCCAAACCCATCCAAATATCTGTAAAAAATGATTCTAAACAAATTCTAGTGCTATAGAACCTACAAAATGATAGAATGAGACAAATCTTCAGTCTAAGACAACCTGGAAGGTCAACAGGAAGGGCATAATGCACCAAACTGATAGCAGAGCATAGTTTGGCATGGGCCACACTGGCACAGACAGGGCTGGAGCAGGCCTCAGGGCACTGAATCACTGGACGCTGTGGCAGTTTCCAGACTTCTCAACCCACAAATGCCAAAGACAGCACAGAAGGTCAGTGTGAAAACTCTGTGGGACCTGGGTGAAGGAGAAATATGGTCCAGCTGGGGTGTGGCCCCAGCCCCAGGGCAGCGGAAGTAGCAACAGCTTCAGCAGTAGAAGCAACAGAGCTGCAGAGCTCTGGGCCCACAGATGGTGGGGGATTGAGTACCTGATACAAAATCCCTGAAGCCTGGGACAGTACACCCACCCCCAGCCACACTCTAACCCCACTGGAAGCAGAGTCCTACCTTGACAAAGAGTTAGAAAGTCAAGTATTTGACTGTGAAGTTGAGCAAACAGCATTAAAAAAAAAACACCCTCAGACTATAGAATCTTACTTTGGTGACAAAGAAGATAAAAACTTACAACCAGAAGAAGACAACAAAGTCAAAGCTCCAACATCTAAAACCTCTAAGAAAAATGAATTGGTCTCAGGCCATGGAAGGAGCTCAAAAAGGATTTTGAAAATCAAGTAAGAGAAGTAGAGAAAAAATTGGGAAGAGAAATGAGAGCGATGCACAAAAATCATGAAAAACGAGTCAATAGCTTGCTAAAGGAGACCCCAAAAAATGCTGAAGAAAATTCCATGCTAACTAGAACCCAGAGAGCTGTGAGTATCCTAACCTAATAATCAATAGCTCATATTTTTCACTTTAGGGCTTACAAAGAGCCTTTCTCAAAACTACCTGTTATGGCAAGTAGTACAAATTAAGTACTTCCATTTTACAGATGAGGACACTAAGGCTGAGAGAAGTTTCAGTTGAAACGTACAAATGTGCAGTTTGTTCATTTCAGAGCTAGGATCTGAACCCACATCTTCTGACTCCAAGACTAGTGCTCTTTCTCTAACATCATACTAACTCTACCATGACAAATTAGAAATAGGATAGAAGGTATTTGGTCACTTTGAAATTCTTCAGTCACTAAATAAGAAGAATTCAGGAACTAGAAATGCTAGTGTCATATTTCAGGCCCTGTGTAATTCCTAGAAATGGGTAAGTAGGTTAATTCCCACATTTCCATTGTTCCTCCCTGATTTTAAAAAGGGGAAGTAAGACAAAGATGACATTAACACCTGCAAAAAACTGGTGGGCTAATAAAATATGTTCATCAAAGCAAGGATTACACTACCAGGAGCAATAATTCAGAGACCTCTTAACTCTTTGGAAACACAAAAAGCAAAATCAGCTTTTTTTTCTATTTCAAAAATTCATGATTTCATTAATGTGAGTTCTCCCTCCACTGATGTTTATTATACCTCTTGGTAGACATGTCTTTCTAGACAGCTTTAATAGATGCTGTGCCCAAAAAAATCCATTCCCTTGCTGGCCAACTTTTAGATGAGCTTCTCCAAACTAGGGTAGCTAGCTGACTGTCAGATGATAAGAATACAGGCCAGAACCCATGCTTGTGTGACACAATGTTTAGGTGTCACCTCTGTGTACAGTGAGACATGAGAAGAAACTTTCAGTAGAGGAATAAAATATAAGGAGTTTCTCCCTTTACTTTCCCTTCTAAAACATTCCTGGGGGGAGTATGTAGCTGCTCTTCCTAATCTCTTTATTCTAGATATGGTTGGCTAACTTGACTAACTCTGCCAAGCTGCATCTAAAGAAATTCCTGGGGTCCTGAGAAATAGCTGGGAAGGAAAGGAAGAATGAGGACGTTTTGTTAAACTTACAGATGTACAGGGAACACTTGTAATGGGAGGAGATATACCCTCTAGGAACCTAAGAAAAGAGAAAATCAGGCTTTAGGATCACCACGTCTAAATTTGGTGTGAATGATTGAAATGCCTTAGGGATGACAAAGGCAACATGTTCCTAAACGTGGGGGTGAATTTTGGAGAGGTTAGCAGGAACTGTAGTACAGTGAAAAAACTATGGAAAAGAGCATTGTCTGGATGAGATAGAACTGTGAAACAAGGAGACTCTGGAGTCTTCATCTCCACAGTTCTGGGATGGGACCCTGTATTAGCCAGGGTGCTCTGGGATTAGCTCTGGGCCAGGGTTCTATGTGCCTATTAATGGGCAGGGAACATCATCAAATACCCGTAACATAACAGATTCATGGCAGAGAAGGTTTTTATTTCCCTCTGGCAAAGGGATAGTAACACCTAAGGAGCTACTATAGATAGGTAGGTAGATAGATAGATAGATAGATAGATAGATAGATAGACAGACAGACAGACAGACAGACAGACAGATAGATAGATCTAGATCTATAGATATAGACATGTACTACAACTAGAGGAACTGAAACGGGGAGGGACAGAGCCATAATGAGGCACAGATAACTAGGAATTTTGACACAGAGTATCAACAATTGGCAGGGGCGGGGGAAAGGAAGGGAGTGGGTGGGCAGCATACTTCCTCACCATGGGCATTCTTTTATTTACCGTGGCAGAATTACATTGTATCTCTAGGATCTTGCCTCTGTCTCCGCTGGGTTGGGGGGAGTTAGGGATCAGAATCGCTGTCCATGAGGCAAGTGATGAAGGTGGACTCTCGAAGATAAACCAGCTTATCTCCCATCGTGACTTTATCCAACCAGGTTGGGTTTACTCCCCAGCTTTGGATTTGCCCAAGGTGACAAAATTTCTAGTTAGGGTTGTGGGGAAGAATACTAATGCCATCTGCTGGAATGAATGCAAAATTGCAGGAGAAACAATCTGCCGAAGTACTTTGAGAGGCAATGCCTCCTCCGACCCCTACTTTGTGCATAACTGTAATTATATACAGGTATCTGAGGAACAATGACTAATTTGCGTAGATATTTTCCATGGGTTATATAAATATACTGAGTTCTCAAATTTTCTGGGTGGGACAAAGTATTGGAGAATTGAGAAATCCCCTGCCTAAACTATACTTGGGTCATTTATGTCATATGAGAGCTTCTGATGAAAATATTATATAAATGTAAAACTTTTAAATGTGATCGTGGAGCAAAATTTTAGAAGTGGTGTCATGATTTTTAAATTCCTTTTTATTTTTCATGATTTCTCACATTTTTCCACCTTTTTAAATAAACAGGATATTCCTTTAAGGTTCTTGTTTATTATTTCATTATATCTGTGGCACTGAACAGTTTAGAAATTTCATGCTGGAAGTTTATAGAAAGAAAATGCTGTTTATTAAGAAATTCAAATTATCTTTCTCCACAGAGCTGGTCTAAGGCAATCTTGTGAAATGCACTAAGTTTATCATGAGTGCCCCAATATCCATATCTTCAATACTCTTTACCCTCTTGCCCCATCAAATTCCACCTGTAAAGAAAGACCTTGTAATTTGTGAACTCTGAAATGTGAGTATCAAATTGAAATTTGATCTTTTTGAGATGTCAGAAGCATTGGATCTGTTCTGTAAGTAGGTGCCTCTACTTTCTTGGCAAAGTTGACAAAATATGGGAATAATCAGTGTTGGATGGGCTGTGGTGGAGACGTTAATCAATATAACTGTTTCAGAAAGTAATTTGAAATCAAGCAAATAAAGTGCCCAAGGGATACAGAGATTCCTTGGAGCATATATTTACCCCAAAGAAGAAGTATCCATATACTCCACAATATTTATAGTAGCATTTTTTTGTGGTAGCAAAGAATTGGAAACAAAGTAGATGATCACTGACTGGGGAATTGTGGGGTAAGAAACAATGAATATGAATACAGAGAAACACAGGGACTTATATGATCTGAAGGAGAATGAAGAGGGGGAAAAATATGATGATTATAACAATGTAAATGTAAAAAACCCCAACACAAAAATAAAAAAGTTTATGTTGCAAAATTGCAAAGAATAAGATATGAAAAGATACCTCCCAACCTATCCCTTTGCAGAGGTGGGAGGTCCACAGGTATGGAACACTGCATATAGTAATTATTGTGATAATAAACACTCAAAGTATACAAAGAGCTTTATCAACATTATCTCATCTTGTCTTCATGATAATCCTAGGAAGCAGGTGTTATTATTATCCCCCATTTTACAGATGAAGAAACTGAGCAGAGAGGTTAAGCAACTTGCATATATTTTCATAAAAACCTGGGAAGACGTACTTAAACTGATGCTGAGTGAAGTGAGTAGAACCAGGAGAACATTTACAAAGTAACAGCAACATTGTGCAATGTCTAACTTTGATAGACTTAGCTTTTCTCAGCAATTCAAGGATCTAAGACAATTCCAAAAGACTCATGAAAGAAAATGCTACCCACATTTAGAGAAAGAACTACGAAGTGTGAATGCAGATCAAAGCATACTATCTGCTTTCTTTTTTTGTTTTATTTCTTCTTTCTCACGGTTAATCCCACTGGTTCCAATCTTCTTTACAATATGACTAATGTGAAAATATGTTTAATGTGATTGTATATGTAGAGCCTATATACTGTATATGTAGAGCTGTGTGTGTGTGTGTGTGTGTGTGTGTGTGTGTGTGTGTGTGTGTGTAGAGCACACCTTTTTGAGAAGGGGAGAGTGGAGACAGAAAACTGGAACTGAATGTTAAAAAGTAAAAATAAATTTAAAAAATTTTTTTTCAAATAATGAGCAGGCCAACTTCAGAAAGACTTATATAAACTGATGCTGAGTGAAATGAGCAGAACCAGGAGAATACCATACACAGTAACAGCCACATTGTGCAATGACTGATATTGACAGACTTAGCTTTTCTCAACAATGCAATGATCTAAGACAGTTCCAAAAGATGGATGGAAAATACTACCCACAACCAGAGAAAGAATTGGGGAGTCTCAATGTAAATGGAAGCATAATATTTGCTCTCCTTTTGTTGGTTTTTGTTTGTTTGTTTCTTCTTTCTTGTGTTCCTCCCATTAGTTTTAATTCTTCTTTATATCATGACTAACATGAACATGTTTAATATGAATGTATAAGTAGAGCTGTCTTGGGGAGAGGAGAAGAGGGGATGGAGGAGAAAATTAAAAACTGAAAATCATATGAAAGCGAATGTTGAAAACTAAAAATAAATAAATTAACTATATATCAAAAATAAAAAACATTTTCCTATGAAGTAGTTTCTTGGAAGGTGAGAGAAAGATATGGGAGAAATTCTGAGGATATAAAAAGCAAAATAAATCAATAAAGTTTTTTTTTAAAGAAAGTTAATGCCACAAAACTACAAAGAACAAGCACGGTCCCATGAAGATTTATGAGAAAACACCTCTTTCTACTCCTTTGCAGAGGTAAAAAGACCACAGATATAGAACACTGCATGATTATTTTTTGTGTTCTTCTTTTTCTTTCTTTAAAAAATATTTTCTATCATATAGGAGGGCTCTCTGAGGGGAGACAAGGATCAGGATGCAGGGGAAAATTTAGATGATGTAAAAAACCAAAAATATAAGTATTTATTTTTAAAATACAATGTTCATAAGATAAGATATATAGCTTTTTAAGGTTTGGAAATCACTTTACATATGTTCTCTCATTTGATCCTCACAACTTTGTTTTTTGGTTGTTTGGGGCGGGGTGAGGTGGAAGGCTAGGCAATTGGAGTTGTGACTTGCCCAAGGTCACATAGCAAGTAAGTATTAAGTGTTTGAGGCTTAATTTGAACTCAGGTCCTCCTGACTCCAAAGCTGGTGACCTATTTACTGTACTACCTAGCTGTCCCAATCCTCACAACTTTGTGAGGTAGGTGCTATTACTATTGTAATTTTACAGATTTAGAAACTGAGGCAGAAGAGATTAAGTGCAAAGAGTACCTGGGGTCACATAGAATATATATGAGGCAAGATTTTAATTCAGATCTTCCTGACTCCAATTCTACCACTCTGAGTCATTCCCCCTAGTGTGCATCAAAATCCCTCCACATTTTCTCCTATGCTTTTCTTGTCCATCTCACTTTCCATAAAGGAGCTACCAAGGATCTACCTCACATGTTGGAAGCTTTCTATGGTTCTTTAATATCTCAGGGTAACATTAATACACTCAACTATTCATCTCTCCTCTTTCACTCTGACTACATGATAGGGTCACTTTCTCCTCTGGTGGTATGTGTCTTTGATAATATCTTTTATGCCACTTATGATATGGTTTATACCTACAATGTGTCTGCTCACTGCTCTTTATACATTTATTATTATAATCCTTTTTTATAGTTAATATCAATAACATTTTTATTCCAAATGTCTTAAAGATGGTTATTAAAGGATTTTCCTTTAAAGTTGAAAGGGATCTCTGGTACTTGGTGAAGATTATTTTCATGCTCTAAGTAATGCTTTCCCCTTGGCTTCCTTGGGAATCCACGGGATAAAGTGTCTATTTCTAGAAACTTCACAATGTGCTGTTAAGAAAGTTACTATGATTCATTCTAACAAACTCCTGGACTGAGGATAAGTGCAAGGCAACAGCTTTGATTCAGCACTGAAAGGATGTGTCTGAACCTGTGTGACCCGGAGCTGGTCAGTTTCAGTTTCCCTAGGTGCAAAAACGAAAATAATTTCTTCCCTTTCTTGCTCCTCCTATCTCTCCACTTCAGCCAATGGGCACAATAATGAAGCATTCCACACAAGGGATCAACCACACAGGGGTGCTGAAAGGAGGTGACTGAATGTTCCCAGAATCTCAGAATTGGAAGATGTCCCCAAAGTCCTCTAATCCAGTCCATACCTAAGACTCCATTCTGTAACATCATTGATTAATAGTCATCTTCTGTGCCTTGCCTTGAGGATCCCACTACTACCCAGTTTTAAAAAGCTCTGTTAGGATACAAAGTCAAGAGTTTACAAATTTCAGAGGGACTGATAGGAACACAGCTAACAGATGTTTGATTGTGTTCTGTCTTCATTAATTTGGTTCTAATTTATTAAATGCTAAGCATCTCTATGTCTCAAAGGCAGAGAAAGAAAGGGTTCTGTCATTGATGCCAAGTGAAGTCTGGGACTTTCACAGTAGGTTAAGGGGCCAAATCCCTTCCTGGCAGGTGTTTCCTCCTCCAGCAACTCTTCAGCTCAAGAGGTTACAGCTGAGAACTCTCAGGTGCATCATCTGTGTCCCAGTGACCTGATCTGACATTTGTCAGCTGGGTCAGAGGTTGGGGAGGAGGTGGCAGAGGGACTGATGGAGTTGAGGATTTCAGGAAGGGACAATGAATGACAGTGGGAATTCACGTGGTTCTAAGATATCTACTCACCCCCTTTCTCAAGATTACACATTTCAGATTAATCTCTGTATAAGATTAAGAAAATAGTATATCATTTGTACTTTATTGAGGGCTAACTCAGAGCAACCTAAGGACTTTCAGCAAAAGAATAAAGAATGCTTTCCTTGAAAAAGGAAATTCTCCTAGAATTCAAGGTGGAAAGGGTCTGTCCAACCTCTTCATTTTACAGTTGAGGACACTGAATTCTGGAAAAGTTTAAGAATTTATCCAAAGTCACACAGGTAGCAAGTACTAGAGCCGGGATTCAAACCCAGATACTCTAACTTAAAATTTAGTGGTGGGGGGTGGAAGGAAAGGGGTTTCCTATAAAAACAATTTGCTATTTGGGGGACAAGATGCTCTTGTTGTTTGTCCTTCATTTTTGATGAGGACCAATGACATCACATCTTGACTCGAGTGTGAATTGTATTGAAGTGAGGCAGAGTTGTACAAAGTCATCTGCCTCACTTTCAATTCTAAAATCATCAAACTCCCATGGCAAGACAAAAGTCAGGATGACTGGCAATGGCCTGGAATGCAGCATCTTCAATGTCTGACCAAGCTCTAAGTGCTCCACAGCACCTGCTTTAACTGACTTTGTGGTCACTGGAACAAACCATTCCCATTCTGCTAGAGGAAATCTTCACCTTCTGGAGTAGACCTCCCTAACTCACTAATGGATTGGAGGAGAATGTCAAGAGTTGAAAGATCTAATTCCCTCAGCAGATAAATGAGAAAACTGAAGGCCCAGAGAGGCTAAGTAATTTATTTTATTTTATTGTTTTGCTTTTTGGAGGGCAGTTGGGGTTAAGTGACTTGCCCAAGGTCACACGGCTAGTTTTTTGTGTTAAGAGTTTGAGGCCGGATTTGAACTCAGGTACTCCTGACTCCAGGGCCGGTGCTCTATTCACTGCGCCACCTAGCTGCCCCCTAAGTAATTTATTCAAGGGCACACAGCTAAATATGGCAGAATTAGAACTAAGACCCTGTTCTCTTGATTACTAATCCAATACAGCTTGCATTTAGATATGTTACTTAGTGTAGTGGGTAAATTAATAAGGAGATAACCAGGGGTGTACTGAAGTCTGCTTAAACCAACTCCAGAAAGTTAGGTGCTAAATTTCCAGTGACAGCATTCATGCCTCAGAAATCAACAAATGGTAAGAATTGTGGCTTGATTTATTATTTTGTTGATTGTTAAAACTTAAGAAAGTGATGGAGAAAATATTAATAATGCATATATGTATATATATATATATATACATATTTAAAGTATATCCTACAGTCTGTCTTCTCTACCCCTCCCCCAGAGTCTGATGTTAAAAATTTGTCAGTTGGGGTGGGGAGGTGGGAGGTGGCGGCAGCAGGACTGATGGGGTTGAGGATTTCAGGAAGGGACCTTCAAGATCACAAGTTTTCTCATCCAGCTGATGAGGAGGAAACAGAGCTTCTGAAGAAGGAAGTGGCTTGCCCTAGGACACACAGGAAGGAAGCAGAAGAAGAGGGATCCAACCATTGGATTGTCTGACACCAGACCCAGTTCTTCTTCTCTATCATTGTTCTTTCTGAGAACGTGGTTATGAATCCCAGTCTAGTCAGGTTAGCCTCAAGCAGAAAAGATCATATCACATCTCTGATCCCCATTGGGAATCTACATCCTTAACCCAAACCGATCATCTTGCAAACATATACCTTGAGTAAAAAGCAGAACCAAGTGAGAGAGTAAATTTAATTTGCCACAGTTATGCATCAGACAAGCATTCATAAAAAGTCTCATTATCAGACTGATAACAGGACAAGGAACTTCCAGAAATCTCAAATCATTCTGTCCAACTCCCTCATTTTACAGTTGAGGAAATTCAGTTTTGGAGAAATTTGACTCATCTCAAACAATATTTGTATCAGTGGAGTAGGTATACAACCATTAATCTCTAGTTTGATTTTTCAGGATTTCCAATTTGGTGTTTAATTGGGGATTTTTAATTTGTCCTTTTTCTAGTTTTTTTTTAAAGTTGCATGCCTAATTCATTGACTTGGTTTTTCTCTATTTTATCAATATAAGCTTTTAGAGATATAAATTTTCCCCTAAGTGGAGTGGCTGGGTGGCACAGTGAAAGCACTGGCCCTGGAGTCAAGAGGACCTGAATTAAAATCTGGCATCAGACACTTAACACTAGCTGTGTGACCTTGGGCAAGTCACTTAACCCCATCTTCGCAGCCTTCCCCCCCTCCAAAAAAAAAAAAGCAAAAAAAAAAATTTTCCCCTAAGCACTGCTTTGGCTGCATCCCATAAATTTTGTTATGTTGTCTTATTATTATCCTTCTCTTTAATGAAATTATTGATTATTTCTATGATTTGTTCTTTGACTCAGTCTTTAGGATTACTACTTAGTTTTTAATTAATTTTAATCTAGCTTTCCATGGTATTGCCATGAAATCACTGAATATAATTTTTATTACATTGTGGTCTAAAAATGAGGCATCTAATATTCATGCTTTTCTGCATTTGGCTATGAGGTTTATATGCCCTAACATATAATCAGTTTTGGTGAAGGTGTCATATATAGCTGAGAAAAAGGTATATTCCTTTCAATTCCCATTCAGTTTTCTCCAGAGATCTATCATATCTAACTTTTCTAAATTTCTATTTATCTCCTTAACTTCTTTCTTGTTTATTTTATGGTTAGATTTACCTAGTTCTGGGGGGCGGAGTCAAGATGGCAGTGTAGAAGCAGGAGATTTACCTAGTTCTGAGAGGGGAAAGTTGAGGGCCCCCACTAGTATAGTTTTGCTGTCTATTTCCTTCATAATCGCTTTTTATGGTGAGTCGTTTGTTTGGCCAAACTTCCAGCCTACTTCTTGATTTCAAACTTTATGTCAGAACTCAGTTCTACACACTTTGGGGAGGGGAGTAGGCCTGAGCATTTATCCTCTTACATTCTTTTGCTGTTTTCACAACTCAGGCTGAACATCTGAAAGTTTTCTATGCTCTGAAAGTAGTGTGATCTGGGAGGAGGTCTGTTCACTGTTTTCCTCATCTGAGTTCTACAAGGTCCTGACCCAGGTTTGAGTCTTTCAGGTTGTCCCTGATTGAGAGTTTTAGCAATCTGCTGTTGTACTCAGCTACTATTGATCCACTGGGAGATTCTGCAATATTCAGAGCAACTGAACTGCCCCCTTCCCTTTGGTCTTGAACACTGAGCTTTGCTCCTAGGACCAGAGCTTTCTACAATTACAATTAGTTTTTAGAGAACCTGTTCCTTGCTCAGTGTACAGCCAGGGTCAACACTCACAAAAAATCCTCTCCCGTGTGACTTGGAACTGGGTAGTGGGCAACAGAACTTCCAGATGACTATTTCTGTACCTGACACTAGTTCAAAGATGCCCTGGGATCCCTTTCTGGCTTCATGCTTCCTGCTTTGGTGTCCTGTCTTGGCTCTCTTCCAGTCCCAATGCACTAGTAGAATGCTCCACACCTAGCCAGACAAGCTGCCCTTGGCTGGAAAAAAGTTCACTGTAATTTTTCTTCGGCTTTCTCCATAGAATTTAATTTGGTGCATTTTCTAGATCTTTGTCAAGGTGCAAGGAAGGTGAACTAAGGCTTCCTTTTACTCTGTCATCTTGATTCTGTCCCACTAGACTTAGAATGAATCCTCAAATTTACTAGCTGTAGGGAAAATCTTATGATAAAACTCTTTGAGTCTTAATTTTCTCATCTGTAAAATGAGGAGAATAATGCCTTTAGTTCCTATCTCAAAGGACTGTTGTGATGATTAAACAAATTAATATATGCATAGTGCTTTGTGATAATAGCTAATAACAGGTAACATTTATGTAGCTCTATTGTTTCCAACTGCTTTGCAAAGCACTTCAACAACATTATCCCATTTTATCATCACAGTAACCATGGGAGGTCAGTACTATTATCATCTTCATTTTACAGATGAGGAAACTGAGGCAAACTGAAGTTAAATGATTTGCCTAAAGTCACAGAGCTAGTGTCTGAGGCTGAATTTGAACTCAGATCTTCTTGACTCCAGGTCCAGCTCTCCTACCTAATCACCTAGCTGTCCCCATAAAACTTAAAGCATTGTATATATCAACTATTATTATTAACTAGACATGTGGCCTTGGCAAGTGTACATCCTCTGAATATATGACTTCTCTGAGTGTCTGTTTTCTCATTTGTAAAATAAGGAGACTGCATTTAAAAAACCACCTATATAATAGCCCACATTTCATATACAATTCTCTTTTTTCTGTTCTCTACATATTAAAATGTTCACATTTATTGTTTGTTAAATTCCTAATTTAAAAAAAACAACAAAGTAAAACAAGGAGATTAGACAAAATGACCTCATAATTTCCTTCTAGCTCTAATGTTCTTTAATTCTAATTGAAAGGACATCACAAAATAAATTAATTTTTAAAAAGACATCACATTTCTATCCAGAACAGTTCCTTGTAATATAATGTTAGGTCTCTGATACCTCATGTGGGGAGGAGACTCCTAAAGAGGGTCGTTGATACTCCAAGTGAGATGAACGGGTTGAACCAATCCTCAGCTAACAGGAGTGCACGTGGTCGATCACCTGGAGGCAGACTGCAAAGGCTGCACCTGCTTACAATAAGCAGGATAATCTCTGCCTTCAGGGTGAGACACATTGGCTCGCTGTGGCGAGGGCATGGCCAGGGGAGGGGCCCTAAGGGGCCCTGGAGAAAGGACTTAAAGAGAGGCTACTCAGAGGCAGGGGCAGTTCAGTGGAGCCAGGCCAGTCGAGTCCAGCCAGGCCAGTCCAGTCCAGTCCCAGCCACACTAAGATAGAGGATGAACTCTCAATAAAAGCTAGAAGCAAATCCTGTGTCCTGAGTTTCTCTGTGCAGCTGTTTCTCCTGGAGTGGACCAGG
>CM053599.1:93634462-93654886 GCA_028646575.1 Pseudocheirus occidentalis
GTATTAGAAGAAACTACAGTTTCCTTCCACTAAAAGCTTTGAGTATAGATCCATCCCATTTTACCTGGAGTCTAACACATTTAAAGTCATGAAAGCCCTAAAGTACTCTAACCTAGAAAGTTGTCATTATGAATTACATGCTTTGAAATATATTCACCAATGTCGTCAATATCTCAAATGACAAAAATCATTATTTTCAACTCCAATCAATTAGTGTTGATTAAAGGTCTATGTGTACCAGGAACTAGGAATGGGAGATGCAAATATATTTCTCAAGGAGCTTACATTCTATTGGGGGAAAATAAAATGTAAACATAGAAGTGGATATAAAATATCTGAGGAAAAGAAAAACACTAACTACAGGAGGAATGAGGAAAGGGCTCTACAATTCAGTTAAGCCTTGAAGAGAGTTAAGGATTTTCAGAAATAGAGGTAAGAAGGGAAAGCATTCCCAGCATGGGAGAATAGGAATAAGACTGTTTATCACTAGATGTGTTTTTAATCATAGTGGAAGCAAACTGTCAAAAGTCTTGGGGCCTTAAATTCTTTTTGTCTTTGTTTTCACTAAAAATCCTTACATAGATTTAATGTTGAAGGGCATTTGATCTAGCAGACAGGGCTGTGACCACTCCTAGTGGAAAGAACTAACAGGTTTCAATTTCTAGAGACTTGTTGGTAATCTTTTTGTTGTTGTTTTTGTTTTAAATTTTTATTGATATCTTTTGTTTTTTAATGCCACCAAAATTTCTCCCAGTGTCCCACTTTCCTCCCTCCCAGAGAGTCAACTCATAAAACGATATTTTAAAATATTTTTTTAAATCAGCAAAATTGACCAACACATGGAAAAAGTCTGAAAATATGTGCAGTGTACCACACCTGTGGACCTTCAGCCTTTTGTAAATGTTCCTGTGACTTTTGATAAGCAACTTCAACCTGTCTGTTTCAATTACTTCCACTTTGAAATATCACCTGATTTCCATGTAACAAGCAGTACAACAAGTGAAGTAGAAAAATATAAGAGTCAGAAAATATATGTTTTGTTCCCAGCTTTGCCACCAACTACATAAAAGAGGTCACAGAGTAGGTATGGACAACTACTCTGGAAACCAAGTTTCTGGTTTTTAAAATCTACAAAATGAGGGTGCTGGTCTAGGTGACTTCTAAGTCCCATTCCAGCTCTAAATCTATGGTCCTAAAAATAAAATTCTAAATTTGATAAATCTGTTAAGAATTTCTGTTCAGAGAATAACCTAGTAATAACTCTAGACCTATCAAAAAAGTATATGCTAATAAAGTCATCTCAGGAAGCTTAGGTAGCAAAGCCATGAGAACTTCAACTCAAACTCATTTTTTTTCCATTATAAATATTTGTTCCCTTGTCTTTATTTTTAAGGCCAAACCTGCTGTTTCATCAGCTTTGAAAGATCCTGTAAGAACTTGTTTTGCTAGTATAGATGGGTCTTGCTCTGTAATTTGTGACCTTAGGAAGCTGCCTGAGGTCACATAGCTATGTGGTCCACAAAGTCCCAGAGGTGGACTTTCTGAGCCTAAGGGACTTCTGGGTCTTCCCCTATGGGACATAAGACAAGAGAAGCATGGCATAGACCAGTCTTCGAGTCAGGAAGACCTGGAAGTCCCTCTTATTCTTCTTTGTATTTTCCAGAGCACATGGCTCAGGCACTTGCATCTACTAGGTGCTCAATAAATATTTGATGAATTGGAAACTGTTCACAGGGGAGATCTATGTAATTCTTTGGAAATCAGATTTGTTCACCTTCCATGCTGATCAATGTAATAATGAAATTTTAAACAAACACACAAGACTAGCTCCCCGTGTTCATCTGAAATGCTCCCTGACCCTGAGCAACAACAATCTCCTGCTTCAAACTGTTTTTTTCTCCATTCTAAGCAGCACATAGTATGGCACCAGAGCAGATCCTTCTAGGTCAGATGGAAGGAGACCTTAAGCTATACATCTAATCGTGGAAAAGTTTTTCTCTTAGTCTCTAAATTAAAGGTCTTCTGACTCTTTCTTGCAACTATCACTAGCCTCAGATACTGCCCTCAAATTTCAAACCATTTCAAACTCTTCAAACCACAGGAAGCTGGGGTCCAGCTTGGTACTACAAGAGATTTTAGAATAGATGAAACCTTAGATATCATTTGATCCAACTTGTTCATTTTACAGAAGAGAAAACTGAGCCACAAGGAGATTCAGTGACTTCCCACCAGTAATAAATTAACAAGGATAATAAGGAGCAGAACTAAAATTCAAGTCCTGATTCTCTCATCCCTAATCGAATACTCTTTCTAATATGCGACATCAACCTTCCAGCAGCTGATTTGGATGGATCTATTTTTGTGTCCTTGTATGGTTAACACTCTTGATAATTCTCCATGTCCATATTTTGGATGTTGGTATGGACTATTCCCCTCTAGGGACATTCCTGATCCCTGGAGCGAATGCTTAGTTCTCCTATTTTCTTACCAGAATTAGTTTATTTTGACAGCTTAGCAAGAACTGTTCTGCTTTTACTCTTAGCTATGATAAGGAAATATGTTTTTCTCTCACAAACGGAAGAGATACTCCTCAGAATCATCACAATGTAGTCATATAACTAGATTTAGACTCTGCAAACAACAGGCCATTTCTACAATTTTAAATTCCTATTCTATGGTTTGGTTTGGTTTTTTTTACTTTGGGGTAATAACCAGGGTATCAAAAACAAGACCAAGTCAGTTCAAAATTATTCCTGGTTGAACTTTCAAATATAACCTAGGAAAAATCACATTTTAAAAAATAAGGGATGGTTGATTTCTAGTTTGCCATCATTTATCTTGAGCTTCTTTACAATAACAGATGTTAAAACATTACAAGTCAAATTTCTTTAGGACGAAAATCTAAGTCCTAGCCAAAGCCTTGCTTTGAGCTGATGATTCACTGAGTGGCAGTATGGCATAAACAGACTGAACAATGGACTTGGAGTCAGGAGATCAGAGTTCTGATATTTTCTAGCTATGTGACCACATATCCTGGGTTTTCTGGTCTATAAAATGAGGCTAACATATTTCTTATTGCACAGGGTTGTTGTGAAGAAAGTACTTTGTAAACCTTTAAGTACGATATAAATGTGAAAGATATAGCTATCTGAAAGGCAGCATGCATAGCACAGTCAAAAGAAGGCTAACTTTCATTCAGGCCTTGCCTCTGTCACATATTGGTCAAGTCCATTGTTCAGTCTAGCCAATCATTGGTTGATGAGCCTCTCCAAACTTAGCAGGGCTTAGGTTGGTCCTTGGATAAGCCCATCATTGAAGTTATACTCAAAGTTTGATAGGACTTACTAAAGCTCAAATTCCGCTGGCATGGGCTTACAACAGTCTAAGATAATTTCTATTTTATTACAGAACTTCAGAGGAAGACTTGTGGAAGAGATCTGTATATCTGTAATATTAATTCGGCAGTAGCGTCTGAACTGGAGGACATAGAAACTGAAGGCAAGGAAATACAATAAGAGAATTGCTGAATTGGAAACTGTTCACAGGGGAGATCTATGTAATTCTTTGGAAATCAGGTTATTTCAGAATTTACCTTCCAAGCTGATCAATATAATGAAATTTTAAACAAGCACACAAGACTAGCTCCCCACATTCATTTGAAATGCTCCCTGACCCTGAGCAACAACAATCTCCTGCTTCAAACTGTTTTTTTTTTCTCCATTCTAAGCATCACATAGTGTGGCACCAGATTGGATCCTTCTAGGTCCAATGGAATGAGACCTTAAGCTATACATCTAATCATGGAAAAGTTTTTCTCTTAGTCTCTAAATTAAAGGTCTTCTCACTCTTATGGCAGGGCTCACTATATCAGAATTTAATCTTGAGTAGACTTGTTTCTTCTGGTGATCACTATTCATCCAGAACCAGGCCAAAGTCTCCAATTTCTTTTCTGTCATAGAATCAAAAAAGATTATTACAATACTTAATTTGATGTTGGTTTTAAATACAGCCTTACATATCTTACAAAGGTATCTTACTTGAAGTAACCCTAGTACATAAGAATCCACATTAATAGTTTTGGGGGTTTTTGCTTTTTTGGGGGGGAAAGCAGGGTAATTGGGGTTAAGTGACTTGCCCAAGGTGACACAGCTAGTGAGTGTTAAGTGTCTGAGTCCGCATTTGAACTCAGGTCCTCCTGACTCCAGGGCTGGTGTTCTATTCACTGTGCCACCTAGCTGCCCCAAGAATGCACATTAAAAAAAAAAAGAATACACATTAATAAAAAAGATAAACTGGGAATCATTATTCACAACAAAAGGGTAACTTTTATACAAAAGAATTTTCAGAAATATTTATTTGGATCGGGAGTTCCATCAGGCATCACAACACATGCCTGTAATCCCTGCTACTGTGAAGGTTGAGGCTGGTGAATCACTTGAGTTCAGGAGTTCTGAGCTGAAGTATAGATAAAAACAATCAGGTTCCTCACTAAGTCTAGCTCCAATGTGACAAGCCTCAGAGCAGGTGCCACTAGACTGCCAAATAAGGGGCAAAGTAGCTCAGGTCAGAAGTGGAACAGGTCAAAACTTCTGTGCTGATCAGTAGTGACTCACCCATGGATGGCCACTGAATTTCCATCCATGGTGAGATAGGGAGGCAGTCTCAAAAAAAAAAGCCTTCTTTGTTTATTTATAACATAAAATCATCATTCAATTTATTAGCATTTCATGAACATAGATCATTTCAGGGAAAAGCACAAGCACTGAGAAGTAAAGTGGGGAAAGTGCTTGGACTTGTAGCTAGATCTGAGTTTTACCCAAGGATTTTTTTTTTTTACTAACTAGTTACATTATACTGGGTAAATAATTTTCCTTCTCTATACCTGTTTCTTCATTTACCAAAAAGTAACTGATTGGATTAACCTCTAATGTTTCTTCTAGTTCCAGAGTCCTAGGAATTACCTGCTGAATTGTGAGCTACTGCTTAAAGAGACCACATCATCACATATAAAGATTCATTTTTATTTAAGGTTATCAAGGCAAACTCCGTCCCTTCTTTTTACTCTAAGCTATTCTGTTCTCTCTTCCTAAGACAAGTCTTGGTAAATTTTCAGCTATAAGAAATGGTATTATTTTGGAGTTTGTTTCATCTATATAATGGAGGGTATGGTGTGAAGTAGAGGATCTCCAGATCTCTTCTTACTCTATTGTTGTATGACTTTATGGCTCTTATAATTAAGTCTTCTTAATTACTGATGAATTTAAGAGAAAAATTATCACATACAGAGGGAGTCTAATCCACCTCCTCCATAGAGCAAACAGATGATTTGGGGACAATTAACTAACCCAGAGGAAAGAACCGCACCCCATAGAAAAATAGTTCATGGTTTAAGTCCTGGACAAAGAGAATAAACAGGATGCCCCGTGGAGTCAAGCCAAAGCTCAAAACGTAAACAAATCTAAGGTCTGGGAAGTAGACCAGAAAAGAAGTTTGTACTCTTGGCCAAGAGTTGGAGAAGTCTACATGTAGCAAGGGAGAACACCTTAAAAAGAGAAGTGGCAGGCATCATGCCTGTTTGTCTAACATACTTCTCTGACCATTTAAAAATATATTTTATTTTCCCCCAATTACATGTAAAAACAATTTTTAACATGCTTTTCTTCTTTTTCAGTTTTGAGTCTCAAATTTTATCCTTCCTTCTCTCCCTTCCCCCTTCCTGAGATGGTAAGCAATCTGATATAGGTTGTACATGTTCTTCCCATTAAAAAAAATGGAATGGGTATGCTAGCCATACCAGCTCTCTGATCATAGTGTCATCACCATGGTTTGGAGCATGACATAAATAACTCCCAAAATATTATTTATTTCGTGTGAGATGTAAAGCATATGGGATTTCAAATGCCATTTTGAATTGAAAAGTGTTTTTTGTTTTAGAGGTCAGATATTACTTTACAGCATCATTCCAGAGGGTATAGAGATTTTTTTAGTGACACAGGAAAAGCTGAGCAGGATCCACCCAGTGTTTACATGCTATATGGCTGGGTTTTAATGACCCCTTGGGATTTTCCAAAAGCCTTAGTCCTTAACAAGTGTCTCCTTTGGAGAATTCTGAGAAAGAGAAAGAAAAGTTGGAAAATAAGAAAATATGCCTGGGAACATATGAAACATAATTTCCTAGATTTAGGAATTCCAAAAATACTTACTGATGTCAAGGAAGCCAGAGTTCTAACATTTTCTTGTGGAGACCTGCAAGTCCCCTTTTTCCATCAACTTCTTCAAACCCAAAAGATAAAATGAAAGGTTGAGTGCAGAGATTAAGAATAAAAACTGTATATGCATTTATGAAGTTCTTTCCTTCTACCTTTTATCAAATTGCTAGAACAGAAAACATACTGAATCTGGGTTCGGAGGGTGGGGCAAGGCTGGGTTCAAATCTCCACCTTGGTACATACTACCTGTGTGACTTTGACCAAATCACCTCCCTTCTTTGGATTTCTGCTTCCAGTATATACCTCCCCACTTTCTGCATATTTTCATTCCATCTCCTAAACTTTCAAGACTATAAATAAGTTGGCTACAGAAGGTTTAACACAAAGGAGAAGGAAATCTACAATCTTTAGTAACTTTCCATGTGGCCTTTTAAAATACATGTCTATATAAACACCAGGGATTCATTTTGATAAGACAATGAACAGAAACTTAGAAGGAAGCAAAACATCTGCCTTTTTTTTCTCTAGGATTTTCCTTTTTTTCCCCTTTATAATCATAGTAGTGGTTATAATGCAGTTATACAAAACTCAGGAAAATTGCTTTGCTGTTTAAAGTGGATCTCATGCAATGAGATATCATGGTGTGCAAATCGATAGGTTATATGGCTAGGTTTTAAATGAGCCCCTTGAGATTTTCCAAAAGTATAACCCTTATCAAGACTGTCCTTTGGATAATTCTGAGAAAGACAGAGAAAAGTTAAAAAACAAGAAAATATACCTGGGATCATGTGAACCATATAATTTCACTAGATTAAGGAATTCCAAAATACATATTAATCTCAAGGTAGCTCTAGCTCTGAGACCTGCAAGTCCCTTTCTCTAGGGACCAGGAAGACCAGCTAAAGTTGAAGATAACAGTGGAGAATAAATAAAAATCCTGGTTTTTAGTTTCTTCAATGACACTTGCTTTTTTAACATTAAAAAAGAATTATAGTAAAACATGAATACAATATGTCTTTTGTGTGCTTCTGTAAACACGTATCATGTGAAAAATGTAATCTCTTTTTTCCTTTGGACATATATTCTATTAGTCCAAAGATGGGCTTTTCTGCCTTATCAGATTTGCACAAGGCTTAAATATGACCTATAATCAGTGTTATTTTTTGGTGTATACTTATAATTTTTTTCCCTTTTAAAGAGAGCTCACTTTAGAGATGCAGTCTGAATGCCTAATGTACAGTTTTGAATATGTCACACCTCTGCTCAGTAAATTTTTGTGGCTTACTATTGATTCTAAGATAAAATATAAACCACTGAGTTGGGTATTTATAGTCTTTCACAGTCTAGCTCTTATAACTTTCTTTCTAAATTACTTCCACATTACTCCCTTTCACTTACTCTACATTCTAAGGAAAGTGGTTCCCTTGATGCTATTTAATGCTATTTAACATTATATCTCCCACCTCCACGTCTTTATATAGGATATCCTCTATACCTGAAATCTTCCCATTGCCTACTTTCTTTTGAAATCCCTAGATCCCTTTAAGGATCTTTAAGGATCTCCTACAGAAGGGCTTTACTAATTCCCCAAAGTGTTAGTACCCATCTCCACACACACACACACCCATATCATAAAAATTACTTTGTATTGATTTTCTATATATTTTGTATTTGTGTATGTGTTTATATGTTGCTTCACCACAGTGAGAGCAAAGCATCATAGATCTAAAGCTAGAATGGACCTACCTTCAAGGTCATCTAATGCAATTTTCTTGATTTACAGAAGGGGAAACTAAGGCCAGAATGGAATTGACTTGCCTGTGGCACACAGATAAGTAAAATAGTTAATCTGAACTCAGATTCAGTGACACCAAGCTCAGGACCCTCTTAATTGCACCATGTTATAATGTAAGCTTCTTAGGGATAGTATCTGTTTTGCTTTTATTCTACCTATCTTGTTCCTTCTGAATAAGGTATGCCCTTCTAGTTACTAATATTGTGCTGTATATATAACTACTAAATGGAACTGAATTGACTTTACACTAATATGTTAATTTCCACTCTCTAGTCTGTGGGCTGATGAAAACTCTGTGGATCAACTTTTGTAGTGCTAATGAAAAAAGTTCCTCATTTCTGTTGTTAGTGCTACTTACTGAGAATTGTCTAAAAGTTATGTGAACTCCAAGAGTAGGACATTTAGCTACTTGTTAGGTAACCTGGCTATACAAATTTTTTTTTAGTGTAATAGAATCTACCTATAGTCATAATAATAATAATACATATTTCTACAGCACTTTAATGTTTATTTCCTCCCAACAACCCTCTGACTCACAACTGAAAGTATTAATATCCCCATTTCACAATGGAGGAAACTGAAATATTGGTTGACATTGACAAGATTTGGGAAATAAAGTGCTAGTTACTACATTGTAGCACTGGGCTAAGTATTGGGACTACCAAAAAAAGGCAAAAATACAGTCCCTATCAATGTATCAATCAACAAACATTTATTAAGTAACTACTATGTGCCAGGCACCATGCTAAGCACTTGGGATACAAAAAGAAGCAAAAGATTGCATTCAAGGAGCTCACATTATAGTGAGACATGTAAACAATTATAAACATATAAGATATATGCATCTTTATTTTTAACATAATTGGTTTCTTTTGCAGTCTTATATATTTCATCTTATAAATTTTTAGGCAGGGAAGCAATCAGGGGTAAGTGACTAGCCCAAGGTCATACAGCTAGTGTTTGAGGTCACACTTCGATTCAGGTCTTCCTGACTCCAGGGTCAGTGCTTTCTATCCACTGTGCCACCTAGCTACCCCTATTTTATTCATTTAAAAATACTATTTTGAGAAGGGGTCCACAAGCTTCACCAGACTAACAAAAAGGTCTATGATATACAAAAAAAAAAAAAGATTAAGAACCCTTGCCATAATGAAACATCAGAGAAAGACTTTAGGGGAAGAACTTACCCATATTTATACATCCTAAAATCTATATATTTAGCACTTCATCCTGCTTCCCTGTCCCTTATTAATAACCTGGAAACTTGGGGAGGTTTTCTTAACTTATTTAGATTACATTTAGTTCAATGAAGAGGTAATTTACCAAAGGGCACTCTAAAATCTTAAGAGGACTTATTAGGCTTCCAGAGGTATCTGATTTTATTTTTAACATGTTAACTGGTCAATGGGATAATGTTACATTGTTACATAATGTATAATATGTATAGGAATAATGTATACAATGGAAATAAAGTAGCATGGTATATTAGAGAGTGCTGTACTTGAAGCCCAGAAGACCTTGATTTCAATTCTGCAGCTGACACTTAGCAGCGATGTGACCCTGGGCAAGTTAAAGAACCTCTTTTCACTTCTATTTCTTTATCTGTAGTAGTAATAATATTATGAAGAATATACAATCATGACAGTACTTGGATAATAATAACCATAGAACTTGCTGAACAGGATTGTTATAAGTCTCAAATGAGATCATTATATTAAGTAATTTGCAAACTTTAAAGCACTCTGTCAGTTTTTATTATGAATTACTAACTATCATGCTATGAAATTTTGAATTCCCTGCCTTTTAAAAATCTTTAGAGCCAACACAAACCATCATACCTGGTAACTTACATTATATATGTCACTAAAATAATAATAGCTTATATTTATCAGTAATTTACAGTTATAAAGGACTAAACTATACATCATTTTGTTTGGGCTTCATTATAAAACAATGAGATGGGTAGCTTAAATTACATTATCTCTATTTTACAGATGCAGAAAATAAAGCTTAGAAAGATTAAGTGACTTTCCTGAGGTCACATAACTAAAAAGGGGTTGAGCCCAGACTTAAACCTTGGTCTTCTGTCTCTAAGTCCAGTAAATTTCTATAGTCTATGTGTTGCCTTCGAAATATCACACACTGAACAAGATTTTGATTTTTTTTCTTCTTCTTCCTTCCTTCATCTGTTCTTCCTTCCTTTGTCTCTCCCTCCTTTCCTTACTCCCTCCATCTCTTCCTTGCCATTCTTCCTTTCCTTCTCTTGCCCTGGCTAGAAGTACTGTGGCCATTCACAGAAAACCAGATCCCACTGCTGATTACAAGAGCTCCTTGATACTCTTCTCACCTGAGCTGTTTTTGTTTTGCCCCTCCTTAGGCAGCCTAGGGGTCTCACACTTTGGGGGCTCACCACATTAGTGCTAAGCTTACTTTGACACTTGATTCAGCACAGAACTCTCCAATTCAAGTTATCCACCAGGCCCAAGCTCTCTGATAGCTGGAGATTACAGGTTTGTGCCACCCCATGCCCCACTTCAATTTCCTTATGTCTGCTAAGGTGAGCTTCATCCACAGTGGTGCTATTTAAGTATGTACTCTTAAGAATTCTCATTAATGACTCCACAAAGGAAAAAGCTGCAAGAGCAAATTATTTCAATACAATCTTAGGAATCATAAGACGGTGAATGGTTAAGTAGCTATTTCTGCCACTAAATAGCTTGGCCACCAGAGGGAAGTATTTGAACAGTGGTAGAACATTCAAAAAAAGGTGCTAATCCCTTAAGTATTTGTGGCATCCTAAAATGTTTGCCATTTCTTGGTAAAATATACCTATGATCTATATATACCTATGACATTTATACCTATGATCTGTGTCAGAGAAGGGAGCTTTGCAACCTGTACTGGTTTTTAACAAGTGACCAAGCGTTAATTGGTTTTTAACCACAGAGCTTGGTGACAGAATGTATATAATGATTAGCTCTGACAAAAATGTCTGGCATCTGGGGTAATAAGAATCTGTTTATTTTTAAAGCTCACCTGAACATTTGGGGCACTTAACTTTTGCCTATCACATATAATGCATTTTCCCCCAGATATAAATAAGAGTACATAATTTATTTATAAAAGTTCCTAATTCATTTTGTTAATGAATAATCAACAAATCAACAAATATTCAGAAAGCACCTATTTTGGCCAGGTACTGTGTTAGATGCTGGCTATAAAAATGCAAAATCACAATAGTTTTTGACCTCAAGAAATTTATATTCTACTAGGAGATGCTACATGTTCACAGAGGAAAAAACAGAATATATACAAAATAAATACATAAATTACCATGCATGAAAATGCATAGTAGTTGGATAAGGAAGAAGAAAGAAGGGCAAAGTGCTAACAATTGGTTGAAATCAAGAGATGTTACTGGAGGCGATCCTTGAAAGGAGAAAGGTGTTCCAAGAGGTAGAGATAAGGAGGAAGAAGTTTCCAGGCATAGAAAACAATGTGCAAAGGGACAGAGGTGGGTGATGAGATATTATACATAGAGTACAGCAAGTAGATCAGTTTGATAAGAGCACAGAGCAAGTGATGAAGAATAATAAGCTTGGAAAAAGTCTGGACCCAAAATGTGAAGGGTATTAAATGCCAAACGGTGGAATTTGTATTTTATCCTCAAGGCAATAAAAAAATATTGATGCTTCTTGAGCAGGAGAGTAACTTGTTCAGGTTTGTACTGTAGGAATACCAATTCAGAAGCTGTGTGGAGAATGGACTGGAGAAAGGAGATGATGGAGGTGAGAAGACCAATTAGGAAGCTAGCAGAGTAGTCTCAATAGAGCTGATGAGGTCCTGGATGAGGGTGATTGTGGGGTAAATAGAAAAGTTAAGAAAGGAGAACAGAAAAGACATGGCAACTGAATGGATATAGGAGGCAGAGTGAGAGTGGATTATTTAGGGAAAGAAGTGAAAAGGGCTCAAAGAAAAGCTTGAAAGACCTTTATGCACAGGAAGTAGAGCAAGGGTGACAATCCTGCAAGAGAGACTCAAAAAGATAAGGCAGGCAGGGAAAGAATGAAAGCTAAAGAAAAATCCCACCTCCAAGTGAGTCAATCACTTAAAACCCTGGCCCAACCATCCAGTCCAGCATGGGTCTATAGTATATATGCCAAATTTTTGTTTTTTGGTTTTTTTTGGAGGGGAGAAGGCATTAGCTCCTTCTTGTTTCAGTCAACCCCTTCCTGTTATGTCAGCAACAGGGGTTCATACTTTCTGTTTCTTTAACAGAGGCTTGATTAATTACTAAGTGCTAAGTACCTCTCAGCTTAGCAATACAAAAAGAACTTCAAATTTCATGACTATTACAGAAATATGGAAACAGAGAGACTAACAGCTTTATCTCTGTTTATTAACTAGAAATTGAGAAGGTAGTATGAAATGATAAAAGGTACATTAAGTTAAGAATTAGAAGATAATGCCTTTGAATCTTGGGTTCTACCACTTACTGGATGGGTGACTTTAAGCAATTAATTTCCTCCTCTGAGCCTCAATTTCCTCAAGCCTAAAATGAGAGTATTGTCCTAGATGATTGGTCATGTAAGTTTCAAATCCAAATCTTATGATTATGACTTTCCCATGGTCACTGTGCTCTCCTGATAACAAATCTAGTGCTATTCTCTATAGACATGGACTCTCAAAGGGCTTTTGCTTTTCTAACATTCTGTGCTTCTGTGACTATAGTAGCTGTGAATGTTTCTGTGAATGCTAGTGCCTGCAGATTCCCTTCCTGGGATATTGGCACTCAATTTCTCGGTCTCAGTTTGCTTGTTTGCAAAATGGGCATAATAATATAGCCTTATCACAGGGTTGTTGTGAGAATCAAATGAGATAATATATGTAAAGTTCCATAATAATCTTAAAAAGCAATACAAATGTCATTATTATTTATTATTATTATTATTATACATTACCCCTAGCAGTTGTTACTTCTAAGTTAAGTTATTTCTTCTTTTCTTCTCTCCCTATACTCTCCCCTTGATCTCATCAGCTCACATGGATTTCATTACCGTGTCTATGCTTATGACTCTCAGGTCTGCATTTCCAATCTTAGTGTCTCTCTTAAACTCCAGTTTTGTAACATTGACTACCTATTGGACTCAAACTCAACAAGTTCAAAATGGAATTCATTATCTTTCTACCTCAAATCCACCCCTCTTCTGAATGTTCCTTTTTCTATCATGCAACCACCATCATTCCAGTCACCCAGGTTCATACCCTTACTTTCATTCAAGCCCCTGAGATTATCTTCAATTTATCCTGTATATATGTCCCTAGGTAGTTATTTGCCCATCATCTCCCTCCTTAGACTGTGAACTCCTTTTAGTTGGGGACTATTTCTGTTTTTCTTTGTATCCCTAATAGTAACTACAATACTATGTACATAGTAGGTACTTCTTGATTTGACTTGACTTTATATATCCAGTCACTGAAATTTGTTTTTGCCTCCACAAACACCTTTCCCCCACCCCCACTTCTCTCCAGTGACAGCGACTAGCCCAATTCAGGCCCTCATCACCTTTCACCTAGTTCCTATCATGTAGCCTTCAACTTGGACTGAGCCTCAAATCCTTCACCTTTACAATCCATTCTTCTCACTTCACGATGCCGTCCGGCCAAACTAACCTTCGGGCTGATCCTCACATTGGGCACTCTACTTCCCTGCCTCCCGGCAGGAGAGTGTTGAAATCAACTCCATTCTTTCCGCTCTTAGAATCCGAAGTTTCCTTAGTGGTTCGGCTCATGCTCTGTCTTCTACAGACCTTTCCTAAATTCCCTTCCCTATTCCTTCCCATACCTATCACTTTGCATTTAGTTTGCATATACCTACATATATACAAGCTCTTTCTCTGGCTAGACCATAAGCTCCACAAAGGCAAAGGATTCTTTCACGGGGGTTTTTGTATTCTGAATGTCAAGTAGATAAGAGGAACTTAACAAATATTTGTGGTTTCGTTCTGATCTCCCAGTTTGAGTCACCCCAAGTTTCTGCTCCGAACTCTTAGCTCAGATCTCCACGAGATAAAATTGTGTGTGGAGGAACTTTTAGTCAATCGCAGAATAGATCTCCCCCTTTCTCTTTCTTTCCCGAGTCTCCACCTGAAGATCCCACCAATGGGAATACGGGGATCACGAAGTAAGCCTGACCTGAGCTTCCTAATTCCATTGTCCAATACACGCACCACCTAGATCTTGTAGTGATGCGCCCCAGATGTCTTTATCTGACCTCTCTCGAGTTTTTTCTCTTATGATTAATCAGCAGTGTTGTTTCCCACACAACACTCCTGGGTGGCATATAGATAATCCAAGGTTTATCCCTACTTTACAGACTTCGAAAATGAGATTACAAACCAAGTATACTAAGCGCCTACTACTGCGGTAAACACCAAAGAAACAAAAAAGCTAAATGAAAAGCTACTGACAACTTGGTACGATCCGAGGCACCCAGAGGTCCCGGACAATAGCGCATGTGCATTGCGGCTTCCAGGTTGGGGAAAAGTTCCAGGTTGGAGGGTGCCCTACTCGCGAGACAAGTAGGCGTAATTTCGAGAGGCGGGCACACGGGTGAGCGCACGCACTCACCTGCTTTCCCCCCACGTCGTCACTCCATCCTCGCCACTACGCCGTTTGAGGCGTGCTGACGCACCGTACGGCCGAAGGAAGGGGCGGGGACAGGGGCGGGGCTCCGTCGCCCCCCTCCCCTTCCACCCTCGGCCCGCCTCCCTGCCTCCCTTCCTCCCTCCCTCCTCCCCATCCCCTTCCCTCTTCTCCCTCTCCCCCTTCCCTCCCTTCCTCCCTCAGTCAGCCCCGTCAGCTCCGGGGAGCGAGCGTCGCGCAGCGTCGCGTCGGCCCGGCCCGACCCGGCCAGCGGGCAGATGCCCCGAGCAGCCACCGTCGCCGGTGCCGCTACCGGTGTAGGAGGCGGGGGTCCGGCTCAAAGGGGCTCCGTGTGAGAGGGGGGGGGGTGGGAGTGGGGAAGGGTCCCGGGAAGCAGGGCCGGCGACCCGGCGGCGCAGAGGCGGCGGCGGCGGAGAAACCGTGGGGGCCGGTTCGGGGTGGACCATGTATTTCCTGAGCGGCTGGCCCAAGAGGCTGCTGTGCCCCGTGGGGAGCCCGGAGGAGCCTCCCTTCCACATCCAGACCGATTCCCAGAGAGCCTTTTTCGCCGTGCTGGCCCCGGCCCACCTCAGCATCTGGTACAGCCGAGTAAGTCCAGAAGGATACCCTGCCGCCTGCCCGGCTCCCTCCCCTCCCCCATATCTTCCTCCCCCTCCCCCTCCCCAAATCCCTCCGCGGCCTGGACCCCTTCCCCCGGCCCGGCTGCCCCGGGACTAAGTACCTACCCCTCGAACTTCTGAGCCCTCCCCTCCTGCTCCTCCCGGGGATCTTCACTCCACTAACCCCCATACCCCACCGTGACATTCCCCAAGCCCACGCATCTTGCCTTCCCCGGGTCGTAATTCTTCTCCCGGCGCACCCCTTACCGTCCTGTACCTGCTTAAAAGAGAGTCAGGGAAACTGCCCCGTTCCCTCCTCCTCTTTCCTGTCTACCTCCTCCAACTAGAGGATGGAGGCGAGGACGAAGCGGGGCCGGAGAGGGAATATCCTAGGCTGGAGCTTTAAAAAAAAAAAAAAAAAAGTGGTGGTTCTTTACAGTCCCCGAGCCTGTCTGCTTTTAGGAAGCCTTCTCGGTGCCAACTCAAGTTGCACCCCTGCCTCGCCTCCGACTCTGTGGTACAGAAAACATTGACCAAATCTGCCTGAACTTTTTTTTTTTTTGTACAATTTAAAATAAATTTCTTGAGAGCGTATACCCCCAGCTTTTCCCTGTGGTGGGATTGGAGTTGGTTTAGCCTAATGGGTGATGGAATGTCAAATAACAGGCAGTTTCTCTCTGGCATAACTTTGGTACCGAAAAATTGTAGCAGATCTTCCACCCCCTTTCCTTTTTTAAAGGGCTGGGGGTTGATAAATTTGCTAATGTTTAAAGTTCCCATTTTATATTTTTGACCTTTATCTTTGTAGATTATTCTCTCAGAGGAGAGGCAGCAGGTAGGGACCGTATTACTCCAGTCATTGTTATATCCCTTAGTACTAGCTCCGAAGGGCGATGTTCAAGTTATTTTTCCCATTTTCTGTGAATTTTAATCACGTTCTACTTATAGCTTATTGTCATGGACAAATGAGAGTTAAGTTTGAAAATAAATCGTGCATGAGATTTTCCTCCCCCAATCTCCCAAGCTGCTATAGGCCTATTTTTTGAAATCTCAGAATGCAAAGATTACTAAGAAATGTACCATTTTTTTTTTTTAATAAAGGCAGTACCCACTTATGTCAGGAGTGGTGTTTAGGTGTTAAATTTTTTTTGGACTCTGGAGATAGGCTGTGACCTCATATCATGTGACCATGTGAACCTACTGGCCCAATTTAAGTTAATACCAGAAATCCCTCAAAGTTACCTTCTAAGTGTCTATAATGCCCTTGACCGTCCTCACAGAGAGGAAAAAATAACTTTGGGATTTTGGTAATGCTGATACATTTGATGATTTGTTACATTAAATATATGTGATTAGTTTTTCAGCCTTGTCAGAAACAGGATAAAGAACAGTAAATTTTTATGGTACGAATATTCTGAGCTTGATTGGGTTTGTATTTTGTACTTTTGATTATTGACTAAGTTACTGCTAACCAGAGTTTACATTTTTTTAAAGTAGTTATTTTTTTAAAGTTTTTTTTTTTTAGTTACATCATTGAAAGCACTTAACAGTGATCTTTTGAGCATAAATTTAGGGCTGGAAGAGAAATTAGAATTTATCTATTCCAATATCATTATACTCATAAGGAAACTGAGGCTCAAAGAGGTAAATGACTTGGCCAAGGTCACTTAAGTTTTGTCACAATGGAAGAATAGATTTTTTTTTAACATGGCAACTTTTTGTACAAACAGGTTCCCCTGCCAAGATTTTTCTTCTAATAGATAAGCTTTGACATCATGAGTGAGTGTGTCCACAAGCTTTTTAGGTTCTCATCTTTTTTTTTTTTTACTTTTTTTGGAGGGCAATTGGGGTTAAGTGACTTGCCCAAAGTCACATGCCTAGTAAATGTGTCAAGTGTCTGAGGCCAGATTTGAACAGAGGTCCTTCTGATTCCAGAGCTGGTGCTCTATTCACTGTGCCACCTAACCTCCTCTAGAATAGATATTTGAAGCAGATTTTTATACTCCAAAATGGAACTCAGCTTCTATATCTTATCAAGCATAGGAAGAAATAATAATTTGGACTTAATTTTAAAAACAAATTTTTTATCTAGAATTTTGCCAGAATGTGATATATTGCCTTTATAATATCTGGACTGCAATAGTTTTGTTTTTTTCTTCCTGTTAAAATACATGTCCAATTTAGTGTTAGATAAAACTAATAGGAGTACTGAACTGAAAGCCACTTCATCACACTTGAAAATGGATAACATTCCAAGACTGTGGTCAGAATAATTTCATTCCAATGATACTTTTCATTAAGCATTTCATAGTAATGCACAGTTAATTAGTTTGGAGGAAAGGTACTACATAAACCCAATAATCATATAATAATAATAAATAATACGGGCAGGAAATAGCTCCCTTACAAACAAATCTCTGTCTCCTTTGGTGGTAGAACCCTCAAATTGCTGCCAGGAGAGTCACTGTGAAAAATTTTGAAAATATTGTAGACTGAGGGTTTAAAGTAGGGGAGAAGAAGAAACCAAAAAGTTTGGAAGTGGTGACTTAAAGGCAAGTCTTCCAGATGGCACCGGACAGACTTGCCTGTATGTTTGCAACCATTTTGCCCCAATATGTTTTTTCTTTCCTTTATTATACTACTTGAAATCATAAAGTAGGGTTTTATTTTGTTTTATTTTAGTTTAACCTTATGATTTATAAATCATAGTTTCTCTTGACATTTAAATGTTTTTTCGGTATGGATTTGTGCATTATACTTCACTGAGGAAATGAGATCTTTGATTAAAAGGAAGTAGATAATTATGGAGCTAAAAAAAAGCATTAGAGAGGTAATGGGTGGAAGGTATGAAGGACAGGATAGGCCTACTTAAATTAACGTCTCAAGTAAGAATCTTACTTGGTGGATTTAAGATAACTTGAGGTCTGTGGTTAAGGGGATCAGGAGATATTAAAAAAAAAAGAAGAGAGAAGTGGACTATTTGAAATCTAGGCCTGGTTATGCACAGAAAAAAGGTTTCTTTCTCCTCTTTTTTCCTGGGCCATATTACCCATTCCTCTCAGGACCCAGAACTTTGGCTTAGTACCATATGTAGTTCAGTTACATCTACTTTCATGAACCAACCTGTGAAGCTAACTATAATTTATAACATTGTTTTTATGAGAAGAATTTGTTGTGCTTCAAACATAATGTCATCTGGACCTTCATTGCTACTTGGAAATCCTATTCAACTTGTACTGACTAATTCTCTCCTTCCCAACAGCAGTTTCAAATCTTTTCCCCTATCAATTCCTCAACCCCTAGATTTATAACAGATAATTTAACCTCCTACTTCCCTAAGAAAATTAATCCATCAACTCCTCTGATTATATCAGTGACATTGCTTCTTTCATGTATCAGGGGAATAATTATCCTTACATTTTTGTAGAGGCTAATCCCTCTACTTGTGTTCTTGATCCCAATTCCTTCCTGCTTCTTCCTGTATTTGGTCTTAGGAATCATCCTCTCTATTGTGTGTGTGTTCTTCTCCATTGGCTTTTAACCCTTTGCCTCTGTCCTCAATCTTTAAAAACCTTTCTCTCATCCCTTCTACCCCATCTAAGCTATGGCATAGCTACTCATTCCCTGTCTCTTCACTCTTTATGCAGCCGCTGCTTCATCTTGCATTTTCCTTAGCAGTTTGTAATCCGGCAACTCAGCTGCTCTACAGAAGCTGTTTTCATGAAGCTCACCATGATTGCTATATCTAGTGGCCTTTCTCAGCCCTCATCTTGCCTTGACTGTTCTGCAGCATTTGACCATGTTGATTGCCTCTTCCGTATAACTTGGTTTCATGATTATGATTTAGTACTTACAGTCAAATAATGCATGAAAGTCAGCGATCACCACACTTTCCTTGTTCTGTTACACTTTTGATTGTTCCTTTTTTCTCTTCCTTGTTCATTTCCTAGTGCCTTGAAGTGAGTATTCAGTATTCCGCCGTTGGCACTCCTCGCTATAATCTTTCCCTTGGTAATCATACTTGCTTGAGTTCATGGCTTCAGTTAGCACTTCTTTGTAGTAACCTCACAAATCTACAAGGCCTGACCACTCTCATGAACTCCAGAACTGTGATCACTTTCAGGATGTTCCCCTCTGCATATAGAGAATTGAACCCATGATTTTTGCTCCAAAACCTGCCCTGCTTTCTAACTTTATATTATTTCTGTCATTGGTGCCACCATTTCTCCAGACTCCCATGTTTTAAAACATTAATGTCTTTAAACACTTCTTTCTCCTTTTTTCTTATTGAATTGTTACTGATTGTCAGTTTTGACCTCTAATATTATTAAGTCTTGAATTCCCTTCCCACTACCACTATCTTAGCTAGCACAAGGTCTTATTGCCATCTTTCCTGAACTATTGGAATAGCTTCTTAAGGGTTCCGTCTCTCTCTTTATTGTTTCTCCTGTTGATTCTTCGTTAGTAGTACCATCAGATTAATTTTATTTATTGTCATGTCATTCTTTGATGAAAACCCTCCAGTGGTTCCCTATTGCTTACTGAGTAGTTTTAATTCCTTATCCTGACATTCAAGACTTTCCACATTCTTGGATCATTCTACCTATCTAGCTCTTCTTGTTCTATCTTACATAGATTACATTATGACCCAACCAAAGCAGACTATTCACTGTCATTGCTAAATATCCTTGTTTTACAAGCCTCTGTATCCTTGTTCATGCGGTTCTTATGCCTACAATTTTTATTTACTATCAAATTCTTCCTATCTATCCTTTTAAAGTCCAGTATTAAAGTTGTTTATGCTCTGTTGCCTTAAGTCACTAATGACCTTTTCCCTTTTGAATCTCTTTACTGGTATCTCTTGTGGATTTATGTATTATGGTTGCATGTATATGTATCATTTCCCTGACTTAAGTTCTATTTGCTTAGAAGTCATTCAGATCAGTTTAGGTATTTATTGAATACTTGCTATGTGCCAGGCACTCTGCAGTTTCTCTGACTCCAAATTCTGTGCTCATCCCACCATATCACTTTTTTAAAAAGTATTTTGTTGATATATTGTTTCTTCTGTGGTTGTAGTTATCCCAAGTATCCTTCCCCCAGCCTGTCCCAGAAAAAAATTCACATAACTGATCAGTGCATTGAAAAAGTCAGA
>CM053599.1:93655386-93688231 GCA_028646575.1 Pseudocheirus occidentalis
TTTCAGGTAGACCAATAATTTTCAAATTGTCTCTCCTGGCTCCATTTTCCAGGTCAGTGGTTTTTTTCAAGGAGATATTTTACATTGCTTTCTATTTTTCATTTTTTTGTAACTGTTTAATGCTATCTTGGTTTCTCATACTGCAAACACTGCTAATCTCAAGCTCTTCTCCAGCTAGGACTGGAAGACTCAATTACCAGAACTCAAATGCAGGATAGAGAAAAGAAAGGGAGGATTGGGAGCCAAGTTGGCAGCGTAGAAACAGCAAAGTTTTGCAGCTCCCACACAGCCACCTTAAATACCCACAAAATATGACTCTAAACAAATTTTAGGGATCCCAAACTCTCCAAAATACAGAAAACACATCTCTTTCTGAAGGCAGCTCGCGAAGTGGGGCTCATTGCAGCAAGCTAAGAGTCGCAGCCGGCCCATCCCCAAATGCCGGCCAGGCCCCAGGGTGGTCAGGTGGAGCCGCAGCAGAGTCTACAGGAGAGCAGATCCGCAGCACTGGAGGCACAGTTTCCACATTTATCAGGCCAGAAGAAAAAAGACTAAGAGAAAGGTCAGTGGAGTTTGCTAAACTTGGGGGAGAAAAGAGGTTTCGGCCAAACTGTTCCTAGGGCAAGGAAGCAGCGGAAGGTGGCTGTGGCAGCAGAACAGCTAGCTGAAAGTAGCAACTGCCTCCACTGGGCTACTTCAGAGCTCCCGGCCTGCAGATAGCAGGCGGGCTGAGGCAATCAATCAGTGCCAAGGACTCTTGCGGTGAGCAGCCTGGATCTGGATCGTGGTCTTGAGTGGTGGTCCTGGGGTGCCCTTTAAGTGAGCCAAAGCTGGGGGGGGTGGCTGCAGCACCCCCCCAATAGCTCCAGCAGCTGTGAAAACCCCAGCAATTTGGGACAGAGCTTTCCCCCCCTGGAAGCAGAGTTTCACAAAGCTAAAAAATCAAGCAATTAATTGACTGACCAACATGAGGAAAAGGAAGCAAAGTAAGAACAGCAATAAAACTCTAGAATCTTTTTTTGCAGACAAAAAGGAACAAAACATGGAGCAGGAGGAAGAAAACACAGTCAGAACTCCCACACACCAAATGCTTCCAAGAAAAATGAAGATTGCCAACAAGCCATAGATCAACTTAAAAAGGACTTTGAAAACCAAAGCTTTTAAAAACTTTGAAAAAAAATCTTTGAAACTTTGAAAAACCAAAGTTTCAAAATAAGAGAAGTGGAGGAAAAATTGGAAAGAGAAATGAGAATGATGCAAGAAAATCATGAAAAGAGAGTCAACAACCTGATTGAAGAAAACAACACCTTAAAGAACAAAATAACCCAAATGGTAAAAGAAACCCAAAAAGCCAATGAGGAGAAGAATGCCTTAAAAAGTCGAATTTGCCTGATGGAAAAAAGAGTCTCAAAAGCATTCGGAAGAGAATAATTCCTTCAGAATTAGAGTGGAGCAAGTGGAAGCTAATTCATTGAAATTTAAAAGGTGAAATTGCTGCCCATGACGCTGAATGATGCTAAATTTTTGCCAAAGAAAACACAGCTTTGCTTCTTTGAAGCTATCAATAAAAAGGATTTTATAAACATATTGTGCAATCTGTACTTTAAAAAGTAATATGTTCTTATGTAAAGATTCTAAAACAAGAGATTAATTACTGTGAATGCATTTAATAAACTATAAAATGTCAAAAATAACTGGATCTTATACTCCGAACGCTTTTTCTGAACTCTTTGTTTCTCACCCTCATCTACTGTTTTAACCTGTTAGGGAATTCTAATGTAAACTCCCTCTACAGGTGCAGCTGCTTTATAGCTCATCTGCTTCCTACAGTCTAGAGCTGGAGTTCTTAACCTGGTATCCATTTCATAGGTTCCATAAACTTGGATAAGAAAAAAAATGCATCTTTATTTCTATTAACCTCTAACTGAAATTCAGAATTTCTTTTAATTATTTACATTATATACTGAGAAGTCCATAATTTTCACCAGACTGGCAAAGGGGTCCTTTACACAAAAAGGTTATTAATAACTCCTAATAGAGAGAGTTGGCCAGATCCACTGAGAAGGAACCCAGGTTTTTCCAGTTCGAAGGTCTACCTGCTATTCTAAAAGTTCTTAACCGTTTTGAATCATAGGTCCCTTTGGCAATCTTGTGAAGTCTATGGACCCTTTCTCAGAATAATGCTTTTAAATATGTGGGGTCTGACAATCATTTAATATCATATTTTAGCCAGAGTCTGATTTAATCAAACAAACTGCTTTTCCCTGGGTCTGCAACTTCAAAGACCAGAGGTAAGATTCCTCTTATCTTGGGACTAACTCCATATGAGAGCACAACAGACATCCTGAGACTATAAAATGTAAACAGACCCTGCTCTGGTCCCTGTCAATTTGCATTTATAACCAAGGAACTCTGTATCGCATATAGATGATAACAAATGTAAGTCATAAAGTTTTGTGACATAGTAATCCTGAACTGGAATGGTTCTAAAATATATAAGTGGTCTTGTAATTTCTCTGTTCATCAGTCAGGACTTTAGTTCTGCACTCCTTGAGCAAGTAATGCTAGCCTTAAGGGAATAATAAGGAATAAATTCAGTAATTTTTATATTAATATCTGTTTGTCTCTTTAACCAAACTTTTAAAAGGTCAACAGATTAAAAAGGAAATTTGTTATATTTAGTTATCAAAATCTTTTAAAAAATCAAGTTCAGGGGGCGGATAGGTGGGGCAATGAATAGAGCACCGGCCTTGGAGTCAGGAGGACCTGAGTTCAAATCTAGCCGTGTGACCTTGGGCGAGTCACTTAACCCACTGCCCTACCTTCCCCCCCTCAAAAAAAAAAAAATCAAGTTCAGACTCCAAGTTAAGAATCCCATCTGTGTACTATGTCATGCTGCCTTTCAAACACTGCCTTACTAAATAATAATCCATTAACCAAAAAAGTATTATTTTTAAATCAAGAACATGAATTATTACTGATATGCAGAAAAACCATAAGAAAAAGAATTCTAGGGTTTTTTCTTTTTAAAGTAGTGTTAAATATAGTAAGTCCAGAATAAATACAAATTTTCTATCACTGAAAGAAACCAAGGTAACACCATATCTCTTGAGACGCAGTGAAGGAACAGAACCAAGTTTGAATCCTCAATATTAAAGTAAAAAGTAGCTTATTTTTCCAAGTTACCAAAATATTTCAAAGATGTGTTTGAATATTAAGTCTGTAGACTTAAGCCCAAAATAACAATCTGTTCTATGTAAATGGTGATGACAGACAGCTTGATTACATAGTCTTAAACAAACCATTCAACAGATGCACAAATATGAAACATAGTAAACATCAAGACCTTCCTGAATTTAAGTTTCTAACCAATTATCTGTCACATCATTTAGCGAAATGATAGAGGTACGAATTTATTAAGATACTTATGCCAATTCAAAATTCCTATCATTTTAATGCTAAGCGGGCATGACTAAAAGCAAAAAGCAAAACAATTCAGGGTTCCAAATTCTTTTCCAGTATCACCTTCCTGTTTTTCATTTAAGGAATGACAGGAAACACACTTCTCAGCAAAAGTGGCCCTTTTTGGGGGGAGGCAGGGGACTGTCATGAACCTCATTCCTTTTTAAAGTCCTCAAAGCAGGACTACAAAAACAAAACAAAAAAAAATGAGGAATATTACTTTCGAGAAAAGGATCCTTTCTAATTTATCAATGTTTTATGTGGTATTAATGATTACTTTATATAAAAGCATTTTGAAACCACTTATCAAAGTCATTGAGAATACACATATCAGTTGCTAATATACTGTTTGGCAACTATTTAAAGTTTTAGAACTCTTCTTTAATCTTATATGGAAGGGAAAAGGAAAATAATACTGTAAAGTATCTACAGTGATGACATAAACAAACAAAAGCTTTCCTGAATTCCATTCACTCAGGCCAAGTGTTCACCACTTAAAAAGAGTATCAAATGCCAACAATGAACCCAGAATTTAATTTTTAAAAGGAGTAGAGAGAAGAGTACAATGCTAGGTTATCTTTCTGAATCCAAAGAGCCAGCCTGTTTTATATCTAACGCACTAGCTGAAACTTAAATTTATTGCTTTATTTATTAGTTATACAGAACATAAGAGCATGGTTAGATGATCTGAAAGATCTCTTCCAGTTCTGGTCCAATCTGCTTATTCTGGATATGTCAAGTTATTTAATATGAGCAGTCAACTTTGATAATAAACTAAGAGCTTTTTTTCCTTTATGGCTCAACCACATATTAAATGTAATGATTCCTGATTATCTAAGACACTGGATACTAGAGAGAAATGCCTACTAGAAACCTTGAGGAAGTGTTTTAAGAACAAAGGGAGGGAGGACTTACACTGATATCTCAGGAAAAAGGCAGACAGGAAAATAAACGGGAAAAAGGAAACAATTATCTTAGAAATAAGAGATAAACTGAAAATGCTTGTGACTATATGTCCATTCAAAATAAAGATTTAAGTCAAATGGAAAATAGAAATGTTATTTTGATAGTATTTCTAGACATCAGTAATAGTCAACAAAATGTATATTTGAATACGTATGAATGAGGTTGATCTATGTCCACAGAATTAAATTAAACAAAGCTCCTGCAAACATGCAGGTAAATTTATAAGGGTTAGATTTGGGGGTAAAGATGATGAGTTCTGTTCTGGACATGTGGATGCCTATGAGATATCCAGTATTAGATGCTTCAATTTCCTATTAATTACATATAAGGTTTATCCATAAATAGGGGCAGCAAGGTGGCACAGTGGATAGGGTGCTAAGTTTGGAGTAGGATGACTCATCTTCCTGAGTTCACACCTGACCTCAGATAATATGTGATGCTGGACAAGTCACTTCTCTCTGTTTGTCTCAGTTTCCTGTCTGCAAAATGAGCTGGAGATGGAAATGGCAAACCACTCCACCAAAATTCTTTTCAAATATGGCAGTCAACAATGAGGACATACTTTCTCTGCAGAGGTAATAGGTTACAGGCATGGAATACTGCACATAACACCAGATTTTTTTATGTATTTGGTTGGTTTTACTTAACTAGTTTTTTCTTTTTTTAATTCTTCGTCATGGGAGATGGTTCTCTGGGAGGGATATACTAGAAAACCTAAGCGATACAGAAACAAAAGCTATCAAAATTTATTCAGAAAAAGTCAAAACCATACAATCAAAGTTAAAGGTCATGTCCCTTGGTTTGAATTGCCTTCTCCCTCCTTTTTTGTTCTTTCTTACAGAAAAAAAAAAAGCCTTCTGCAAAAGGATGAAAGGGATATTTGGAGATGAAAGCGATACAAAAATGAAATATATAAATAAAAAATTTAAAATAAAAGACACCTCTCCTTTCTCTTAACATTAATAAACTAATGGTATTTTCACAGAATATATACTGTATGAGTGTTTATCAGGTTATATTAGTTAATTAATAAACATTTATGTACCAGGCATTATGCTAAGCTCTGGAGAGACAGCAATCTAGTGGCAGAGATAATACATAAACATATGTACAAATAAGCTATATACAAGATAAATTGGAAATAATCAACATAAGGAAGGCACTAGCACAGGGTAGGGTACCACATGGTGGCCTCAAGGTCGCATGTGACCCTTTAGGTCCTCAAATACAACCCTTTGACTGACTCCAGACTTCACAGAACAAAACCCCTTAATAAAATGATTTGTTCTATAAAGTTTAGATTCAGTTGAAAAGTTGCACTAGAGGACCTAGAGGACCACATGTGTCCTCAAGGTCATAGGTTCTCCACCCCTGCACTAGTGTCTTCTTTCAATAAATTTTAAAGTAAATAAAAATTATAATAAAAAATTAGCATACTGATTTAATCAGCTGAAACTAAGTCAAGGCTTAATGGTATACTCCCAGTTTTCATTCTAAATAAAGGAATATAAATTGACGTTTGTGATTAAGAATATGCTTTACAGATAGGAAAATTTCAGAAACATGTACATGCTAATGCCTTATGTTGGTAAAGAGGGGGACCCTAGATTGTCAAAGACTATGCCAGCAGAGAGCAAGCTGTCTGGAATGTTCTACTAGGCTGGAAAGTATCTGAATACTGGCCCAGTCATGGACTGACTATCTGCTATCTGAACACCGGCTTAGCTCAGAACATGCTTATCACTAGGCTGCTTAGTCATCTGGTGATGAATTCTTGGCAACTCACAAAACAAAAAATGGTCTTCAGAACAGTGAGGCACCATTCTGATTCAAAAGTAGCTATGGAGCAGTGGCAAAAAAGAGAGCAGAGGTAAGAGGAAGCACAAAATTTACAGACTGTCTATAAATACTAACTTAGTTGATGGTATTCCAAATTTAAGATCCTTTTCCAGTGAACAAGTTAACGGAGAACTGAAGGACATCAAACCTGACATTCTAACTTCCAAAATGAAGCTACAGCTAAATGGAAAGATTGTTCCTAGGGAGACAAATTGAAAAGGCAAATAAAGGAATTGACAGAGTTGGATTTTGTACATCCAAAGTCAATAAGAAACATGTTGCGGAATATGTTTCTCATCTTAAATTCCAACATTCATAATAAACATTTAGGAAAAGACAATCATGAAATAACTGCTGCTCATATGCCAACATCTGTTGCAGAGGAAGAAGACAAAGAGAGCCACAGAATCACATAATTTTGTGTTGGAAGGGACCTCGGGAACCATCCCTTCCAACCTATTACATAAAAGGAATCCACACTACAATAAGTGGCCATCCAGGTCTGCTTGAAGACCTACAAAAAGGAGGAGCCCACCATCTACCAAGACAACCTACTCTACCTATGGATTGCACTAACTATTAGGACATTTTTCCTGATATTAAACCCAAATTTGCCTGTATGAAACTTGTATCTGTTGCTCCTGGTTCTGCTTTCTGGAGCCAAAAAAACAAACCAAAACCCAAAAAACAAAACTAATCCTTATTCCATGTGATAGTTTCCAAAATACTTGGCCACAGTATTCACAGACCCAAATCTTCTCCAGGCTAAATATTCTTGGTTCCTCGAGCTGATCTTCCTCTACCCATTTCTAGATCCAGCTAACCAATGTCCTTCATAAACTGTGATGTCCAAAACTAAATGTAATACTCCAAATAGAACTACCTCCTTATTTCTAAAATCTATGACATTTAATTCAGCCCAGGACTACATTATCATTTTTGATTGTTCTCACTGTTGATTCAAATTAAACTTATAGTCTTGTGAAAATGATTTTTTAAACTCATAATTTATTCTTATTTATCTATTAGAGTCAGCCCAATGTTCTAATCTGTCAAGATTTTTTTTGGATTCTGCCATCCTTTTTAGAGAATACTTTCACATAGCTGACAAACAATAAACAGAGAGAGATCTTTCTTCTATTCTGTAGATCTTTCAAATAACTGTGTAATGATAAGAATTTTGTCTACTATGGAATATCACTCATCTGTTTCCTTTGAATACCGTCAAATAATGTTCTTTATGTATTTGCAGAATAGCAGTTCTCAAACTTTTTGATCTCAGAATCCCTTTATGTTAAAAAAAAAAAATCACTGAGGACCCCAAAGAGCTTTTGTTTATATCTACTGGTATTTACTGTATTACAACCAAAAATCTAATTTTTAAAAAGTTCATTTTAAAATAAACCCATTATATACTAATATAAATAACATTTTAATGAAAAATAATTTTCACAAAGTAAAGCTAAAAGAAATGTTATTTTTCAAAAAAAAATCAGTCAAAAGAATGGCACTGTTTTACATAATTTTGAAAAACCCTTTAATATCTACTTTATTAATAAAAGGTAGCTGGATTCTCCTATTTGCTTCTGAATATAATTTGTTCCAATATGTTGTTCTGGTTAATATATATGAAGAAAATATGGTCTCACAAAGATATGTATTTGGAAAAGGGAGGAGTATTTTAAAAGACAAAAACAGTTTTAATATTATTATGAAACGTTTTGACCTTGAAGACTCCTTGAAAGAGTCTTGAGAACCTTCTAAAAGAGTCTCAGGAAGCCCCAGGAGTCCCAGGACCACACTCTGAGAAATGCTGATGTAGATGATTCTCATAAAAATGCTATACAGATGGGAAATTAAGCATGGAGGTTGGTGGTGGATGTACTGATATTAATAAGGTCGGAGTTTTTTTCTTCTTTTTTTTTATGCCCTCAGTTTCTCTTCATCCTTCAGAAAATCTGGAGAATTTATCTCTAAAGAGCCACACAATTTTGTCACCTTTTCTGGATAGAACTGATCTCATTCAGTTGCTTTTCCCCCTGTTATAGGTACTTACAAAATGCTTGTTGAACTGAATTACTATCTTGTCTCCCTTCACATCCCTTGAGAATTATTCTCCTAAATATCCTTACAGAAAATTTCCACAGCACCTTCTCTTCTTTTAGTAGCTCTCCTGCCTAAACTACTGTGGTTAACTGCCTAATTGGGAGGCAGGGAATATGACTAAAATGAAATCCACTCACCCCATTTCCCCTTGCTACTGACTCCAGGTACTTCACTGGACTGTAGGCTAGCTGGTCTGGGGTTTACACGGTGTTCAGGGACGACCAGCACTTCTGGTGTGAAGGCCTGCTGGGCTCTTTTCAGGGCTGTGGATCCATCTTTGGTGTCTACCTTCACTCTGTATCCATTCTTCACCTGTGACTCCAGGAAGCTGTAGTCATCTGCAGCGGCCATACCCTGGTAAAACCATCTCTGTAGACAGGTTAAACCAGGTTGAGGGTAACTGACAGGCCCCAAACCCCATAGAGGAGTTGGGGTATGTCAACCCCAACCATGAGACTTCCCCAGTGAATGGGTTGATGAGAACAGTTTGCTCTAACAACCATGAAGGCAGGTGAAGTAGGAACTGTGAAGCACTTAGAACTTGGTCAGACATCAAAGACACTAAGGTCATCCACACTGCATCCCAGACCATTGTCAGTTGTCCTGAATTTTTTCTTGCTACTGGAGTTTGATGACTCTGGGAGAGTGAAGCTGATGACTTCGTGCAATTCTGCCTCACTTGAATCCAATTCACCCTCAAGTCAAGACATGACCCTACAATGTCACCGGTCCTCTTCAAAAACAAAGGATGAACAATAACATAGTTTAAAGTACCTATTAAAGGTAATGATTCAATAAATAGAATAATAGTGTCCTAGTCTCCCTAGGAAGGATCTCCTAGCCCAGTTTCCCACCCAGTATAGGTGTCATTTATTAACTTCTTTCTTACATGGTCTTGGCTTCTCTGTGTTTGCATTCTTATGGTGACAGCTTATTTACAAATTTCAAGTGTTCAGTTGTATCTGACTCTTGTAACCCAATTTGGGTCATGAAAATGAAGGACAAATAACATCTGTTCCTACCTGGGAGGGTATGGTTTAACTTACTTAACAGAAAAAGCAGCCCACAAAATTCAAGGGTGCAATTAAATCCAATGATCTAAGGAGGCCTACACACCTAGTTTCACCTTGCAACTCTTCTCCAGATCTTCCCTCTAGGTTCTCTCGCATAACGTTCAGATATTTTATACTGTCATTAAAAAAAAAAAAGAATTCATTACACTGGCCTATCTTAGTATTTCTAATCTACAAATTTCTGTATCACTGAGAAACTTCATGTATAATCAAAGAATTTCAGAGCTGAAAAAGAGACATCAAATTTAAACCATCTGAAACCATAGCCCATTTCAAACATTCTCAACAAATAGTTACCCTGCCTTTGCTCAAAGACCTCAATGAGAGGAAACTACCCTAGTTCCTGCTTCTCTAGTCTATCCTTCACATAACTGCCAAAATAATGTCCCTAATATACAAGTTTACTCTTATCACATACCTCTGAACAAAACCTTCAGGACATCCTATTAGTTTTCCAATCAAATCAAATACTACATTATACATGAAAATAATCTATAATTTTAGAAACGTAAGACCAAGCCATGGGTCATGAGTAATATGACAATGAAAGAAGTTACAAAATCCACAAGATTTTAAAACAATCAGAATGTCAAAAAGGACCAGTCCCAGAAGTGATTTAACATAGAAGCTGGAGCCTAATAATATGTCATAAAGAAAACATACAGAGCACTCTAGTCTTCAGGACTATGAAGAATACAATTTATATAAATTAGGAGAATCAGGAGAAGGTAATTATTATAGGTATATAGAAACATCTGTGCGTAACTCTAAAATACAGTGGTGTTTTCTTCCATTTCTAGCTCTGCTTTCTCTGAGCCATCTTTCTACCTTCAGGGCTACCTACTTAGATATCCTATTTATATCTAAGCTCCCACATTCCTTTCCTAGTGCTTCCAGGATCAAAATTTCCATCCTTAATAGTCTTGCTCTCAGAAACTTGATAAAGGAATCAGCTGTGATATTCAGATTCCAACCTTCTATAGGAATTTACCACTAGGAAACCTATAGAGGAACTGCAGTATTAGTAAACTGTTTGGATATTTAAGAGCAAAGGAGCCTTGTTACTTCCCTCCAAATCATACCACTATGACTATATTCTAATTATTCCTAATGGTTTAGTTCCACTTGGTTATTTAAGACATTCTAGACTATACATTCTACTCTCTGCTTTTAAGTTGAACTTACAATATAAAGAACTTCCACGTTATCAAGAGTAACACCATCACCTTCAGTTATCCCAAACCAGGATGTTCCTGGGTGATTTTATTCATTTTTATACTATCTTTGTTGATTCTTTCAATATATGTCCCGTACCTATTCATTATTCTCCTTTTTAAAAACGGTCAGTGTCTCTGGTTGAAGATATCTCTCTTCTCTGGACTACGAGAATTACTCTTCCTGAATTCAGGAACTATATTCCTTAAATTTCTTATTACTACCACCAAAACATTCAGACACCCATTTTAACAATCCTCATTCTCTTCTAAAATTTTATAGTTTGTTCCAAAGATGTCTTAATTATTTATGAAGAGAGATAACACTAAAAACATGTTTCTGTTTTACTTTACAAATAGAATATATTATAAAAAGCCCAAAGCAAAATTAACTCAAATTATTTATTTTGAAGAAAAATAAAAGAGTCCATATTCTGCACCCAATTTATCTTTGCCATAACCAAAAGTGGCTAGATTAAATAAATAACTAATAGCCTTGTGCAGTAAGTGAAGGTCATAACATAAGTGACCATTAGTTGGTAATGTCAAGATCAGCTATCATATTTGTTAGAAGAGCCTTAATGAAACTATTACAGTCATTGAGTTTTATACAGCCTGTTAGATAAGCTTTTTTGTTGAAAGCTTATTGCAAATGGTAGTATAGCGTGGTATGGTAAAGTAGAGGGGTACTGGTCTGGGATATCAGAAAATCTGAGCTCTGGTTCTAGCTCAGTCCTCAGCATGCTTCAATTCAGTTTGTTGAACCTCAGGAAGTGACTGAATGTCTTGGTGCCTTGGGTTCATCATAAATAAAAATAATTCGCTACCTATACAACTCACAGGGCTACTATGGGATTGAACTATGATTGTGTGTAAAAGCAGAAAAATTTATAATAAAATTCAAATGAAAGTTATTAGAGGCTCCTGATGGTTTTATAGTTGTTTAAGAATTAATGGTTGAGGGCAGCTAGGTGGCACAGTGAATACAGCACTGGCCCTGGAGTCAGGAGGACCTGAGTTCAAATTTGGCCTCAAATACTTAACATGTACTAGCTGTGTGACCTTGGGTGAGTCACTTAACCCCAACTGCCATGCCTTCCCCCCCTCCAAGAAAAAAGGAAGAAAAAAAAGAATGGTCAAGAGAATTATTCAAGAAAGAAGCTGGGTGGTGCAGTGGATAGAATGCTGTACTTGGAATCAAGAAGACCTGAGTTCAAATCTAGTCCCAGACACTTACTAGCTGTGTGACCCTGGACAAGTCATTTAATTCTTGTCTCAGTTCTGTCATCTAAAAATTGAGGATAATAATATCACCTACTTCCCAGGTTGTTGTGTGGATAAAGTGACATTTATAAAGCACTTTGTAAACCTGGAAAGTACTACATAAATGTTAGTAGTAGTATGACAAAACTGGCATATACTGACAGAATAGCAAGTAACTTGAGACTGGAACAAGGGATAATTAGGCTGGAGAAGAGAAGACCAGACAAACTGGGTGGGTGGGGGAGATAAACAGTCTTTAAGTATTTAAAGAGATAACCCATGGAAAGGGATTAGATCATTCTGCCTGGTTTGGGTAGAGCCAGGAACCAGGAGTGGAAAGCACAGAGGAAGATTCTTAGCTTATTATAAAAAAATACATCCTGACAATTAAAGTTGTCCTAAAGTGATATGGCTAACTACCTTAGCTGGTGAATGGATCATCAACTACTTAAGGAAACAATGAGTTTTCCATCACTGTAAGTCTTTAAGCAAAGACTGAATTGAGCACTTGTCAAGATTCTGGAAAGGGGATTTCTTTATAGGTAGGGTTGGACTATATGGAGATGATTGGGGTCCCTTTGAACTCTGAGATTCTGTGAATGTGCGTGCCTCACACAAAGGGACTGTTTACAATTCTAAGAGTATTTTAAAAGCCAGTGTTGCTTAAAGTCAGAAAGACTATCAGAAAGGACATAGACTAGAAAATGTAAAAGGAGGACCAAACTAGCACCAAGATGGTGACTGGACAATGATGTACCTATAATCAAAACAGATCCAGGAACTCAGGTACTAAGCTGCCAGAAATGGAGGGCAAGGAATAGGATTGTGATAGGAATACTGAAAGTCTGGGTATAGTACCAGATATGGAAATTAGAAAACTAACAAAAATGAAGGTGGAAAAAGAGGAACAGTTTAATAACGATGATGATAATAGCTACTATTTATTTAGGACTTACACACACACACACACACACACACAAACTCGTGTGATCCTCAAAATATTCCTGTGAGGAAGGTTCTATTATTATCTCCATTTTACAGATGAGGGAACTGAGGCTGAGAAAGGTTAAGTAACTTGTCCAAGCTACACACAGAACTACTAAGGGTCTGAGGCAGGGTTTTAGATCTGACTCCAAGTCTAACACATTACCTAGCAGCCTATCCAGTTTAGACAGAAAACAGCAATATATTAAATGGGTAATTGGCTAAAATATAGACTTTATAACATTAAAAATTTTACATTAAGTTTTGTTAAAGCATTTTTAAAAACTCAATTTAGCAACGTGACAAACATTTAAGCTCTTTATGTACCTGAATAGACTATGCACTCTAGCTATAAAATGCTAAATATCAAGATAAAAACTGATGTAGTCAACTATATATTAGTACTTGATAACTGAAATATCAAAATATGCCAACATGACATTTGATCATCTCTATATCTGGAAATGTACAGATGTTTCAATTTTAAAATTTCATCCATAAGTCTACATAAAAGGACTCAATCATTATAGTAACTCAGTTTAATTAAGTTTAATTATTTCAGATATATGACCAACAAAAGAGAGGTAATACTGAATGTTAAAAATGTTAACCAGTACATAGTTGACCAAAGTACAAAAAAAAAGCCTTTATAACTTTTAAAGTCATTTTTGAAAGCAAGATTTATCTTTGGTAAAACAGACACTGGCAATGTTGTTAATCCAAATCACCTGCAAATGACAAATAACATAAATCTTATGGTATTACTAAAATAAATATCTTGGGAAAAAATGTTTTTAAGTGGAAAGCCTCAACTGTTCATGCAAATATGTTCACAGGTCCATAAATTGTCTACTTCCTGCACTATAGTTACTAATATGTCACATCTCAGATACTCCTAGACAAAATATGTTAAACCTATTCAACTACAGCAAGCTAACTGACTACAGACCAAGAAATCTTTCCTTTCAAAGCTGTTAATAAGTATCTCAGGTACAGTATATAAACTAAAGAAATATCTGAGTTAGTTCTCAAAAGAATAATACAGCAATTAAAAAAAAAGTTAGCCTTTCAGCAACCACAAATATATTGATAGCTGCCAGAACTGGAAGCTCAGATGAAATTTTAAAATGAACTAGGTTTTTTGGCAGGTTAGTAACTGTCCCTGTCTAGCAGGCACCCAAAAGAACCACTTACCACCCTCTCAGGGCCAGGTTTAAAAAAAAAAAAAAAAAAAGGAAAATAAAATATTTTATGTACACAACATACTTAGTTATTGCTCTCCCCTTAAGTGAACCTTCAAATTTACTACATTCTTAACACCTGTGGTCTGGGCTATTATAATGGTATTCTAACTTTTCCTTGCCTCTAGTGTCTTTTCTGTAGTCCATTCTTTTACACAGCTGCCAAAATAATAATTTCCAGGTCATCACACTACTCAGTTCCAAAACTTTCTATGACACTCTATTGGCTCTCAAATAAAGGAAGAGCTTTTTACACTGATATTGAAAGGCCCTCTACAATCCAGGTCCAACCCAACTCTCCAGTTTTATTTCTCAGCAGTCCTCTACATCCCACTACAGCAGAAGTTCGACTTCCTGTATCTTAAAATAATAGATCACAAATCTAGAGCTTAGGATCCTAATCTACACCTGAGGCTATCTAGTAAAAAAAAAACAACAACCTCATTTTACAGACGAAAATATAGCAGCCCAGGAAAGCTAAAGTGAACTGTCAATGGTCACACAGGTAACAACCAGAAGGTGAGATCTGAACCCAGATGATGCGACCTGAGAGCTCATCTTCTTCCCCTGTAACCCTAAACTTTACGGGGCTTCCTGTATGCCAGTCTCTTCTGATCACCCTATCTTCCTAGTAAAATCTTCTGTCGTCCTGAACTGCTCAGCTCCAAAGCCACCTCCTCTTAGATCCTTTCCCTAACTCCCCCAAGTAGGAATAAACTACTGCTTCTTAAATACCTTAGGCTACCATTTGTCTCTTCTAAGCATTCAACCATTTTGAACTTAATGTTAGTTGTGTACATGTCGTTCCCATGCTAAGTGGTAAGCTTCTCGATTTGAAAGACTGTGGGTTTTGTTTTTTTATTTCATTTTGAGCACCATACCAGTCATTCTTTAGTGCTAGCTGAAGTGAAGTGAAATAAAAGAACATTATTATTGGGTGACAACAGCTGCAAAAGCAAAGACGCTAAATGAAAAAAAAATTAAGAAGCATGAAGGAATCAGGAGATGAGGGAGAAGGGAGAAAAAAGGATATAAAAATGAAAAAGTAGAGCAGTCAGCTAGGAGGAAACAACAGAAGTCAACTCTTCATTTTGGGGGGAGGAGGACACATCAACACAGAGGAACTTAGTGTCTTTCACTTGTATTTTGCTATATGCTATAACAAAATTATAGAGATTACAAAAAGGAATATTTTCAAACTTACAAAGGAAAAATAAGGAATTTCAAAGTGAGGTCTACATCTTCAAGCAATGGGTCATATGAAAAAGGTATGTGTACTGGCATAAATGAACCATTCTGAAAGACTTAAGAATGCTGATCAACATAATGACCAACCATGACTCTAAAGGCTAAGGCAGAAGAATGCACTCACCTCTAGATAGAGAGGATGGATGGACTCACATGCAGAATGAGACATGCAATTTTGGTTGTAGCCAATGCAGGCTTTTCTTTTGCTTCACTATGCTTTTTTTTTTTTAAGACTTTTTCTTTCCTTTCTCCTTTTTTTTGGGAGGGTGGGGGGTGGGGGGGGAGGAGATGAATGAAAGGAAGAAAAAAGATGTCTGACAATTAAATTAACTTAATATTTAAAGCCTATGCTTATGCCACTTAAAAATAACACTGAATTTTTCAGAGTAATGCCTAGTTAAATTTGCTGGAGAAAAAATTGAGAAAATTATACTGCAAAAATAAAATCAAGGGGCAACTATGTGGCACAGTGAATAGAGCACTGACCCTGGAGTCTGGAGGACCTGAGTTCAAATGCGACTGCAGATACTTGCCACATTTACTAGCTGTGTGACATAAGCAAGTAAATCCCAATTGCCTAGCCTCCCCCGCTCCAAAAAAAATAAAATAAAATAAAATAAATATTAGACTTTATCAAGCTTTTTAGCAGACGTTCACCTAAGACAATTAAGACCCTTAAGACAAATGCCATCAACAACAATATGAAAAAATAAAAAATCACTAATAAATGAATGCAAATTTAAAAAACAGTGATATCTCACTTATCAAACTGAAAGAAAAAAAAAGTTAGTGTTTTTGCAGCTAAGAGAAAACATGCTGGTAGAGCAATGAACTGGTCTAATTATTCTGGAAAAAAAATATGGAATTGTCTGAAAAAAATTACTGAACTGTTCGCATTCTTTATTATCACAATTGGGCTAATATATGCCAGTCGGCTAGCAAGCATTTTTAAAATGCTTATTATGTGTCTAATACTATACTGAATGCTAGGGATAAAAAGAAATGCAAAAAACAATCCTTGGCCTTAAGAAGCATATTATTTTAATGAGGGAAATAATATGTAAATGACTAGGTAACAAGATATATGCAGAGTAGACAGAACCTAATTTGTGAAAATTCACTACCAGATGGGAGGGAATGGGTAAGGCCTCAGAAGGTGGGCTGACACAGAGGACTTGAGCCACTTGAGTGAATACAGCATATGACCTTGAGTCAGGCAGACCTAAGTTAAAATGTCACCTTAGACACTCAGCTGTGTGACCCTGGGTAAGTCGCTTAATCTGTCTGCCTCTGTTTCCTCATCTGTTAAATAGGGGTAATAATAGTATCTACCTTCTGGTTTCTAGGAAGATAAAATGAGATAATATCTGTAACAACACACTTTGCAAACTTTAAAGTGCTCTATAAGTTCTAGCCATCATCACTGTCATTACAGGAAGCCAAAGACACCAGGAGGCAGATGTGAGGGGGAAGAGCATTCTAGACACGGAGAACAGCCGGTGCAAGAGCAAAAGAGATGGAAAATTAAGTGTTATATCTTAGGAAGTGCAAGTAGGCCAGAGCGTACGGAGGGGAACATGGTATAAAAAGGCTGAAAAGCAAGGGGCCAGATTATGAAGAGTTTTAAATTATTCCTAGCAGCATTATTTATTATGGCAAGAAGTTAGAAACAGTGGTAGCAAGTGGGAATCAGCTGAACAACCTGAAGCACACATTAATGTAATGGTACAGTTTGAAATCAAAAGGAATGAATTTAAAGAAACATGGAATGATGTGTAGGAACTGGTTCAGAGAAAGCAGAACCAAACAATATATCCACTGACAAGAATGTAAAAAACAACTTAGGTCAAATGCAATGGACAAATTTTTTTTTTTGGCTAAAGTGAAAATATATATATGGCTTTCTATTAATAGTAAACAAAAGTGGAAAAATAAAATACTGTTGGGTCAGAATCACTTTATTAGAATTTGCTAAACTTCTGTGTGTTTTTAATTGAAAGGCTGTCCATTGGGAAGTAACTATATCAAAATATATCATTGATCATAAAAAAATACTAGAGATAATATATTACTGGGGAAAGAGTACTGGACTTGGAGTATGAGAAGCTGGACTAGAATACCAGATTTACCACTTATTACCTGAGGGACATTGGATAAGTCACTCTACACAAATTTCAACTTTCTCCATTTGTAAAAATGAGAAGATTGGACTTAAATGACCCATAGGACCCCTTCCAGCTCCAAATCTTTAACACCAATGAATCTATGTAAATTAATTTGCATTAAGCAAACATCTTTCAAAGATGTTTAATTTGTTAGTCAATAGACTCTCTAAAGTGCACATGCTCATAGACTGTAAAATCTACTTACATTACTTTGCGTGTGATTTATGAATTGTTCCATAAAACAGTGTCCAGGGAGCGGTAATACATCTTTAAGACCCAGACAGAGGTAAACTAATCAAAGTGATTTCAGCTAGCAATTTCAATCAAGCAAGAACAATATGGCTAAAATACTTTCATAACTGAAGTATTATATAAATGGGAAATGGATAATGTTGATTCTTGGAAGCACTAAATTTAAAATTTTATTGTTAGTTGTCTTTTCATAATTTCTTCAACCATAATACAAGGGTCTATAGGTTAAGGGTCAAGTCTTATACAATGTATCTCAGTCCACTGCCTGGTATCCTGCAGATAACAATCAATCAGTAAATTTTATTTTTGAAATTTATTTCTGCCATCAATACCTCACAGTATTCCCCTTTGCAAACCCAATGCTCCACATTTGCAAACTCATCATTTCCTGTACTCACCACCTTTACTTATAATTGTCCTTCCTCACCTGGAATGGCCAGTCAAAGTTATACCCAGTCAAACTTGTATAACTTCTATGCTCAGTCCTTAAAGTCATTAAATGATGTTCATCTAATTGAACTGAACTTAAAGGGGATGTCAGTGACTACATAATAGATCTGAATTCAATTACCAGCTTTTCTAATGATCTTCCCAAGTTTACATTTTTATATAACAATGTTTTTGTCAAGTTATTAGGTTCCACCAACTCCAAAAGACTCAAGATTAAAGGAGATATCCACATCCAGAGAAGTTGTCTGAGTGCAGACTGAAACAAACTACTTGCTCTGTTTCTTGTTTTGTTTTGTTTCCTCTTTTCCAGTGATCATTCCAAAAGTTACAGTCCTTCTTTACAACCAGACTAATGATTAATGGGAAGATATTTGTAGATCCTGTATCTGAGGGCATACTCCCATGATGGGGTGGGGGGGGGGGGGAAGAGGAGGGAAGAAAATCTGAAACTCAAGGGACTGTGGAATTGAATGTTGTAAACTAAAAGTAAAAAACCAAAATTTAAAAAAAAGTATGATTCCACCTTTTTTTCCCCCAAGAAAAAACTAAAAAATGGCATTCTGTACTCACTCACATCTATCTATATAGTCCATCTCATCTTTCTCCCTCCCAACTAAGAAAATTAGGCACAGTATAAATGGTACATCTCAAGAGAGAAGAAAGGGAAACTAGGTGGTACAGTGGACAGAATGCTAGGCCTGGAGTCAGGAAGATTAGTCTTCCTGAGTTCAAATCTGGCCTCAGACATTTACTAGTTGCGTGACACTGGACAAGTCACTTAACCCTATATGCCACAGTTTCCTTAAAGGAAATGGCAAACCACCTCAGAATCTTTGCCAAGAAAACTCCAAATGGGGTCACATAGAGTCAAACACAACTAAAATGACTGAACAACAAAAGACAGAGGTACTAATTAGATAAGGAGAAGTCAAAATCTAAGAACGCCCTGAGGCTTCTAAAACCTCGAATCACAAAATAACAATCTTTCAATTTTTCCTTAATTTCACAGAATATCTCACATCAAATGTATTCTACTGGTTCACTTAACCTTTTACTTTTTCAGCTACATAAATCCCAGTCAACAGGAAACCCTTTTACCTTATGCCTTCTTTTTATTATTTCCACTATGAAATTAAGATATAGACGACTTTTCTTCATTTCAATTAGCCCCAACTTGCTTAATGTACCTAAGTAAGCAAAAATTTAAAGTTTTTTAAATGGCTGCATTGTTGATTTCATTAAAACCACTTTAAAATATTCTGAAAGTTTTGTAAAACAAATTTCCTTCCTTCCCCGAAGCTATGCTGAATCTGGAGATGTATTAAAAATAATAGAAAAATATCTTCATTGCATATTATTTCCCTGACCAAAGATATTTCTTTGCTATCTGAGACACTGAGACAACAGAACTATGTGCTGTCAGAATGGGCAGGCAATTTATAATGAATTTATTTTTCACTTGTAAGGTAACATTTTATTTCTAATAGCTACAATTACAGAGTTGCAAAAATAAACACCAAGATGGGATTCATCAAATTTGCATAAAAGTGAAAGTTTGTCTAGAAAAAAAAGGAATCTGTGGAATTCATGATTATAAAAGAAAATGCAGTTACATACCAACACAAATCAGAGTTAAGAAATATGACAAATATGATGGTAAGATTAAGATCAATCTCTGAAGAAGTGACCTTTATCCCCTCATTAAAATTAAAAAGAATGGAAAGGGGGCGGCTAGGTGGCGCAGTGAATAGAGCACCGGCCCTGGAGTCAGGAGTACCTGGGTTCAAATCTTAACACAAAAAACTAGCCGTGTGACCTTGGGCAAGTCACTTAACCCCAACTGCCCTCTCCCCCCCTCAAAAAAGTAAAAAAAAAAAAAAAAAAAGAATGGAAAGAAAAATTATATTATGATTAATTTATTTCTAGTTCTGTATAACTTTAATTATTTAAGACACTTCATAGTAGGTGAAGGTAACTTAAAGAGTTCTTACCAATAATCACTGATTTATTTAAGGGAGTAGGAGATCTTGCAGTAGCTAACAAATCTGACTAAGTTTATTTATTTGGGGTTAATACTTAAGTTACACTATATTTATTATTAGATGATAATGATAAACATTTTTTCCCCTTTAGAGTTTGTCAGTTATTTTTGGATCTCTATTAGTACCATGGGATTGTCTCAGGAAATATTTAACCCCTAGTGTCTGTCATTTTTATTGACAGTTTATAAAAGAAATTCAGTATTTATTCAGTTATAAAAAGTCAATTCATCAGCAGCAAATATTTATTTTAAAAAACTATTATGTGTAAGGAAGACATTGTGCTAAGACCAGTGGATAACAAAAGGCATAAAACACAGTACTTGGTCTGAAGACGTTAATAATCTAGTGAGAGCATATATATGTATGTATGTATGTATGAATACATATACACACATAGATAAATACAGGTATACAAAATAATAGCACCAGATAGCATATGCTAATCATTAAAATGTTCGGTCCCCTCACTGCCAGCTGTTGGTGTCACTGGTTTCCTTTAAAATTCAGCTAAGTACCACCTTACGCAGAAGGTCTTTCTTCATCTCCTCAATAGTACCTTCTCTCATATTATCTTCCTTCTACTCTGTATATATCTTGCATTTACCAAGTCATTAAAATGTTACTTACCTCATTAGAAAATGCTTGAGGGTAGGGACTGTTTGTGCCTTTCTTTTCAATCCCAGCATTTAGTACAGTGCCTAGTATATTGTAATCACTAATAAATGCTTGTTGATCAACCAAAATAAGTGGTAGGCACAAAAAAAGTTACTGAAATTTATATAAAGAAGTGATTACTAAGGGATAGGGTTAGGAAAGTAAAAGGGGAATTTGAGAAGAGCCAGGAAGGAAGATTTCAACAAGGAGAGGAATACAAAGTTGGAGGAATTTTAAGTGAAGAGAATAAGAAGGATGAAAGTCATAAAAATGAGCATACAAACATCAAGTTAAGTGACTAATGAATTGATGAGTTTGGCTAGATTCAAAGATTCATATAGAAAAGTAGTGGAAGATAAAATTGGAAAGATGGATAGGAAACAGCACAGTGGATAGCACGCTGGCCTTGGAGTCAGGAAGACCTGAGTTTAAATTCTGCCTCAAACACTTACTAGCTATATGATGATGGTCAATTGTAAACTGGGGATAACAACATATGTTGTTATCTATGTCACAGGGGTGTTGTGAGGCTCAAAAGAAATAGCATTTGTAAAGCTGTTATTTATTTAATTATTTATCTGGAGTCAATACTTAAGTTACACTATATTTATTATTAGATGATAATGGCAAACATTTTTCCCCTTTTAGAGTTTGTCATTTATTTTTAGATCTCTGTTAGAACCATGGGATTGTCTCAGGAAATATTTAACCCCTAGTGTCCGTCATTTTTACTGATAGTTTATAAAAGAGATTAAGCATTTATTCAGCTATAAAAAGTCTAGCTTCCTCTATGCTAAAGATCTAGTCCTTGACTAGAAGTGTTATCTGTTCCTCAGAGACAAAGAAGAAAAAGAGATGAAAATGTGCAGGGGTTCTAATAGGTGAAGTAGAAGAAATTAAACTCCTAAAATAGACTATGATAAAAAGTCATCTATTGAGAGACAGGATAATGAAGGCATAAAAGCTTTAAGTTAAAGGTTTGGAAAAATCAATCTGGGGAATGTGACTGCTTAAACATGGAAGAATAAATGATCTGCAATATGGCAGTGAAAATCCAGCCAAGGATAAAAAACAGGAATTTCATGGGTCAGAGTAGGCATAGAAAAGGTGGATGGTGGGGATGACCCAAGGTTGAGGAATGGATTAGAATAATAGAGCAGAGGTCTATAGTTGAACTGTGAGGTCATTACAGCAGAGAACAGATGAAGATGAAAGACTATGGGTCAGAGTGAGGAAAAAGATATTTAGGACAACATAAGGCAGAAATGAAAGGATAGTAAATTGTGATAAGAAAGGCATTTCAGAGACAAAGATTATACAGGTGGCAGTTAAAGATGACAGTGATATAAACTTATATGTTCATGTCAATGAAGTAAAGATTTAGTTCATGGGAATTAATTAGGCTTATGATTTGGGAGATCAGGATATTCATGGGAATATCAATAAGTACAAAGAAGTTCCCTAAGGATAAATGCAAGGACTGTGGTGGAAAGAAAGACTGTGAGTCACAAGTTCTAAACTCTTGAGAAAAGAAGAGTACAGATGAAAAAGTGCTGGGAGTATAGCTACATAATGGAAAACACAGTCATGATCGAAAAATATCTCTCAGGCTAGGAAATTGGACTTAATCTAATCATTTTATATTTAATAGGTATAAATATAAAATCTTATACTTGGATTAAAAAACCCAACTTCACAAATACAAGATCAGGGTGGCATGGCTAAAAAGCAATTCATATGAAAAAAGATCTGGGACTTTACTGAAATGCAAACTTACTACCAATCAATGGTATGATAAAATGGCCAAAATAAGTTAATGTGAACCAGATTTTTAAAAGAGTATACAGACCAAGGAAGGTGTTAGCTTCACTGTATTCTGCACTAATCAGACAACATCTGAGCTACTATTCAATACTGGGCCTATTTTAGGAATGATTTATAAATTTGAGAACATCCAGAGACCAAGACAGTGAAAAGCTCTGACTATATTCTCTTAAGGATTTGAAGAAATTGGAGATGATAGTCTAGAAAACAGAATACTCAGGGGGAGACAAGGTGTCTTCAAGTATCTATAGAACAGTGGTGTTCAACCTGTGGGTCACAACCCCTTTGGGGGTCAAACAACCCTTTCATGGGGGGTCACAGCAGTCGCCTAAGACCATTGGAAAACGCATATTTCTGATGGTCTTAGGAACTGAGACACCACTCCTCTATCCATCTCCAGAAGGGTCGCCCACATGCAGATACACTCACACACAAGTATTAAAGGTTCGCAGCATTAGGAAGGTTGAGAACCACTGCTATAGAAGAATTCAATTTATGCCATTTGGTTCCAAAGGAAAGAACTAGGAGCAATGGGTTGATGTTGCAGAGAGGTAGATTTGAGTTTGATATAGAGAAAAAAACCTTCTAACAATTAGATATCCAAAAGTAAAATAGGTCATTTCAAGAGGCAATGAGTTCCTCTATGTTAGAGATCTTCAAATGACTGCCAAACAACCATTTGATAGATATACTATAGAGAGGACACATATTCAGCTACAATTTGGATTAGATAACCACTGAGTGCCTTTCTATGTCTAAGATTCTAAGTCTGAATTACTAGTAGAATATGGTACCAATGACAAAAATGGATAAGTCTAGAAATGGAGGTCACTTGGGCATAAAGATAATGACATTGGTTTTAGACATTTAATGCACTGAATGTTGACAAGATATTTGAGGGGAGATGTTTGGAAACCTGATGACATATGACTAAAAGCTGAGAGAAGCAGCCAGGGCTAGAAATGCAGATTTCTTAGTCATCTCTATAGAAGTAATAGCTGATATAATAAGTAATTGGATTTTCAATAAAAAAGTGCAGAGTGGGAAGAAAAGTTTAAACTAGTGAAGGAAACAAAATAAGGGGCTTGATAGGTAAGAAAAGAACCTAGAAAACAGTGTTACAGAAGCCAGGGAAATTTTTTAAAAGGGAGAAATTTTTTTCACAAAGAAATGGATTCAAAACAATATGCAACACTATAGGAAGGTCATTTATCAATGATATTTTTTTAACATGACAAAACAATTATTTTATAAGAAGGTACTATTAAAGCTAGAAAATCCCCTACTTACTGATACAGCTATCATGGTACTATCTGGCCTCCATTCAACTTGCTTGTAGGATCCAAACTGAGTAGATGATTTTGCCAGTTCCTTGTAGGTTACGATTAACACGCTAGGCTGGCCAAGAAAAAAAAAAGTAGCATTTTTATTGACATCAAAACAATGCACAGAATAATTTCAACCAGACAAGTAATCTCAGGCAATTCTCATCAAATGTTCTCAAGGATTTTGAGAAGGCAAAATAGCCAATATTCAACTAAGTGCTTGCTATGATGTGCTCATTTGATTCTTAAGAGGGATAAAACATGTACGTATGATAGAGTTGTTCTCAGTGGGGTTTGCAAACTGGACAAAGAGAAAAAAATAATAACCTCAGATACAATGCAGTATATAATTGAGCATTAAAATGTAAGACATGAACTCTTCAGTGCTATAAGAGGTCACTGATTTTTGTGAGATTAGTTGGAAGTTTTCACAAGAAATGTGATTTGTGTCTTGAGAAATTTGGAATAAGAGAAGAGGAAAGAGGAGGAAATTTTAGGTGAAAAGAAGAGAGAGGCAGGTCTGAATTTCAGTGTAATAGGACAGTAAGAAAACAAACTTTATTGAGGGGTCTGGAGTTCAGGTTGTGGTAGTGCCCTTGTACCCATACTGCCCAGAAAATAAGCTCTGAATAAATGTTTGTTGAGTGACCAAAAATGAAATATAATGGGCCAGAATGCCAGCATAAGTGCAAACTTGCTGCCCTGAGCAATAAACAGGTTTGGAGTTTTCATAGTTTCTGAAGTTACAGTTTAATAAATAACTTCAGAACATTCACAAAGCCAATAGTTTTCTTGATATGCTAAGACAACTAGTAATAAACCCAAATTTAAGCCTAGGAGTTTTTAAGCCAATAACTCTACCACTTATTCACTCATTTGTTTCTCAAATGACTGGTTTTCATTGAGTTTCCATCCCCACCAATCAGTTAAAAATATTCCAAAATCTTTCTAGGGATCTCCTAATCAATTCAAAAGTTATTTTCTCAGTCTTCATTCTCTTTGACCTCTCTGAAAGTTGACAATACTGACTAGCTCCTCCTTCTTATGATTCTTCTCTTCTTTGTTGTCTGTTACATTGCAGTCTCCTGGTTTTCCCACAGCTCTCTTACTGTCTAAATCACTGACTTCTCTTCTTCCCAAACCTTTAATGGACATATTTCCTCAAGATTAACCTTCTTCTCTTTAGTATCTACTCCTGATTGGTGATTTCATTCAATCCCAGGGCTTCAACTATTATCTCTAGACAGATGAACTTTAAATCTCTAGTTCAAAACCTTTCCCACAAGAATTCAAAATGTTTATATGCAACTGATCCACAGACAGCTCTACCTGGGTCTCCTGAAATTTTACACCTATAACCTACAATGCTAATATACTACCCACTCTGGTCCTTATCACAAAAATGTTTAAAATAACAATAATAACAACACAGCACTCCATTAGTACTAAGCAGTACTTAGTAGGTGGGGGCTACAAGACACCAAGCACCTATTACTCTCTCTCTATAATTGGATACTAGAAAGTAGGATTTAGGTCCTAGGGTCCTCTTAAGAACCTTGTGCTACATGTGTCTTTTGCTACTTGGTCTTGTGTCACCAAACTATCTGAGAAAATAACAGCTCAGCCCTTGGAGAAACTTACTGCTCTATGCCTAGCATTATTAAGAAAACAACAGTTACTTAGTTTTCTGAAACCCTCTAGGGTACAGTCACATAGCTATTAAGTGTCTGAATCAGGATCTGAACTCAGATCTTTCTGTCTCCAACTTTAGTACTTTATCTTCTATGCTACCCAACTGCCTCATGTTGAATTTATATTTAGGACACAGGACGTGTGCTGCTGAGAGAACGGATGAGGAAATTCCAAATACTGCCAAGTCCACACCTTTCTCTGCAATTTAAGTCGCAAGATTTGCCTAGATCACCAACAGATGAAGTGGGTTAAAGGGTAGGGTCATAGGAACAGAACAGAGGTAGAATATGAACTCTGGTCTTCCTGACTTCGAGGTCTCCTCTCAATCCACTATACCACCCACTCTCTGTACTGAATTTTTATAGCTTTTTAAAAAGAATGAATGAAACATTTATTAAACACTAACTATGTGCAAAATACTGTGCTGGGGCTACAAACAGAAAAGATAGCCTCTGCCATCAGGGGAAGTCCTATTTTATTGGGAGAGACAACACATACGGAAATATTTGGCTACAAGTTAGCTAGAAAGATCCCATGGTCCTTAGGGTACAATATCAAAACATTAAATACTTCTTCTTTAATGTCATTTCCATCGATAAAATGATGGCAGTTTCTGATATTGAACCATCTGCAAGAAGTTTATTTTGGGTCTTCAGGAGCTATGGCTGCATCAGTCTACATCTCCATAGGGACTGCTTCTCAGAATGATGGCTGAGAGCATTGGGTTAGAAGCTATGCTATTCCTAAGGCTTTGGAGTTCAGTGTACTCGGATATCTTCATCAGTATTTGAAGGGAGATGGTGAGTCAAGGTGGTGATGGTGGTTTCCTTTACAGGTTTCCTGCCCTATAGGTGGCAGTTGGTAGTTGGTGGTAATGACTGTTGGTCCCTTCTCCAAAGGAGTTGCTTCCCTGGATGATGGCTGAACTATATAGAAGACTGGGGAGGTACTACCATTCCCAGAGCTCCTGCACCTGACCCTCTTATTGGGGGCAGATGGTCGGCAGTTGAAGCTGAAAGTGATAAGTAAGTGGGCTCCCTTTCTACAATAATTTCCCCCCTCAATGAAAAAGTAACAAGCTGGACCCAGTGGTGATTTGCAGTTTCATGTGCAATCCTCTTTTTTCTATTTTGTGGATATACAGTTATTCTTTGTGTACTGAAATGACTTCACTCACTCTACCTCACAAATCTAATCACCAAATGTCCTCTTTCTCAAATGCTATCAAATAAGGTATTTGTAAAGTATTAGCACAGTGAAGGGACTTAATAAATACTTGTTCCCTTCCTTCCATACTTCTCATTTATGTCTTTGCCTTCTCTTAGCCACCCTTCTGAAACAGGCCCTCATTCCCCCCCCCCACTCCAGTTTACCTGGATTCATCTGCCAAAGTAATCTTCTTAAAGCCCAAGTCTGACTATGACACCTCCTAAACCCCAGAGGCTCCCTGTTATCTTCAGGATCAAATATGAAATTCTCCCCCTTTGGCTTTTAAAGCTCTTCACAACCTGAACCTTTCCTACCTTTTCAGTTTTCTTATACCATATTCCCTTCTACCCTCCACATACTCTATAATCAAGCAACACCAGCTTTTCTTGCTGTTTCAGACACTATCAGACACTAACTCTCAACTGTCTTTTCACCAGCTGTCCTCCATGCCTAGAACACTTTCTTTTTTCACCTCCTCCACGTCCTGGCTTCCTTCAAGAGTAAATCCCACCTTTTACAAGAGACCTTTCTTACTCCAACTTTATCTTCCCTCTGAGATTTTCTCTTCTGTGTGTGCACAAGCGCGCGCGCGCACACACACACACACACACACACACACACACACACACACACACATGTCCATGTACAGTCATTTGCAAAATCCAAAGCTTTGATGTCAAAGAAAAAATGCTGCAAAAGCCAAAGAGAGTTCAAGGTACCAAGGACCATGTTTTTGCCTTTCTTTGCATCCCCAGAACTCAACACAGTACGTGGTCATCACTATTCAACAAAAACTGTTAAGAAAACTGGGAAGCAGGCTGACAGAAACCAGGTATAAATCAATATCTTATATCATATGCCAAGCTAACCTCCAAATGACTTAGACATAAAGAGTGACAGCATAAACAAAAAAGGAGCATGGGGGGAAGAGTTCATGACCAAATAAGAGACAGGTTCACAGGAAGTAAAACGGACAATTTTGATACACTAAATTAAAAAGGTTTTTTGCCTTCCAAAAAATAGTGCAGCTAAAATTTGAAGAGAAATGGGAAACTGGAAAAAATTCTTTGTAGCAAGTTGAGATCTCAAAGTTAGGAACCCATAATAAATAGGGAACTCCATCAAATTTATAAGAATCATTCCTCAACAGATGAATGGTCAAAATATATGAATAGGGTTTCAGAGGAAGAAATTCAAGCTATCAATTGCCATATTTTAAAAATGCTCTAAATCACAAAAAACTTGAGAAATCCAAACTAAAACAGTTCTAAAACACCTCATACTCACTTGATTGAAGTGAGTATGAGATGATAAAAAAGGGGAAATGACAAATGTTGGGAGGGAGCTGGAAGAAAGTAGGCAGCTTAATGCATAAATAATGGAATTGTGAACTGCTGCCAACTTTCTTGAAACTAATCTGCCTTTCAATTTTCCAAAAGCTATCAAAATGTAAATACCCTTTGACCTAGTGATACCACTACTAGGTCTATATGCCAAAGAGATCAAAGAAAGAGGAAAAGGAAGCACATGTTAAAAAATATATTTCTAGCAAATCTTTTTAAATGGCAAAGAAGTGATGTGCACTGACAGAGGGCCCATCAATTAGGGAAAGGGTGAACGAGCAAGCTATACCAATGTGATATAATACTACTGTGTTATAAGAAATGATGAAGGAAATGGCTTCGTGAAAAACCTGGGAACACTCATATGAACTGATGAAAAGTGAAATGAACAGAACCAATAAAACAACTTTATATGATAACAGCAAAACTGTTGAGTTAGCAAACTGATTAACAATGACCAGTCATAATTTCAAAGGATTCATGCTGTCCACCTCTAGACAGCAGATGAACTCAAGAACACAGATTTGAAACATATTTTCTTTTTCTTCTCTTTTTCCTGCACTCCTCTCCTCCCCCCTTCTTCCCCCCTCCCCCATTTGTTTTGAATGACTATACATACTGGTAATGGGTTTTGTTTTTCTTGGGTGGGGAAGGGAGGGGGAAGGGAAAGAAAGAATTCAGAACTGAAAATAAAACTGAATTTTTAAAAATAACAACAAAGAAATCTGGGAAGACTTGTATGTACTGATGAAATAAGTAGAGCCAATGAAATAAGCAGAACCACAAGTACAATTTATACAATAATGACAATATAATAACAATAAACTTTGAAAGCCTTAGGAACTCTAATCAACACAATGACAAATCACAATTTCAGATGACTCATATGAAAAAGGCTAACTACTTCCTGATAAAAGGTAGATTCAACAATGCAGACAAGCATTTTTTTAGACGTGGCCAATGCAGGATTTTGTTTTGCTTTATTATATAGGTTTGTAACAAAGGATTTAATTCTTCTTGCTTTCTCAGTGGGGAAAAGGAAGGGAGGGAGGTGGGAAGGAGAGAAGTGGATCTTAATTTGGAAAAAAAAAAGTTAAAATATATAAAATTTGAATACCTTCCTGAAAAGGGCCTAGATATTGATACTATGTGAAAAAAAGGCTCAAAGTCAATAAAACCTGTAGATATGAATGGGACTTTAAAATCTTCAATAAATGATGTCTACTTATCTACCAATTTAAATATTTATCTGCCAATTAACAGTCTGCAGCATTATTCTACTCAATGTACATTATACTACTTAATTCAATCAGTATTAAATGCCTGTTCCTACAACTTAACTGTTCTACCTCAGTATTCTTATTTGCCATGGTATTATACACACAAAATAAAATAAACAGTTAAAGAATAGTACAACAGAACAGGAGCACAAGAAGTCAGGGTATACCATATAAACTGCTTAAAGTATACTAGTCATTTTAAGACAAATGTCAAAAAAACATTAAAACTTAAATCATGATATTTTTTATCTATGATATACATTAAAAATATACTTATTCAAGACCAAAGCTGACTCAGATGACAAATACCCTGAGGATGCAGTTCCAAATAATTAAAGTACAATTTACTTTGTACCTATCTATCTACTGCATGTAAAAATGAACAGAAATGCAGTCAAGCTGTTGTAATTCTGCAAGTGACTAGGTACGTGTATCTTAATGTGTACCTTTTTCTTACTGTTTCTGATAGTACTGAAATCACCTTGTCCTTTGATTTGTTTGAAGTTTCAGGTTTTAGGGAGGGGCGGGTTGTTTTTAAAGCAGGTCTGTTGGAAGTATAGATCAAACAGGGAACTGAACACAATGAGTCTAAACTGAAAAGCAAATGAAACTTTCTGAATATTATTTCTCTCTGCAGAAATACATATAATTATGTCCAGATCACTTGTCCGTTTTCCTATCAGTAAAATCTGCTAATTTTTGTATCAGATGTCAAAGTTTCACCACACATAGGGGTTCATTTTTGTCAATACGTTCCCCATCTCTATTTGCAGTTTTTGCTCCCTTCATGTTCTTTTCCACTGTCATTTAAATTTGATCAAACAAAATCCAAACCCCAGTGTTTCTGTAGCATGAGCACTAAACCCAGATCTCCTCAATAACCAGGGGAAGATTTTATTTTCAAACATGAAAAGTTGTAAGAATTCTTCTCTGGAATGCTAATAGATCAATGAAAACCAGTTAGTTTGTAAGTACCTCAACAGATTATGTTTATTCCAAACGCAAGGTAGACATAATTTCAAATCTGAATGAATAGACTCTCTACAAGAATATACTTCATAATATTAAAAAAAGGATAAATTTTTAAGTGTGTAAAAGCTGTCAGAGAGTTAAATAAAATGGAGCAGTTTAGAAGAACACAGAAATTACAGGAATTAGAAAGATCTAAGTTACTCTGTTAAGAAATCAAACTTTTTAAAGGCAAAAAGGAGATAATAATGCGCCCTCTGCTTATCTAGAAGTCAGACTTTTCCTTTTCTTTTAACTTTTATTTGGAAGCCAGATTTTAGTAGCCACAGTCACCATGCATAAAACCATTTTAAGTCTTATACTTAGTAAGTATAAGTACTTACTTACATAGTAAGAATAAGTCCCCCCGCCAAAATCTCTGAATTCAAGAAAAAAAAAAGCTACCAAAGTACATGAACTCCATAAGAGTTCCATTACCTCCCGATTCTTACCCAAACAAGTATGTATAAAAATTGTGGCAGTTGAAAATAAATAGTAAAGAAGTAAAGAGCTGCAAGATGCTAATGAAAGTAGGAGAAGGAGATAAAGAAACTACAAAAAGATTGAAATACCACGTAAGCGTAACAATATGGGACCCATTTTAGGGTGGAGGGAAATAGCTAGACATTTTAAAAATCCTTAAGTCATTATAGCCCAGTATAATACCGTAACTGATATTGAATAATGAGTCATCAGGAAAAGGTTCCATTCTGTTAAATATACTCTGTTCAAGAGAGGCAACATGATGCAGTAGATGAGTTGGCCTTGGTGTTAAGACCTGGGTTTTGAGTATTGCCTCCACCCATATTAGCTATGTATGTAGCTATGGTCAAATAACTTAAACTCACTATCCAAGGCAACTCTCTAGGACTGTAAGTTACAGGAAAATTGCCAAGTTTCCACACTGATGAAGTCACAAATTCAAACCAAAACAAACATGTTCAAAAGGGGCACCAGTATGTAATTCATACTTCAAAATATTTCCAAAAAGATGGGCTAGGAAAAAAATATTGCTTAAAGGAAAAGCTTAAGTTATCTGGAAAATTAATTTACATGAAATTTTTTTATTTACCAAGGGAAATAAGATATTACTTTATCTAGAAATATTCTAATATGCTAAATAACATGAAACTTAAAAAAAGATTCCCCATTCATATTTATGTCCCCATTTGTTCCAGCAGTTTATCTTCCCACTTCTATTTTTTACAGCAGTCTTTATTCAACTTTATATTCAAACCTAGGTATGAATAGGTCTAGGTCCTATAGGTATGAATTCTTTTTTTTTTCTTAAGCTATCTTTCAGATAAGATTTATTTTTACCTGAAAAATAAATTTATTTTTTTCAGATAAATTTATTTTTAAACCTAATTTTTTTTAAGTGGTGACCTCACTTACATGTATCTTTCCATCCCTAAATAGCATAATAGAAACCTAGTAGTGATCACCATGTCAGGATGTTAATAGTCAAATATTTAATGAATCCCCCTTCAAAACAATTTACCATAGAATAATAGGACAGTAATAAGCATCAACAATTTATATAGCAGACTGAAAAACTAAGGGACTATGCCTATAAGTAATAAAATCAACCTAAAACAGATTGGTAACGATCACCAAAGCTATATACCATGAGAAGATACAATACAATCTAGCAGGGGGAAATCTGCCCAATAGTCAAATATGATTGAAGAGGGATATTACCCACCCTATTCTAGCCAAAATCTCATATATAAACTAAATTATATAAATATAAATCTCATATATAAATCTCATATATATACATATATTAATATAAATTAAGAATGCTTTATGGTTAAGATAAAGTTGTTTGGCAAGACTGAAGAATTTGAGGTGACAATTCAAACAGGATGGCCAACAATAAAATGTTACTGCAAAGTCTGTAAAACCAGACAGTAAGTAACACTTAGACTAATTTGGGGAAAAGAACCAGATCTCAAACTATATTTCAAAGCACTAGTTACCAGAATGATGGCTAAAAAATAGAGAGGCTGGTTAGTGTGAAGAAATATAGGGTTAGGGGTGCTCAAGATCCCAAAATACCAACACACTGGGTCCTGCCAAATGAATTCGACTCAAGTCTACTCTCAGCCAAAGAAAAGCAAAGTTTATTAAAAGCTCACCATATTGGGTAGACTTAAAAAAAAAAAAAAAAAAAAAAAAAGGAGCCTTGGTATCTGTAAGGCT
>CM053599.1:93688731-93713647 GCA_028646575.1 Pseudocheirus occidentalis
ATTTTGCTTTAAAAAAAAACCAACAAAATACCAAGGCATTCTTGTTGCTTGTTGTTGCTTTAGTTTGCATTATTGGTAATTAGGTTTAAAGACAAAAAAAATCTTTGGGGCTAGATGCTTTTAACTAAATAATTTTGTAAAATGCTGCAAGGGATTATAAAATCCTTACTATTGTACTTGTTCCTTGAAGCTGGGCTGATTAAAGTTCTAATTTGATTGCTGACCTCTCACTGTAAAGCAACTTACGTGATTCATGATTATGTTTTTCTTCTTAAAAGGTTAGTGACAATTCCGAGTGGGTCATATGAAAAGAGAATGACATATATGTGCTCATTTACTTTTAGAGACCTAAATAATAGGCTTGAACACATTTATGAATTGATGGATTTTGAAAGTAATTCTTTATTCACTAACATTGCATTTATATTGAATATTAATAAAACATTATCTTTTGAAGATAAAAAGAAAAGTTCTTTTATAAACAAAATCAATATAGCTAGAATTAGAGGGAAAATAATTAACAGGAAAAAAATCTTTGCAGCAAATTTCTTTTACAGAGGTCTGATATCTAAAACTCATATGTAATTGATACAAATACATGACAGGAGCAATTCTCCAATACATATTGATTAAAAGATATGCCTTTTTCACAAAAGAAAAAAGGCAAGCTATCAACAACCATATAGAAATGCTACAAATCATTAATAAACAAGAAACATACATGACAAACAATTCTAAGGGTGTCTTGAAGGCAATTAGTGGAATTGTGGAAGCCATCTGTCTAGCAGCGATAGCTGATTGAAGCAATGAGGGTGAATGTGTTTGATGGGACATATTTTAATCCAAAGGAGAAGACTGGACCCAGTAGGAAGGGATGATCAACAATATCTTAGATGCCAAATAGGTCCTGGGAAGACAGTGGGGATTGGGAGAAGGTAGTAGTAAAGACTAAAAAAGGACCATTGAATTTTGTGCTGAGGAAGTCTTGTGGAGAGATGAATGCTAGCAAAGAGGAAGTATCAGGTCTGTGCAACCCTTTTAAAAGCATAATTTCTTTTTTTTATTATGATCTTAACAATCATCAACACAGGGGCAGCTAGGTGGTGCAGTGAATAGAGCACCGGCCCTGGAGTCAGGAGTACCTGAGCCAGCCTCAGACACTTAACACACACACACACACAAAAACTAGCCGTGTGACCTTGGGCAAGTCACTTAACCCCAACTGCCCTCCAAAAAGCAAAAAGCCCAACAAAACAATCATCAACACACATGGACGTTTCATTATACAAAGAAAAAACAAAAAAGGATTGCCTACAAAAACTATATGTTTCTTTGTATAATGTTTGTTTGAAAAGAAAGTATATATTAAACTCAACATGGTAGTAATAAAAAAGAAAAACAAATCTAAGCTTCTACCTTATGCCCAATTGAGTGGCAATGATGACAAATTGAAAAACAGTTATTAAAAGGCCTGGCTGGCATACAAAGATACTGTTGGTAGAGATAGAAAGTGATCCAATCATTCTAGAAAGCATTTATCTCAATAAAGTCACCAATCTCTGAATAATACCATTTGATCTCGTAATGCAACTACTAGGTTAATATCCCAAAGAAATCAACTCATATGTGCAAAAATACTTATGTACAAAATACATACAAATATTTATATTAGCATTTAATTTTTGCTGCCAAGAGCTAGAAATTAAAGAGGGGTGCATATCAATTAGAGAATGGCTGAACAAATTGTGGAGTATTCCAAAAGCAGAGTATTTCAGAGATAGAAGGGAGGACTAGTATGGATTGCTGCAGAGAGAAATAATCAGAACCACAACAATGAAAAAAATCTGTGTATGTTGGGGAAAATGCCCAAAGCATATAAAATGAAAGTGTATAGTTTCATATATAATGCCAACTTTTTGTTGTTTTGGGGTTTGTTTGTTTTTTAATTTTATTTATTTTTACTTTATAACATTAAGTTCCACAATCCCTTGAGTTTCTAATTTTCTTCTCCTCTTTCTCCTCCCCCATCCCCCCATGGTGGCATGCAATCAAATATAGGACCTACAAATATCTTCACATTAAACATTAGTCAAGTTGTAAAGAAGGATTATAACCAATGGAGTGAACAATGAGAAAGAAGAAACAAAACAAAACAAAACAAAACAAAGAGAGAGAGAGAGCAAGTAGTTTGCTTTGATCTGCATTCAGACTCTGTAGTTCTTTCTCTGGATATGGATATCCCTTTCCATCATGAGTCTTTTGGAGTTGTCTTACTCCAAGAGGAAATCATGACTTTGTAAGCAAGGGTAGCTCTTGAATCCCAATATGGCGCCTCCTGTTCATGTCTTGGTAACTAGAGCCATTGGAGCCATAAGAATCTCCAAGGTGCCCAGTGCTTCAGAAGGGCTGCACCTAAAGGAAACCTGCCCATGGGATCTACTGGCATGTTTGTGTCCATGTTGCCAAAGTTAATTACAAGGTGGGATGGGCGATGAGGTGGGGAGGAAGCTCCATTAAAGAAATACGAGCACCCCTACCCTTTGCTGAGAGAGGCCCAGTCTATAAAAGTCCGTCATCACACATATGATGTGTCTGTAATTGTGTACAAAGTTCTCCTGATTCTGCTCTCCTCACTCAGCATCAGTTTATATAAACCTCTCCAGGTTATTATGAAGTCCATCTGCTCCTCATTTCTTATAGCACAATAGTATTCCATTACATTCATATACCATAACTTGTTCAGCCATTCCCAGCTGATGGGCATCCCCTTGATTTCCAGTTCTTTGGCACCACAAAAAGAGCTGCTATAAATATAACTTTTTGTTTTTTTTAAAAAATATTGAAATTTTCAGATCTGTTAGTGTTTTAAGTTTATAATAAAACATAAAATTTTAAAAATCATGGGTTGTGGATGGACAATTTGTCATTTTTCACCAGCAATGAAATTCTCTCTCAGAATGTACTTTTCAGAAATAATGGTCCTCTGACCATTTTAATAGTAGCTTTTGTTTGTGATTCACAAATCTGACATTTTAAAGACAATGTTTAATGCAAAGCTGCCTACCAGTCAGACAGTGCCAGAAGAATATAAACACAAACACAAGCAGTGTCCACTTTGTCATGTAAAAAGCTTATTATGGAATGCACAAAAAGAACATTACTTCATCTAATTAGAAGTTAACAACTGAACAGAGAACAATTTTGATTTTCTAAGTAAAATGAATACAAAGAGACTATAAAGAAAAGTTTCCTTTAGCAGATGAGAAAGTTCTTCAATAATACTTGATAGAAATATAAGGCAACCAACTGGTTGGTTGTTGTCCTTAGTTCTTGAAGAGGACCAAAATGGTATCACTATGCTAGAGTCAAGTTTCAGTGTGTCTGACCATGACTAATCAGAGCAATGCAAACTCAGAATGTTCTACCATAGGTCAGGCACAAAAAGTCCATGTGAACATTTGGGGGTGATTCTCCAAATTTGTGGATCCAGCCTTTCCTTCGAGCGGTTTCAATTCTGTTTTGCTTACAGAGCATAACACCTTCTCTGATATGGGTATGCCATGCTGAACAGTCCTATGCCAGTGTCTCCCATGTCACACAATCAATTCCAAAGTTCTCAAGTTAGACCTTGAGAGTGTCCTTGTATCGCTTCTCTTCTGACCACCATGTGAATGCTTGCCCTGTGTTAGTTATCCATAAAATAGTCTTTTTTGGTAAGCATACATTTTGCATTTGCACAAAGTGGCCAGCCCATCAGAATTGTACTCTCAGAAACAGAGTGAATGCTTGGCAGTTTAATTAAAGAAAGGACCTCAGTGTCTGGTACCTTATTCTGAAAGGTGATCATCAGAATCTCCCTAAGACAATTCAAATGGAAGCAATTCAGTTTCCTGGCATGGCACTGGTGTACATGTCCAGGTTTTACAGGCATACAACAATGATATCAGCCAGCTATTTGTTGGCTGAATCATTAGTCATACTGTGGTGGCCTTTAAATCATGAGCTAGTCAAATCTGCACTGTTGAAATAGGAGAAACTCTGTCAGCTGATAGTCATCCCTTCAGGTGGGAAGAGTACCAGTTATGGAGGAAAAAAATCCAACTCTTGAAAGGGAACTGTATGCCTTTTCCCTTATGTTTCTTCTAGAGTTCAGTGGCAAATGGGAAAGGATACTTCTCTCTTTTAATCCTTTTTATTGGCAATGATGTTTTTCAATTGCATATTTGTCCAATAGGATCATCCATAACTCATCCAACAGGAAACATTACACCCAGCAGACAGCAGGCCCAGAGCACCCATATACAGTCAAATTGAGCTACAGAGAAGGCCGAGGGAATGTCACCCAATATATACTCTGATCTCATCTCAGGGGTACCATAAGAAGTGAAAAGACACGGAGGCCCTACGATGCTATGATATGAGCTACTTAGGCCTTGTGTTGCCTTCAAACATGCCTCTCTGCTAGTGTATTTTATTTATGTGCCTATCCTTTCCAATAATATTGTGTATATGTGTGGGAGAATCCTCAGGTTAATTAGGGGCATAACATTTTGTTCACTACAGTTCTTACTATGCCATTTCAGTAAATGCTTTTCTTTCAAACTAATTTTGTCAACTAACTATTGGTAAATGTGATGTCACCAGTAGGGGCTCATTAGCTTTTGTTTTAGAGTTTGGTCCCACAGAGTATCTTGAACTTGTGGTCACTGTCCCTTGGGGGACCCACCTAGGAGTTTATTAAACACTTAGTCTATGTCAGAGCCTAGATTTCTTTAGAAGAGCCATACAGAGATAGATTTGTTGGCTTGAGCTTTCATCAGAAGTTTGGAAGCATACCAAGAGTAAAAAAATTGGCCATTCAATGTCTTCACTGATAGACTGCAGGTACTATACATCCAGATACAATGCACTTTAAAAAAAATCTTGAAATGTATGTCCCAAGGAATATAAGGGAGGAAAGATAAGGGAGGAGATGGTAGGTCTGTTGGTCTAATCTTAAGCATGTTTATTTTGAGGTCTGGCAAAATTTCAAAGCAATAATAATATATTCTCCCATTCCCATTTCTATACGCCCTCTCCCAAAGTCTCTTGGCATGTTCAAACTGCTCTCTGTCCCAAAGTCTTCTGCTCTCAGTCAAGTGCCTCTTAGTCTTTCTTTTCCCCTTCTCTGGCAAACATCCAAACCCCCATTCACTGGGTACACAGACTTAGCTTCCTATTATTTCCTTTAGTCTGGAAGCAATCTGACTAAACTATTTCAAGTTAAGATTTGAATGAAGATAACCATTATCCCCAAAGATTTATATTTAAGAAGAGACCACTTGTCTATGCAAAGGAATCTCTAGTAGTGGGTGGAATTAGATCTAATTGTGGTATGATTATTGCTGATTTCAAGCAGGTAAAAAAGTAAAATGAAACAAAAATTTTCAGTCATCATGGGGGAAGTATTTTTCAATCAAAGAAGAGCACCTTTTCATAAATTATACAATGTAGGTGGTCACCTACTCTACCTATGTATAAAGCTGGTTTTAGGTGGAGGTGAAGAACTCATAGTATTTCAGGTATCATTATTTGCTATTCTAGTATTCTATTATTCTTTGTCAAGAATTAAAATATAAAAATGAAGACATGGTTTAGATGAACTTCCAGGGTTCACCTAAGACTACTACCTATGGCAAATAAAACTCCTTTATTATGCAGTATATTGTCTTCCTGAGTTGCTGTGATTAAAAAAATATATATGTATTGTTTTTTAACTTGATGGCCTTCTCTCATGATTGACTGTCTACATTTAACTAGCTTGTTATACCAAAATATCAACTCCCACTGAGATGTTGTCCATACCCTGTGTTTTTTTAATGAAGATTAGAGAGGTGTACACACACACATAAATATATTACATATACATATATGTGTCTATGTATGCTACTTTTACCATGAAACACATTTATATATCCTACTTTTTACCAGTGGACACTGTTCCTGGCCATTCACTTTCCATTCAACATTTAACGTGCTTATTAGGTGCACAGTAGCATGCTAGGTAGAGGGGATACAGAGATGAAAACAGGATTCCCCTCTACAAAATCCTTGGTCATCCAGCCTGTACTTGAAAATATCCCAAGATAGGGAAGCCATGACCTTGCTAGGCAGCCCATTTCATTTTGGACATGTAAAGTAATAGGGCGTTGAACAGGATATGAGCAGAGCTACACTTCCTTATTCCAGTCAACTTCTGGGCACTCTTTAGATGTTAGGTGCATTAAGGATAATGAAACTACTGTTGATTGTAGTGATTCAGTTCCAGTGAATGCTTTGGGGATGATGGAGTCACCTTCCTGAATGGTCACTAACCAGGAAATATCAATCATGCTATTTCTGATATCTTCTTCCTGGGACTTTCCATGGGACAAGCAACTCTCTGATGAGAGGTGAGAGGCAAGGGCCCATCCTACTTTTGATTCCAGAAGAAATGGCCACTGAAGGCACATTGTATCTAAAGCATATGTCCTTTGAGCATGATCATGAATTTTGTTCTACTTCTGTGTTTGTTCTATCTTGATCTTAGGTGAACGAGTATCAACTCTGAGATGTACATGTCCAAGATTAGAGGCTACCTCCTGAGTCTGAGAATTTTGGCAGTCCTGGGTCCTTTAGTCAGAGCTGACAGGTGTCTAGCGAAGAAATCCTTGGTGACTACTCTAGTGCTTCCAGAGCAGATAGTAAGAGGATGAGCCCAAACCTTGACCTGATACCTATAATGAGAGGAACAGTGTAGGACCTAGGTGAAATATAAAATGCCTATTCAACATTCTTAAAAAATGACAAATATAGAAATTTAAATATAGACCTATTAGGGGAGTATGCTGTGGGAAACACGGACGTGCAGTTCCTCACGTATAGTACATGAGACCCGTAGCATTCTGGAAACACAGCTGCACTTCTGGCCATAATAAATGACTCAAGCTCTGCCTCTCCTCTGACTCCTGACTCTAATTTCAAGAGCATGGCTGGCCGTGTCCAATGCGCATCAAAGACCTGGGAAAGGTAAGTGCCCGGCTGCCCTTGCATTAGATCGCAACAGTATGCCAGAACTATTATTACCACTTTTTTAAGTCTTTCTGTCAAGACTCATCTGAAAACCACCGCTAGGTCCCGAGGATTAGGGAATTACCACTCACGCCTTTCTCCACCAAGAAAATTCGCAGTTAATTTTGATGAGCTCCGGTTTTTTTTCCCATCTTTCTTTTTTATTCTTATTACCAGAGACAGCTCACTGAGTAAGGAAGGAGGGAGGGATCTATTAGAAATAAAAAACTGCAACAGATATACTGAAGTTCTAATATCCAGAAATGATGATCTAGCAACCTTGGTGTCATTCTTGGTTCCTTAGTCTTATTCACACAGCATATCCAATTAGTTGCCAAATCTTTTCTCTATCTCTACAACTTCTTTCACAAATGCCCCTTCTTTCCACCTCTTTCTCCTGCCACTACTTTGTCATCATCTCCCCTCTAGACTATAATAATACCCTCTTAATTAGTCTCCCTGTCACAAGCCTTTCCTCACTCCAATGCATCCTTTGAATAGTTACCAAAGTGATTTTCCTAAAATATAGAACTGAATATGTCACCCCACTACTCAAAACATTTCAATGGTCCCCTATTATGTCTAGGATCAAACATGTACTCCTCTGGTATTTGAACCTCTTCACAACCTGGTCCCTTTCTTTTTCTCTAGCCTTCTTATATATCTCTCTCCTCTGTGTGCCCTCCCGACTAGCCAAACTGACTTACTTGCTGTTCCTCATTTATAACACTCCATCTAATATCTTAGCATTTTGCACTGGTAGTCCATCATGCCTAGAATGCTATCCCTACTCATTACTACTACTTTGTGGTGCTTTGATCCTCATTTGGTCCAAGTGCCACCTTCCTCAAGAGCCCTTTCCTAGTTCCCTTAGCTGCTAGTGTCATCATATCCAAGGTTAGCTTGTATCTGCTTTGTCTGTGTTTTGCATATATTTGCATATGTAAATGTTCCCTCCCCTGATAGAGTATAAGCTACTTGAGGGTTGAGGGTATTATTACATTTATGCATCTATATTCTCAGTACCTAGCACAGTTCCTGTCACATTATAAATGCTTACTAAATTCTTATTGAGTGATTGGAGAAATGACAAAATGATATGAACAGATAATTCTGGAGGAAAATGCAAATTGTTGATAACTACATTAAAATATTATAATTCCCTGATAATCAGGGAAATACAAATCAAAATAACTATAGGATATTGCCTTGGACCAGACCTGTGATTCAGTGATATAGAAAACTCCCAGTATGGAAGCTCCCTCTGTCAATATGAATTAGATTAATACATAGATACAGACAGATAGACAGCTAGCTAGTTAGCTAGCTGGTTGGCTGGCTGGCTGGCTGGATAGATGGCTGGATGGATAGACAGACAGACAGACACAGACAGATAGATAGACGGACGGATGGACGGAAGGACAGATGGATGGATGGATGGATGGATGGATGGATAGATGGATAGATGGATGGATGGACGGACAGAGACAGACAGACAGACAGACAGACACAGACAGATAGATAGACAGACATTCGGATGGATGGATAGTCACCTAGATACATAGGCAGATAGGAAGTTAGGTAGATAGAAATTTAGATAGATAATTTATTAAGTACTTACTATGTCTGAAGCACTATGATAAATGCTGGGGATATAAATACAAACAAAAAAGATAGTCTTTACCCTCAAGGAACTTGCATTTTATTATAAGGGAGCTAAAAGGTGGGAAAAGGGTACCCAGGAAGGTTAGGCTGCTGTGGAGGAAGTGACAAAGTACAGAGCATGAAAACTGGCACTGGGCCTGGGGCACCTCATGAAAGCCCCAATTGCTCTGGAAATTTTTAAAGAGTTACCAGGGAAGTACAGAGTGATTAATTGACTTGCCTAGGGCAACATTGTCAGCATGCAGCAGAAGGTAGCACCTGAACTCAGGTCTTACTGACATGGAGGCAGGATCTCTATCCATTATCCCAGAATGCCTTTCTGAATTAGTAAAAAGAGGAAATTATGTGAAAGTCAGAGGGGATGGGGCTTTAGGGATAGAGACATTCTATTGCATTGTTGGTGGTACAAGCTTTAGGGAAAATAAGCATCTGTGTTTATATATAATAGAGATAAGGAATGACCCAGTGACCTCATTTAGGAGAGGAAAGTCCCAGACAAAGAAATTTCCTAATGAGTACCTTAGAGAGATGTCAAGGCTGCTAAAAGGATCAGTCACTGCCAGTTTTTGACAGAGTTGGGGTTTGGACACAAAATCTTCTTGAATGAAGCACTTTAACCCAACAATTGGACTTTGAGTATTATGTCATAAAGATAAAATGAAAAGGGGGAAAGGACCTAGCTATAAGCAAATATTCACAGCTACTTCATTTTTAATAGTAAAAAAGTCTATATTCCCAGAAATTGGAGAATGGCTCTGTAAATGATGGTATATTGCAAAGAGAGGATGATGGGAGGGAAGGTGGTAGCAGTCTCTGTGGCCCAGTGGATAGAGTGTTCATCCTGAAGTCAGGAAGACTCATCTTCCTAAGTTCAAATCTGACCTGGGACACTTACTAGCTGTGTGACCATGTCTAAGTCACTTAACCCTGTTTGCCTCAGTTTCTTCATCTGTAAAAATGAGCTGGGAAAGGAAAAAAATGGCAAATCACTCCAACATCTTTGCCAAAAAATCCCCATATGGGGCCATGAAAAGTTGGCTATGACTGAAACAACTGAATAACAAGGAAAGGAGATGATATAGTCAATGCCTGGTCCTATCTGATGCATATGGCTATCCCTTAAGTGCTCAGTCCCACCTGCTGTGTTCACTACCTAGCACCAGAGACTGCTCTGGGGTAGCTGCCAAACTTTCTGTGCTGCTCTCAGGCTCTGAGAGCAACTGATTGCCACTCATTCCACTTGGCTAGATCCCTCTGTGGGTGCTGGTATCTTCAAGTGAGTTTTGGTTTTCAATCTTTGGCATGCAATCAAATCTGATGACTTGGGGCCCCCACTACAACTTAAGATAAGGCCTTCCCTTGGTCACATACCTGCCATATTTCCTTTAGGTGATTTACAAAGGCGTTCTGGCATACAGACTGTTATCATGTTGGTAGTAGTAAAACCAAGTAGATTAACAGCACCTAGTGACTACTTTCCCAGCCTATTCTATCCAGTTCCCACATCAATCCCCCTGACTGGGGAGTGGGGGGTGAAGGGAAGGGCAGGGCAATAGAACCTTTAAGTTTATGGATGGATTTAAAATGAAGCAAAGGCAAAATAAAATACCTTTTATTTTAGTATTTTTTTTACTAGTGCATTAGATTGTATTTAATTTAATTATATGTTATAATATTATTATATTTTTTGCTTTTTATGATCAAATGTGAATGGTTCAAACTTGAGGGCTTGGATTAGAAATTTACCTCATAAAAAAAAGAAAAAAGAGGAAGCTAGGTACTACAGTGGACAGAACACTGCGACTAGAATCAGGAGGACCTGAATTCAAATATGGCCTCAGACACTTATTAGCTGTATGACCCTGGGTAAGTCACTTAACCCCAATTGCCTCAAAAAAAAAGAAAGAACTTTACCTCACAGTTGAGGTAATTGTTGCTTAATTGGTATTTGTTGTAAATAGTGTGTTTATATTGATTTTTTAAAAATTATTATTCAGTGGAGGTTGGGAGTGGAGAAAATGAGGGGGGAACAGTATTAGGTTCAGTGGGATGTCTGGTCAACTAATTTAGGCCCAAACAGTAGGAATATGGCAACATCTGCTACAAAAAAGCTCTAAGAACTATTCTTGACTTCAAGGAACTAAAAGTGAAGCTTTTTTTCTCTCCTCTCAGCCCAGAAGTGGTGGTTAGAATAGGAATGTGCTAGCTCAAACAAGCTCTCAAGGACTGATTGTTAAATTTTCAGTAAAAGCATTTACTCTTCAGAAATCAGCAAACACTACAAATCAAGTCTTGATTTATTATTTTGCTGGCTGTCCAGATTTGAGAAAGTGATGGAGAAAATGTTAATAATCCAGATTAAATTTAAAAGTATATCCATCATATACATTTTTTAATAAAGCCGGTTGTTTGCCAGTACACAACTAGTTATATGTAAGAAATGAGGCAAACATTGTCAGATGTGGCAGGTGTTTTGATTAATTTTGCTTAACTGAACTTTGTTATAAGCAAGAGTTCTCTTAGGGACTGGAGTGGAGTTAATGGGAAGTAACAAAGAAATATTTTAAAGTATCAGTAAAAAAAATACATTTTACCTCCTCCTTTCTTGACCTCAGTTTCCTCATCTGTAAAACCAGTTCTAGATGATCTCATTCTTCTCTATCACCTGTGAATCCTAGGATTGATGACTAATACCTCTCTGCCTCTCTTTATCCCTTCTCCATCCCACCAGACCACAATTCTCACCCTCTAAGAATACTATCATATAGGCCCGACCTGTCCCATCCCCTCTTTTCTTGAGAGTGTAGTGTGGGTAAGCTCCCACTCTACCCCCAAGCAACATCCTTAGAGTTCCTTTTCCTATTTTTGCTGATATTGTAGAAGTTTTAGGAGACTTTCTTCAGGACAAGTTTGACCCATCATTGAGGGCTTTACGCCTCAAGGTGACAAAGAATTTTAAAGGACACACTCAGGCTTCAAGTGATCTTATGAGTTCAAGAAGTCTAGAATTCTTGAGCTCCAGTGGATCAGAATTGGCTGGCAACAGAGGCTGGCTGGTGAGAAGAAAACTGACCCGGGCCTGGCCATTTTACCCACAGAGCTATAAGGACAGTGCTGAGCTGAGGTGGAATGTTAAATGCCTAATTCGTGACACTGCAAATTGTTATATGTTCTGGAGAAGTTAAGTATCAGTCTCCGAACAGATTGTAACCTTAGTTATAAGTTGTTGTTGAATCTTGCTTAATTCATTTTATTAATGTGTACTTAATGTTTAGCATTCCTTTTGTGTATAGGAATAAATTACCCATAACACAGTTGATTCATCATTTTTTTGCTTCATCCTTTTCAGAGATCTAGACACATAACATAACCTAGACCTTACACAACAATACGAAGAGACATAATGAGCCAATGAACAAAAGAACAGGGAGCTTAACCTCTCTCATTAGAGATGGGCTACTACTAGACAGAACCTGGTCCAAACCGCATGCCTAGACATAAGACAAGATGAGGATAAATGTACAAGTCCTTGTGAATTCTAGAAGAGAAACTTTAAATACCACAGATCCTCCCTTCAATTAATTTAGTTCTTCTATTTCTTGAAGATGGTAAAAATAATTTGGAAGTGCTTTATCATTTGAATGTATGAGAAAGATCAGAGATGTTCAAGAAGGAGTCGGGTGATTTTTTTTGTCAAATGTGTTATAGTGGGGATTGTTTAGATATAGGTTGGCCTGGATAGTCAGTGGGACCCTTGCAAAGCTCAAATTCAATGATTGAGCACTGTGGGAAAACAGGTGGGAGATGTGAGTAATAGCAGCAGTTCTGAAATGACTATTATTCAAATTACTCAATGGCAAAACTATAAACTATTTCCATTCCTAGAACCAGGATGGAAAGGAGGCAAAGCTCATCTACTTTCCCCTTTGGCAAAGAAAAGAGAAGGAAACAAGAGAGAACAAGATGAGTGAGAGTTCAGTGCTATCATAGAGCCATAAATCTGGAGACATAAGAAGGAATCATCAGAGTAAACTGTAGAAGAGACTGGCTTAGAAAGAGCCTGGTGGTCTCTTTCTTTTCAGTTTAAAAATGAGGAAATGAAGGCTCAGAAAGACCAAGACTCCCTCCCTAGGCCGAGACTTAACAACCCAGGTGCTCTGATTCCAAATCTATCACCAGTTTCCATCTCTTAAGATCCCGAAGCCTAGACTACCTCTAATAGGCCATGAGACATGTCATTATGATATATCTCTTTATATAGAAGCTAAATTTTAAAAAGATCCATTTTTAAAAATTCTCACTCATTGAAAATATTTTGTGGTTTTTCAAATCTTTTCCTTCCTGCTGAACCAAGTTACAACTTTTTTGTAGAAATTCCTTTGATGCATTCAAAGTTGTGTGGGAGTTGGTGAGTACAAACAAAGAGAAGACATTAACTCATTCATTATGTATGTGTTTCCCCAGACTTTTATTTTCCATCTGGTAACTTACAAACCCTTAGGTGAGACTTCCTCTTTAATTAGTAACAGGGGGAAAGACTTTTTTTTTAAGATAATATTTTAAAAGCTTTCAAATTAAACATATTTTATCTACTGAATACTACATTGTTGATCAAAATCACTACTATCACCTTGGTTCAGGTGTCACATTTTTCCATGTGCTAAGTTCATATGTAAGTTTACTCGTTTTTTTTTTTTTAACTTATAATGCATATGCAATTTGTACTGGATCTTAGAGCTAGAAGGAACCCAAGGGGTCATCTAGGCCAATGCACAGAATCACAGAATTTCAGAACTAGGAGAGACCTCAGACACCTTTGTTCTAGAAAAGGATCCTAACATCAGGAAGGTGATACCATAACATGCAAGTGAATTGGATTTAAGTGAGGGAAGACTGTGCAAAGTCACCAGCCTCACTTTCTCCTCCGGAGCCATCTGAGTCCAGTGGCCAAATACAGATCAGGATGACTGGAGATGGTCCCACATGCACTGACTGGGAGACCCTGGCCTTTTTATGCAAAAAGATCTTTAACAGGTCTCAGTTTGACTATGGTAATACCACTCAGTGACTAAGATTAGGTAAGAAATGTGGCAGACAATGGCTTCTTTTACCTAATTAAAAAAAAAATCATTCTGGGAGGGGAAGATCCTCAGTTTCTAACCAAAACAGAAACAATTGCTCTTTGCATTCACTCTGAGCTATCAGGGCTGTAGATTCAATGAACATAATAACATTTATGAGTTCTTCCAACTTTCATTCACATCTCTAGAGATGGAAGCAGTCTCTGACACCACCTAGTACAACCCTCTCTTTGTACAGATGAGAAAAGAGAGGTCCAAGGGAGTTAGATGATCTGCCCAAGGTTGCATACATCCCCATCATCAGAGAAAGGCTTTGAATTCAAGTGCTTTGACTCCTGAAGGGCTCTTTCCACTGTACCCCACTACATCTCCAATAAAAAATAACTGGAAAACAGACTTTCTGTGCAACATTGCTTCAGTACATCCAATGGCTTTTTAAAACACCTAAATTGATTGAAGCTTTTTTTGTTTGTTTTTTACACTTAGAGAAAGATCTACGATTGATTCAACAGGTTGAATTAAAATGTGTTCTCAACAAATTAAGGTAGCACTGTAGCAACTGTAAAGGAGCCATCTTGTCAGTTTAAAGATGATGGCGTAACTGTCTTGTCTAACTTCCACCCTTACACATTAAACAAATGAGACTTATTCTTTCCAAAGATATTTGTCACCATCACAGAAGAGGATCAATGCAGTACAAATCAGAGAGTGATTTTGACCCCCTATAAAGGATGGAGCCCTCCAGAGGCACCTGTTCACAGAGGATTGTGCTAATTGTACTAAACCCCTGAACACTTGCCCACATTCCTCAGTGAGATTCATAATCACACATTTTAAAGATAAAATTGTACAAAACTTGGAATTTATGGGTTTCTGTCCAATCATTTTTCAAAAGTGTTTGTTTATTGAAATTTTGTTGTTGTTTTTAATGGCTGCTAAACTGAAAGGAAAGATTTGTTGTATTTTAAAAATCATTAAAAGTCTGGGCTTGATTGAGTGAGAAAGATAAGATTTATGAAATATCACCTGGAATATACTACACTAAATGAAACCATTTAAAACGGTCCCTGTATCTAAACATTCTGCCTTGTATTCCTCAATGTCTCTTTTGCAAGGAGGGAGATATGTCCATCTGTTCTTGGGGCTCATTGGTTTTTTCATGTAGAATTTTATGATCTTTTCATTTTAATTGTTTTTAACCATTGAATATCTTATTCCTTTCATTCAGCTCATTTGATTCTGTATCAGTTTATACAAATTATTTCATGATTGCCTGAGTTCCTCATACTCACAATTTCTTACTGAGAAATAATGTCACAGAAACCATTTTTATAAGTCATCAAACACTCACTTTTCTCTAAGTTCTTTTCTACAACAAAGGATGCTACTATGAATCATTTGTTATGTTATTAGGCTTTTATCTATGTCTTTTATTTCCTTGGAGTGTATGCTCAGTAATGGGGTTGCTGAATCAAAGGATATTAATAATTCAGTCTCTTTTCCTGTATTTTTCCAAGTGATATTCAGAATGTTTGAGTCACTTTCCAGTTCTACCTAGACTGCTCTTGGGGCCTTTCTTGTCACAGTCCCTCCAGCAACAACCATTCTCATTTTTGGTCCTCTTTCCCAACCTGCAGGAAATGAGAGGAAAAAAAACCCCTCAGAGTTGTTTAAAGTTGCATTCTTTCACAATTAACAAATTGGAGTATCTCTTGAAAATCATTAACATTCCTTCCCTAGTTATCTATTGGGAAATGTCAGTTTCCCATTCAACTGGATGTTGGAGACTAAAATCCATGAGCAGATAAGAGATTCCCCATTAGTCTTCTACTTGATCCCAGGGGAGCTATTCTGACTACATAATAAACTAGCCTCTCCCATTCCTAAGGGAAAGAGAATAAGGAAAAGCTGCTAGAGATTAGAGCTAGAGGTGAGCACAAGAGCTATGAATCAAGGGTTGTGCTGGTAAATGTTTAACTACTGGCTTTTTACCCCAAAAGCTGTTAAATTGTGTATAACCTTTGACTCAGTAATATTTCTATTAGATCTACAAAGTAAAGAGATCAAAAAAAGAGAAAAAGGATCCATTTATTGAAACTCTTTTGAGGTTGAAAAAGAATCGGAAACCGAAAGGATATCCATCAACTGGAATGACTAAACAAGTTATGATATGTGAATGTGATGGAATACTGCTGTGCTGTAAGAAATGATGAAGGGAATGGTTTCAGAAAAACCTAGGGAGACATATGACCTAATACAAAATGAAGTGAATAGGAGAGCAATTTTACATAGTAACAGCAACATGGTCAAGATAAGCAACTTTGAAAAATCTAGTAACTGGGATCAACACAATGACCAACCATAACTCCGAAGGACTGATGGTAAAACATGATAGAGAATTGATGGACTCTGAATGCAAACTGAAGCACATTTTCTTCTCTTTATTTCATTCTTTTTATGTGGCTAATGGAAGAATTTATTTTTTATGATTTGGGTTTTGGGGTTGTTGTTTTTTTTGCTTTCTCAATGAGTATGAGAGGGAGAATAGAATTAGAACTGAAAATGAAATAAAATTGAATTTTAAAAAGGTAGGCAAAATTGATTCTCTGAAAAAAATGCACACATGACACATTTTTAAAGTTTAATCTGTATTATTAATGTTCTATCTATTACCTTCTTAAGTCTAGACAATCCAAACAATAAATCAAACCTTGATTTTTTCTAAGATGTAAATACACTGAAATTTTAACAAATTGTCTGATGGACCAAGATGAGGAAATAACTAGAAAGTCCTGTCTAAGAGGAAAGACAAAGTAAATGGTTGAGAAATAATGCCCCAATACACATGAAGTTGAGGGCCAGAAAGAGAAAGTAATTAGCCCTCTCTTCACTAATTCTATGCCACCACCTAGTTGTTGCTGGACCTATATATCTTTTTATGTTTGACGTTTTTTTTTTCATGGGATATTGATGCATCTTCCTCTTACTTTACCTTTATTTTATTTAATTTAGGCAAAAGCTTTTAAAATTTCTTCAGTCAAAATAGCCTATTGTCTTTTTTAAAATTTCCTTTAACCATTTAGCTATGAATTCTTTCCCAGGTGAAATTGAGAGTTAAATATGTTGATACATGTGAGTTCATCAGAACAGGATAATTCCAGGACAGAAGCCGAGGAACTCTAACCATAAAGATTGATGTGAGTTGCCTGGGAGCACTAAAAGGTTAAATGACTTTCCTTGGGTCTCTGCCAGTATCATCAGAGAAAAAACTTCAACCTAGATCATCTCATCTCTTTATCTCCAACACCAGAGTTGTCAAACATAGTACGATGGGCCTCGTAGTATCCCACAGCACTTCTGAGACCAACCCAAACTAGATCAAAATGTAACTGGGAAATATTTAACAAAATAAATAAAAATGCCATAAAATACAGGTAGTAATTATGTATTATAAATATTTAAGTCAATAGGCAGTTGACAAGGAGCCTTACATTGTTCGATGACCTGCAGTTCTGCTTGAGTTTGACACCCCCAACAAAGCTGCCTCTCACCAGACACAACCACTAAATGTCCTGTCGTTTGGTCCATACTTCATCTTATCTACAAGAACTGTGCTAGAGACCCAAAACAGTTCAACCTATTTGTCTATTTTTTTCTTGAATTTTCTAGATAGAATGAAGTCTGTGGTGGCCAAGTGATATGAACTCCCTGAGGACAGTTAAATGACTGTGATCATGTCTTAATTTATACTGGGTTTCAGTTCTCTACTAGCCGTTTTTATTCTCTCCTTTGTGGTCCAAAGATCACTGGTCTCAGAAGAGAAAAACAGGAGCAAAAGTAAGAAGTGGGTCGTTCATTCATTCAGTCATTCAGTCATTCATCTGGTAATCAATCAACAAGCATTTGTTACACATCTATTATGTGTCAGACACTGTGATTTGTACTGTAGATACAAAAATGAAAGTGAAAGTCTCTATCCTTAATGAGCTTATATTCTTTCAGAGGCAATATGTACATATATAAGTATATAGCAAATGAATAGGAATAGATTAAACTTGTAATGCCTTTCTTTCTTCCTCTCTTCCTCTTCTCCTTTCCCTCCCTCCTTCTTTCTCCCCCTTTATCTTTCCCTCTTCCTTTCTCTTTCCCTTCTTCCTTCTTCTCCCCCTTCCCATCACTCCCCTCCCTTCCCCTTCTGTCTTCCTCCCTCTTCTTCTCTCTTTTTTCCCATCCCCTTTCTGCCTCCCTTCTGCTCCTTTCCCCCCTCCTCCTTCTCCTTCTCCTCCTCTTTCTCCTCCTCTTCTTCCTTCTTTTTCTTCTTCTCTTCCTCTTGCTCCTCCTCTCTTTCTCATACTGAGACATGAAATAAATAAATAGATAAATGAGTACAAGGTGATTTTTAGTGAGAGGGCTGGCTAGTAGCTAATGGAATAGAAAGGATGACATTTGCACTGAGTTTTGAAAGAAACAAGGGATTCTAAGAGGCAGAAATAAGGAAGGAGTGCATTCTAGGTGCGAGGGATAGCCTATACAAAAATGTAGAGATGGGAGGTAGAGTGTCATGGGAGCATCAGTAAGAAACTTCACTCCCTACTGTCTGACCGTCATCTTTACCACTGAATTTCATTGAATCTGTTCACTCCAAGGTCTCCAGTGTATTCTTAAAAGGTGAAACTAACTCGAAAGAAGAAACTCCTTTAGTGACAACACAATTTTGGTTTCAACAGAGTAGCAGAATTGTTTGGGGAACTTTCAAAAGCAGTGATTTAAAAATACATTTCCCATTGTTAGCACATGACATTCTAAATGAAAGCCAGAAAACATGGGTTTTCTGCAAACCATCCCAGTACCTTTGCAAGAAAACCCCAAATGGGGTCACAAAGAGCTAGACACAACTACAACGACTCAACAACAACAACAATAACAAATATATTTGTGCATGTATATACGTACATATATACATACATGTATATTTCTATGTGTATAATCACATTAATATATTCACTATATATATGTATATATACACAGTGTATATATATATATATATATATACACTGTGTATATGATGGAATCCTAGTAGAGCTACCCCCACCGCCAGCATTCCAACTTCCTTATAAGCCTCACTGAACAAGCAGCATGCACTGATTTGACCACACAATCTGGCTTTAACCACATCACGGGCCCCCAGACTCAATACAGCCACTACCTCCAGCTAGTCTCTGATCCCAGATTCAATTCCCATATTTAAACAGGTGTGTTCATGTACTAAATCACAACTACACCATCTATCGAAAATGACAGGTGTTATGCATACATAACTTATGTGTGGACATACATACATATATCAGCTAGGTGGCACAATGGATAGAGTGCCCGATCTGGAATCAGGAAGACTCATCTTCCTAAATTCAGATCTGGCCTCAGACACTTAGTAGCTGTGTGACCCTGGGGAAACTCATTTAATCACGTTTACTTCAGTTCCTCATCAGTAAAACGAGCAGAAGAAAATGGCAAACCACTCAAGTATTTTTGCCAAGAAAACCCCGAATGGAGCAATCAAGATTCAGATGCAACTGAAATGAATGAACAACAAATATTGGCATATACATGTATGTGTGTATATATGTATATACATACACAAATATTCTATATGAATATTAGCATATGTACATATACAAGTAAGTATATATGTACATAAAATATGTACAAATACATATATAAAACCAGTTTACTTATTAGTATAATGCCAATAACACTGTTTTTGGAGTAAGAGGACCTGGATTTGAAGGCTGAACTTTGTTGCTTGCCTCCCACCCCCACTCCCTTCCTCACATGACCTAAGGCAGGTCAGTTTAATTTTCTAGGCTTCGGGTTTTCATCTCAGTGAAATGAGGGGAGCTGATTTGGTCATTTGCGAGGACGCTTTCAGTTGTAAATCTAATGAGCCAAGCTGACATGCAAATTAACTTCTTGTAAAAACAGCTTTTCCGTGCGAAGTCACTTAACTTTCCGAACCTTGGGTGGTCTACCTCATAAAATACTAGCCTCTCGGTTCCCTTCGACCTTTAGCGCTGTCCTTAGTTCCGAAGAATGTCTGAACGTATTTCTAATCCAGGGAAACGAAAGTGAAAATGGGATTACTAGGACGTTTCTCTGGGAAATTACAGGAAACTGAAAGATTTCGAAGAACTAGATCTCTTTTGATGATGAAGAGGTGAGGAACAGCTCAAAGGGAGGGGACTAGGGTTGAAAAAGACCTTTTCCTGGAAGGATCTGGCTACGGAAGGCAGGAGGAGGGAGGATCTTAGCTGAAGGCTCCAATTCTATCCGTGCCAACCGGTGTGCATCAATAGGTCTGCCTGGGCACAGTTTGTCTGTGAGCCAGAGGAAGCAGAGTTTACTTCTCTCCCAAATAGGAGGTCCAGAATTGGCGTCAGAACACCTTTGTTCGAATTCCATCTATTTGAATGAACCTGGGTAAGTAAATAAGCTTCTCTGGATCTCAGTTCTCGCATTAATAAAATGAAAGATTTGTAATATCTGACTTCTAAGGGTCCCTTTCAGCCCGAACTCTACCACTCTTGTGGAGAATGGTTCTTAGTAGAGGCATCATTTGGAATATGATGAATTGGAAGTGAGAGCCAATGGAAATGAACTGTAAGGCTGGTGAGCTCTTGGAGTTCCAGAGTATAAAGGGATTTAATCTCTTTCCCAGACCACGCTTAAGTTGGCTAATTAAACAACCTTGGAGTCTTTGTCACACCTGCTTGCCTCTCTGGATTGCTCCAATAATTCTGAGGCTGAGTTAGAGAATAGCTAACAAAAGGAACACTGGGCTGGAAATCAGGTCCTAGGGTCCACTCTTCTTTTGAGCAGAGTCACCCTGCTCTTTCTTTGCTTCATTTTCCCCAATTACAAAAAAGAAGTTGTTGTCTGACCTCTCACGCAAGTCATCTCCAAATCTAAAGCCTACCTGTGTTTCATAGGCTCATACATCGAGAGCTGGAAGGGACCTTAGAGGTCCTCTAGTCCTATCCTCTTGTTTTACAAGTGAGGAAACTGAAGCTCTGAGGTGAAGTGGCATGCCCAAGGTTACATAGGCAATACATTGCATTGCAGAAATCCCTTCCTCTGACTCCTTAAATAGCAGGATGCTGTCTCTGATCTTGAGCAAGTTATTGGACCCCTTCTAGGTCTCAAATTCCTTTTTAGTTTTGAGGACAGAAAAGGGAAAAAGAAGCCAGTGTTTGTTTTAAAATTTTTTTGGCCAATATTTAACAGTAACTAACTTTTCTATTGGCAGCTAGGTGACATAGTGGGTAGTGTGCCAAGCCTAAAGTATTGAAAGATGAGTATTCCTGAATTCAAATCTGGCCTCAGACACTTAGTAGCTATGTGACCTTTGGCGAGTCCCTTAACCCTGTTTGCCTCAGTTTCCTCATCTATAAAATAAACTGGAGAAGGAATGGCAAACCACTCCATTATTTTTGCCAAGATCACCCCAAATGGAGTCATGAAGAGTTGGACACAACTGAAAAATGACTGAACAAGTACCTTTCTGTACACCTTTAAGGCACTTTTCTCACAACTCTCTTGGAAAGTAGGCAGTATAAAGATTATTTCCCTCATTTTACAGATAAAAAACATGAAGTGAAGTGGCTTGTTCAAAATCTCATAGCTATACATGTAGGAACCAAATTAGACTCATCTCTTAAGTCCAATACACTTTTATAACCGCCTAATTGGCGTCCTTCCTTCCATTCTGTCCTCTCAGTCTTGTCCTTCCTCCACATAGCTGCCAAAATATTCTTAAGGTACTATTCTGACTAAGCTACACCCCCAGGAGGGGAGAGAGAAACCTTTAGTGGTTCACTAATGTCTTTGGGATAAAATACAAAGATACCAATTCCGCAGACTGGCATTTGGGACTCTTCAAAATCGGGTGCTATTTCACGTTATTCCCATTCATGCACTCTATGTTCAAATCCCAGCTAAAGCCCCACTTTCTTCGAGAAATCTTTCTCTATTCCTCTTAATACTAGTGCCTTCCCTCTATTGAATACTTCCAAGGTATCCTGTGTATCTCTTCTCTATACCTAATTGTCTGTACTCTGTCTCCATCATGAGACTGAGTTCCTCTAGAGTAGGGACTGGATTTTACCTTTCTTTGTACCCTAGAGTTTACCAAATTGCCTGGCACGTAGTAGGTATTTAATAAATGCTTATTGATTGATCCAGACAAAACAGAATGCTAGTTGTTCCCTATATTTAATGTTCTATCTCCCACCCTTGGGCATTCACAGCTCTTCTCCATCATCACTATCTTTAAGAAACTTCATTTTCTTTCAGGATTCATCTTGGGTGCCACATCTTCCATGAAGCATACATTGATGCCTTAGTTGTTAGAACCCTCTCCCTCTTCAAATTACCTTATATTTATTGGTGTAAATTCTGTGTTTCCCCAGGAAAGAAACATAAACTGCTTGAAGATGGATATTATTTTTTTTCCACATCCCAGACATTGACCCAGAGTAGAAATTTATTTAATACTTATTAAATTGAATAAATGAATTTATTATCCCTACTATGTGTGGACCATTATGCCCTGGTAGGAGATAACAAAATTTAGATAATATATGGTACCTGCCCTCAAAGAGGTTACAGTCTAATCATCTTTCTCTCAAGGGCTACCTGAGTTTGAGTTTACTGCATTACTATAAATTAAAATTGCATTTGAGAAAAGTTGAAAAAACACCTCCTTTCCTTCTTTGCAGAGATGAGGTACAATGCATATGGAATAAGACAGTTAATATTGATATAACATGTTAAGGTTTGCAATTTGCTTTACATATTTTATTCTCACAACCCTAGGAAGCAGGTGCTATTATTCATTTTACAGATGAGAAAATGGCAATCAATAGAGGTTAAGTGATTTGCCCAGGGTCACACAGCTAGTAAGTATCTGAGGCCATATATAAACACAGGTTTTCCTGAATCAAGTGCTCTATCTACTGTGCTAACTTGCTGCCTCTAATATTGTATATTAGATTGAATATAGCATCAGATATGATAAATGTATTGGTTGGTTTAAAATTTTTTTTCTTTTTTTTTCCTTCTGGCTTTCTAAGCAGAGGATGAGGAAGGGATATATTTGAAAATTAAGGTGATGTAAGAAATACGATATGATATGATATGATCAACATTAAATGATATGATAAACAGTATCAAAGGGATTTTGACATAATTTCTCAGATTTCATGACACTATGAATGAGAAAGTATGAAAAGAAAGAAGCAGATTCCAGCTCAGTGGAAGAATGAATTTCCTAACATTTGAATTGTTCAGTGGTCTGCTTAGAAAGGTAATGGGTTCCCCATTTATGGAGGTCTCAAAAAAGAGACTGAGTGGCTATTTTTTTTTTTTTGCTTTTTGGAGGGCAGTTGGGTTAATTGACTTGCCCAAGGTGACACGACTAGTTTTTGTGCTAAGTGGTCTGAGGCCAAATTTGAACTCAGGTCCTCCTGACTTCAGGGCAGGTGTTCTATTCACTGTGCCACCCAGCTGCCCCTGAGTGGCTATTTGTTAATGCTGTAGAGGAGAACTTCTTCATTTTTTGTGGTTGTGCCCCCTTTTGTTGGTGTTTGTGAAGCTTAGGAACTCCTTCTTAGAATAATATTTTAAAATGCATAAAATAAAATACAAAAGAAAGGATTAGAAAGGAAACCAATTCAATTGAAATACAGTTATCAAACCATATTTTAAAAGTTTGGACCCGAAGTTAAGAACCTCTGTAATCCTTTTTTTCATCTGTGTAACCTCAGCACCTAGAACTGTGCCCTGCATATAGCAGGGACTTAATAGACTTTTTTTTTTAATTGAAAATACCCAGCCATGAACAGTGTCCTAGTTTAACTATAGTTATGGATAAAAACCACAGGGTAGAGATGTCAGTCAGTGACCTAGGCTTAAGACTTATAAAGTATTAAAGCTGCATCTTAAAGGATAGGGCAGGTAAGAGAAGAAATCATCCCAATGAGGGCTGATGTTTAGAGAGTGCCAACATAATTAAATGCAGAGACAATCACAAGGAGGTTGATCACCAAGTGATGATTTTTTTTTATTCACAGTGGCTAATGAAGTAATAAAGACAAGTTACTACAGAATAAAGGAGACTTTAAAAAAAATCATTAGTAGAGGGTATCCTCTTAGGTGAATCCTTAAAATATTAAAGTATAAATTCTTCACTTTCGTGCTTCTTAAATTCTTAGCAAAGAAGAACTCATTAAGATAGCAAATAATGATGTCTGAAACACATTGGATTCTTCTGGGGGAAAAAAACAGCTTTATACATAGGCAGTCAGCAACAATGTGATTTAGGGGACTGGTAGGTACCTATCCTTGACCCCAGAAGACTTCCCCATAATGATTAAAATTATTCATTTCATTTTTTTCCCTGCTGCTTGAAATTCAGTTAGTAATCAACAATAATCATGCCTTGGTTAAACCTGATTCCACACACTAGAAACTGACTTGCACTAATAAATGGCTGATGTTGGGAAAGAGACTAAGGAGTACGTTTGATAAAGGTCTCATTTCTAAGATATATAAGAAACTTACTTAAGTTTATGAGAATTGGAGACATTCCACAATTGATAGTCAAAGGACAGGAACATATACTTTTCAAAGGAAGAAATCAAAGCTAACAACAGCTATATGAAATTTTCTCTAAATAACTAACAATTATAGAAATGCAAATGAAAGCAAATCTGAGGTTCCATCTCAAATCAAAATTTGGTAAAATTGACAAAAAAGGAAAATGACAAGTGCTTGTTACAAGGGGTTTTTTCTTATTCATTTTTTTTTCCCAATGGGAAGGGTGGGAGGAGGTAAAAATAGATTTTTGTTAATTGAGAAAAATAATAGCTCGAACTTATATAATGGTTTAAACTTTGAAGAGTGGTTTACATATGTCATCTCCTTTGATCCTCACAACAATCTTGTGAAGTAGGCACTATTATCATCCCCTTGTTGCACATGAGGAAACTGAGACTGAGAGAGATTAAGTGATTTACTTAGGACCA
>CM053599.1:93714147-93764546 GCA_028646575.1 Pseudocheirus occidentalis
AGAGAGAGAGAGAGAGATGGATAGGTGGATGGATGAACAAATGCACACAAACAGATGAAGGAAGGGAAAAAGAAAATAAATTATACCTGGCCTTTTGTACTTTCAAAATATACAGACTTATAAATTAATCCTGGACTAATGAACTCATTGCTTATTTTCCTTGACTTCCTTAGGATGACCAAGTTTTTCCATAGTATAATGTATCTGCATGCTAGGTGGCACAATGAGTAGAGCACTGGGCTTGGAATCAGGAAGATATCTTCATGAGTTCAAATCTAGCCTCAGACACTTGCTAGCCATGTGACCTTTGACAAGTCACTTAGCCTCTTTTGCTTCAGTACCTCATCTATACAGTGAGTTGGAGTAGGAAATGTCAAACCACTCCAGTATCTTTGCCAAGAAAAATCCCAAACAGGGTCATGAAGAGTCAAACGCAACTGAAATGACTCAGAACAACAAATGTATCAATGAAGAAAATGAATAATCAACAACGGATCTTCCTGATCCTTTGTACTGATCCTAATTTCTGATGAAAGCATTATCCTATTGAAATATCTGTTTCAGTTAGAAAAACCAACCAACCAACTAGCATTTCTTAAACACCTAGGGACTGGAAGTACAAATACAAAGTAATCCACTGATCAGTTATGGAATTTTAGTGGGATGAAGCCATGTTCTTTTTGTGTGTCCCATAATTAGGTTGTTGCAGGAAGATGGGGATATTGCTTGCATTTGTGTTTATGCTCTTCTGGCATCTGTCAAATGGTAAGTAGCTAAATCTTTGCATTAAACCCTGTCCTTAAGAAATCATACTTGGAGGGGTGGCTAGGTGGCGCAATGAATAGAGCACCGGCCCTGGAGTCAGGAGTACCTGAGTTCAAATCCGGCCTCAGACACTTAACACAAAAAACTAGCTGTGTGACCTTGGGCAAGTCACTTAACCCCAACTGCCCTCCAAAAAGCAAAAAAAAAAAAAAGAAATCATACTTGGGAACCATAGACAAGAATCATTATTAAAATTATGAAGATTTTTTTTTCCTGAAAAGTACATTCTAAAAAAAGAATTTCAATGTTGGTAAAAAAAAATTAGATTGACCTTCAAGGATCATAGAATTTCAAATAGGAAGGGAGCCTAGAGATCCTTTAGTCACACTGTTCTGATTCAAGGACTTTGATAAAAGAACAAAAATAAGTAGTTATTATTCTCAGCAAAAATTGAAAGGATTTGATTATTTCAAAGATCACTTCTTCCTTTTAAAAAATGTCCTATGACTGAGTTATCTTAATGGCAGAGTGAATGAGGGTTTGAGAGCTATTGGAATCTAGCATGAAGATTGGTGACATGCACAGAATCAGAGAACACCCTCCCCATTCAACCCAAGAACAGAACAGAAGTGACTTCTGTGAAGTAATCTAGCAGGTAGGGAGTGTAATGCAATGGAGAGTACATTGGATTTGGCATCCAAGGACTTCATTACACATTGTTGACCTAGAATGGATCCCAGACACCATTGAGTCTAACTCTCTTACTATTCAGAGGAAGAAGCTAACACCCAGTGAGGTTTGCCCCAAAGCCATTGCCACATGTAACATGTAGAAACAATGCTCCTTTTGGAGTCAAAGGACAAGGAGTTTCAAACTCAGTTCTACCACCTTCTACCTGTGTGGTCTTGGGCAAGTTATCCAATCTAGACGGTAGCTTCCTTATCTATGAAAAAAGAGGGGATTAGATAAGAAGATCTCATTGTCCTTTCTGGCTTATAAGCCGCAAATCATTTAATAAATGATGGTATTTCATATTTGCACAATGCTTGATAATCTTTTTGAGGGGTGTTTTATGATTTTAACACTATTGTACAGTAGAGGGCTTTGTAATGTAATAAAATAGGCTGAAAGCAATATACATTTTAAAGAATTAGACTTTTCAAAATCATTTGGAATCATTTCCATTTCTTATACTTACTGATGGTTTGATACTATATAAGTCACTGTCTAAGCCTTGGTCTCATCTGTAAATCAGGGATAATATTTTTACAGAGTTTTAAAAATATCCACTATTTCAATTTTGTTCCTATAGTTTGAAGGGTAATTAAATTTTCAGACGACCTCCCTTCATACACTCTCTGTTCCAGTCAGAATGGCCTCTTAGCTGTACTGCATATGGGACATCCCATTGCCTTCCTCTCTGCTTTCACCCACATGCGTGGTCCTCATTGTATGGAATCCTCTCCTTCTTTGCTTCTGCGTTGTGGAATCTCTGGTTTTCCTGAAAGCTCAGGAACCACCTCCTATCTAAGACCTTTCCAGTTATTAGCACTCTCTCCTTCTTAAAATTATTTTGCACTTACTTATGTAAGTGTAGTATATTTTCCCGTTCCAGAGAATATGAGCTCCTTGAAGGTATGGATGGTTTTATTTTTGTCTTCGTATTTTGTCTTTACACATAGTAGGCACTTAAATGTTTGTTGAATTGAAGTATATAGAAGTGGGAGCTGTGAAATGTCAGTTTTGATTAATTACTCTTTAGCATATTGTAAATACAATAAAACATTTGCTGTATACTTTGAAAAGAATGTTTATCTTCTAAAGTCTGTGGTTTGGATTTTCCTCTCTGCCTCTCCTCTCTCCAGCCTTTTCTGTCTCTGTTCCCAAAGACAAATATAAAGCATATTATGGCAGCAATGTGACTATGGAATGCAGTTTTCCAGTGGGAGAAAAATTAGACCTGAGTGCCCTGACTGTTTATTGGGACAAGAAAGGAGAGTTTCTTGTGAAATTTGTTCATGGTGAAGAAGACCTCAAAATCCAGAACAGCAACCCAAGATTAAGGCATTTGAATGACCAGCTATTCAAAGGAAAATCTCTGCTTCACATCACCAACGTTAAAGTAGAAGATGCTGGGGTTTACCGCTGCCTTATTGGCTATGGGGGAGCTGATTACAAGCGGATTATTTTGATCGTCAATGGTGAGAATGCTCCATAGCTAAAGAAAAAAAGAGAGGGAATTTGATTTTTCACCAAAAAACACAGATTAAAAACCCCACAATAATAGAGTTAACTTTTACATTGATATACAATTGGGAAATGCAGCTGGTAACTTTGAAGACAGCAGTTTCAGTAGAGTTATGGTGGGAAAGGAAAATAGATTGCAAAAAACTGAGAAGTGAGTTATTGATGAAGTAGAGGCAATGAATATAGGTTAGTTAGTCTTTCTAGAAGTTTAGCAGTAAAGAGGAGGGGAGAGTTAAGACTATCTCTGGGTGGAAGCTAGTGCAAGCAAAGGTTGTTTTTTGGAATGGAGCATGGAGGTATTCTGGTATGTTTAACAACTAGCTCTTTGGAAATGCAAGATACATTTCAAAGTTTAATCTTCATTATTAACATTTTTCTCCATTACTTTCTTGTCTAGACAATCAAGAAACTAATAAATCAAGCCCTGATGTGTAGCATTTCACGGTTGTAGCTGACCCCAGAATATCCCTGGATAGATGCTTCATAATGCTTATAAAGAGAGGAAAAGTAGCTAGAGGAAATGGAGAAGGTACATCAGAGAAGAGGGATAATTAATGAAATAAGACCCATAAGAAAGCAGAAGGGTATAGGATCAAGAAGCAACCTGAAATATAGCGGGAAAAATTGTACCTAAAGTCAAGAAACCTGAGTTCAAATATCAGCTCTGATGGTTACTTACTGTGTGACCCTGGGTAAATCAGATTTCAGTTGTTTGTTTCATCTGTAAAATGAAATGATCTTTAAAGTCCCTTCTAGCTCTAGATTATTTGATCTTATGACTTTATAGTGAAACCAATCAGCATCATTTAGTCACTTTCTCCAGCGGCCCTCAGTGACTGGAGAATAAGAGTGTGAAAAGGTAGGTGGTGGGGGGATTACCTAGAAAATGGGGAATGAGTAGAATGGGAACATCTAAAGGTCATGTAGTAATTGAGGTTTTCTAAAGTGCTTAGCATGGTGCCTAGCACATAATAACGATAATAAATAAATACATGATAAAGTTTAATAAATGCTTCTTCCTTCCTTCCTTCCTTCCTTCCTTCCTTCCTTTCCTTCCTTTCCTTCCTTCCTTCCTCCGTCCCTCCCTCCCTCCCTCCCTCCCTTCCTTCCTTCCTTCCTTCCTTCCTTCCTTCCTTCCTTCCTCCCTTCTTTCTTTCTTTCACCAGAAAGTTAGAGTGGAGTACAAGAAGTACACTGATTTCCTTCTTTTTCACTTGTGGGATGAAGAGAATGACAGATCAGGTTTCTAGAAACATCATGGCTTTAGAGCTGGGATTCTTTACATTTTTTATGCTGTGGACCTCATTGGATCTAGTGAGGCTAGGATTTGAATTCAGGTTTCCTGATTTGCTCCATGTGGGTGGGGACTATTTCATTTTTCTCTTGAATCTTCAGCACAAAGGATAGTGCTTTGTACATAATAGTACAAATTCTCATTGATTGATTGACTTGAAATCCACCGCTTTTTCCACAACTTAATGCCTCCCATGTCAGTAATAGAGATCTAACTACTTCCAAAGTAGCTTTTTCCATTATGCAACAGCTCCAAATACTAGAAAGATAATTAGTTAAGCTAAAATCTGCTTCCTGTTCCTAATCCTTCTTTTGAGAAACAATTACTCTTTTATATGTGATAGCCTTTCAAACATGTGAACAGCTCTCCTCTTTTTTTCCATTCATCAAGCTATATACACTAACTTCCTTCTATCACTGATTTGAAAATATTTCATTCAAAATGTAGCACAATGTAGCACTGTGATGCCAGGCATGGAATCAGGAAGGCTCATCTTCCTGAGTTCAAATCTGGTCTCAGACACTTACTAGCTCTGTGACCCTGGGCAAGTCACTTAACCTTGTTTGCCTCAATTTCCTCATCTGTAAAACGAACTGGAGAAGGAAATGGCAAACCGCTCTAGTATCTTTGCCAAGGAAATCTCAAATGGGGTCATGAGGAATCAGATACAACTGAAAAATGACTGAACAACAATAAACAAAAAATCAAGAATAGTGAAATTTTGAAATAAAAAAAATAGAATTGCCTTAAAGGGTTGGATTCCCCAAAGGTCCAGTTCCTAGGTTTAGTGGAAGTGGATTCTGTTGACCTTATGTTCCTGAACTGACACAGCTGACTGGTGACCCTTGACTTGTGAAGGGGTAGTTTTAACGCTGCTTATAGTTTAAAGAAGTTTCATTCTGCTGTTTTAAAAATTTTAATGGAGCAAGTATAGGGCTTTATTTTTAGCCAAGTAAAATTCGTCTCATTAGTATCAGCCTCACTTTTTAATGTGTCCAGCACTGTACTAGATATGCTCCAGAACTTCAATTGTGAGAATAGTCAGATCCCGGCTTAAGGTATTTTCTATGTATATGTGAATATTTGGAGACAATATGATTTAAAGGTAGGAAGAAGGGGTAATGACATAGGGAGGGTCCCAGGGCCAGTTTAGGAAAGGTCCTAATTACCTGACAGGAGAAAAAGAAATGGTATTTATCCAATATATTGACAATTACTTGTTTTGCATTTATAGCTACTTTTTGGTCAGTTCCCCATTAGTTAGATAGCCCTTCTCCTCTTTCTTCTTGATATGTCATCCTGTCAATTTTGATCAGCAGTTATAGTGTGGCAAAGTGCTACGACCCCTGGACGTGGGCTCCGTTCCTAGCATTGCCACTTATTACCTGTGTTATTTTGGTATAGTCACTTCAACTCTTTAGGTCTCAGGTCCCACATCTGAAAGGGAGAATCTTGAACTATAGGACCCCTACAATCCTGCCAGTTCTAAATCTATGATCCTATGATCTTAACCCTATGGGAGGAAGAAAAAAAAATTAACTCTTCCATAGTGACTTCATGACCTGCCATTATCATTTACTTTTCATGGGCAGAGGAAAGCATTTCTTCATTACAGGCCTACTTCTATATTGATCTACAAAAAGGTATTCCTAGTATATGTGCTGTGGATCTCATTAACCTCAGTTCTTTTTTGTGACTGAATTATTAGACTAGTAGATTAAGGGAGTATTGTAGATATAATTTACCTAGATTTTGGCAAAGCATTTGATAAAGTCTCTGCTGTTTCTGTGGACAAGATGGACAGATGTAGGCTAGGCAATGGTACTAATGGACTGGAAATTTAATATTGAATGAATAATCAGACCAGAGTAGACCTTAATGACTTGTTATTATCTTGAAGAGAGGTCTCTAGTGATGCTGAACAAATATTTGCTGCAATGACTGGATGAAAGTAACAATGGCTTGATCATCAAGTTGACAGATGGCATAAAGTTAGAAGGAACAACTAACAATTAGATGGATGAATAAGGATCCAAGAATATCTCAACATGTTGAAAGTTGGGCTGAATCTAATCATATGAAATTTAATCAAGATATATACAATCTTACATTTGGGTTCAAAAAATCAACTTCATAAGAACAAGGTGGGAGAAGCGTGGTCAACCATAATACCTCTCAAAAAGACCTGGGTGTTTTAGTGGTGTGCTAGGTTAACATGAAAAGCCTAAAATGGCAGCTAAGAAAGTTAGTGCAATATTAGACTGCTTTAAGAAAGGCTTAATTATTTTCTAGGACTGGGGTGGTAACATTACTGTTGCAATCTCCCCTTGTCAGAACACATCTAAAATATCATGGTCTGAACCATGAAATCACTTTTTATTAAGGAGACTGATAAATTGGAGTGTCCAGAGAATCAAAATGGGGATGGTAAAAGGTGTCCAAATCATGTCATTTGAGGGGTTGAAGGAACTGAGGGTATTTTGGACTGGAGAAAACTTAGAATGGAGCGTAGTTTTCTTCAAATATTCAAAGGATTGTTCTTTTGTTTTGTTTCATTTTGGCCTTTCTTTGTATTCCCAGCACTTGGTACATTACCTGGCATATAGTAAGTGCTTGATAAATGCTTATCAACTGACTGAAGAAATATTAGACTTATTTAGGTTGGCTCCAGAGGATAGGACTAGGAGTTATGGGTAGAAGTTTCAGAAAGAAAAACAGGAGGAGAGACTGGACCTGTGTTTGATACAGGAAACTTCCAGATGAGGAAACTCTCTGCTCAGCAACTTAGGGTCTTAGAGAGCTGCCCAGAGCACTAAGAAGAGGTTAAGAGACTTGCTCAGAATAAGACAGTGGTGTCAGGGATTAGACTTATTAAATTCACCTCTTCCTGGCTCTGAGGCCAGCCCTCTATCCACTATGTCATTCAATGCCTCTCAGTTGCTAAGCAAATATAAAAGAGGCTGCCTCAGGAGAGGGCAGGTAGGTGATACAGTGGATAGGGTCCCAGGCCCTAAATCAGGAAGACCCAAGTTCAAATCTAGCCTCAGTCACTTACTAGGTGTGTGACCCTGAGCAAGTCACTTAACCCTATTTGTCTCTGTTTCCTCATCTGTAAAATGAGCTGGACAAGGAAATGGCAAATCACTACAGTATCTTTGCCAAGAAGACTTTCAATGGGATTATGAAGAGTAGATAGGACTGAAACAAATGAACAACAGTCTTAGGAGAAGCAAAAGAGCTTCCTTCAGAGGACATCTTCAAGAAAAGGCTGGATGACTACCTGTTGACTGGATCATAGAAAGGATTGTCATTCAGGTGGAGGTTTAACTTGTTTAACTTGGCCAGTCTATGATTCAAGGATGCCTGGGATGCCTCAGAGTTACTGCAAGGGGTCCAGGAATCCAAATGCCCATCAAGAATGATCATTTTTATCCTTATTCATCTCTAACAAAATAAAATACCTTCATCTGATTGCCTATACAACTTTTTGAAATTTAGAAAAGGCCTTTCTCCTTTAAAAGTTTGGAAGCAAGTGTGGCCCAAGTAAAACTTGAGATAGCATAGTGGGACCGTTACTTTACCATGGACTGACAATTAAGTTCATTTTGGCACTGATAAAAATGGTATGATGGGGACAAGAAAAAATGAGGAACACAAGTGTGGAAGACAAATAATTTTCAAAGTGAGGATTTCTAAACATAGACTTTATTGCAAAGTTCCTTGTAGAAAGTCTCATCCAACCCTTTTCCAAATCATTAACAACAATGATACTTGTTTATTGATTGATGAACCCTGCCCAGTACAAATATAACAAATAAGCATCAGTTTTTACTTGAAAACTCTTCAGTTCTCTGGAATTTTTCTCCCCCATTTCTGTATTGGAGGCCATTTCTAATTATTAAGAAGTTTTTTCCTTATGTTGAAGGAAAATCTACCTCTTTGCAAATTCCACCTCTTGGTGTTATCTCTGCCTCTAGAACCAATCTAAGTAAATCTAATCTTTTCTACTTGATAATTCTTCACATATTTGAAGATGATTATCAGATTATCATATCCTTCCTCATTCTTTTCTTCTCCAGACTAAATATCCTTGGTTCCTTCTACCTGTCCTCCTCTGGTGTGGTTGCAGATCATCTCACTGTCCTTGTCATCCTTCTTAGACCATGCACCAAGTTGTCAATTTTTTCTTGGTGGGAATTTTCATTGGTATAGGGAAATTCTGGTGAGGAAACTCCCTCTACCAAAGCAGATGAGTATTCTGCAACTTGTCTTAGAGAATGGCCTGGGGAGCTGAGAGGTTAAAGAACAACAACAACAGTCATGTCACTTTTAGTCTTTCTATAAATTTCACTTTATGGGAAGACATGGTCAGGAACTTCACAAGGATAGGCATGGATAGGTTGTAATCTGTGCTGTTGGAGGAAAGTGGCACATAGTAGGTGCTTCATGCTCATTGATTTAGCTTGACTTGAAGAACATATAGAGGAGAGCACGTCTCAGCTTCTAGTGTACCAATATCCCTTTGGAGTAATTACTACCAACCTGCAAATGCATGTATGTACATTAGGCATACTGGCATATATGGTCCGTGGTCTATGCATTCCAGCATGTATCCATACATATACTGGTTTCCTTTAGTAGAATATAAACTCCTTGAGAGCTGGGGCTTTTAATTTTCATTTTGGTCTTTGAAATCTATTGTCTAATATAGTTCTTGGCACAAATTAGTAGGTGCTTAATAAAAACTTAGTGAATAAACAAATGAATAAAATCACGTTCATCATTTTAAATAATTAATATTGCTATGTTACACCACAGACTTGAACTGAGCTTACAGGCTAGTAGTTCCTGAAGATTTTTTTTTTTACATGAAGTACTGTCTAGTCCAGCAGTTCTCAGCCTCTGGGTTATGTTCAATTTAAATACATCCTGCATATCAGATATTTACATTACAATGAATAACAGTAGCAAAATTACAGTTATGAAGTAGCACCAAAAATAATTTTATGGTTGGGGGTCATCACAACATGAGGAACTGTATTAAAAGGTCATAGCATTAGGATGGTTGATAACCACTGGTCTAGTCCCATCACCTCCACCTTATATCTATTTATGTAGAGATTTTTTTGTTTGTTTTTTAAGCCAAGAACAGTGCAAGATAAATCTAAAAAGGTAGGGTAGTGCCATATTGTCATGGGATTATGCCAGGTTAAGGAATTAGAATTTTACTCAGTATGAGATAATAATACCTAATAATAACTGACATTTATGTAGCACTTACTACATGCACTGTGCCAGGTGCTGTACAATTTTTATCTCATTTGACCCTCAGAACAACCCTGGGAGGGAGATAGTAATATCATTCCCATTTTACAGATGGGAGGCATCAGAAGGTTTTGAGCAGAGGAGAGGCAGGATTAGATGACCATGTATTTAACCTGGAAGACTCCACATGCTTGGATGCTTTATGATTCAGTTTTACTATTCAAAGAAGTGGAGTTACAACTACCTTTACTTATGCAAATGATTTTACAGTAATATAATCCAATATTCTCTTCCCATCACTGCAAATATCTAGTAGCATGCCTTTACTCATAAAGGGAAGTTTTACTTACCACGGAATTTTAAGAGTAGATATCTTGAAAGTGATAATGAAACAGACCACAATCTAGTTCTGTATTAACTCGGTTATGGTAATTTCTTTGTTTGCTGAGTACAAATTCCCTTTGCCTAATTCCTACCTCAAATACTCGACATTGAGGGTAGTAGAAAGTGATGGAGTTAGGAGAGCTGAGTTAAAATATTAGCCAATACTCACTAGTTGTTTGACCAGGGGCGACTCACTTAACCATTCTGTTTGAGTTTCCTCTTTTAAAAAATACATATAGTAATATCTGAACTACCTACATCACAGGGTTATGATGAGGTAAGTATCTTACAAACCCTGAAGTGACATAGAAAATCTAGTTGTTTACAGGAAACTTTCCTAATAATTGGACTCCTTGCAAGTTCTCAAAGAAAATAAAATGGTGAGCCAATGGAGGAATATTTTAGGATGCCACATGAGATGTATGTGCCTTCAAAGAGTTAGTTATCGCTTTATTATTTGGAATAAGATAAATTATACTGAATAATCAAATAAAGTAGATTATTGCTTGGTTCTCAAAAAAGTATTCCTTCACCCAGGAATTAGGCTTAGTGAAAGAATGAAGCTTATTTTCATAGTGTTTAGAGCTGGGTGTGACCCTATAGATCATTTTGTTCAATGCTCCTATTTAACTGCAGAGAAAACTGAAGTCTAGAGACAGGAAGTAACTGGCCTGAGGTCACCCAAGTTACTTATAAATACCACAGCTGAGACTGGTCAACTTGGGTGGTGATGCAATACCATGAAGATGTTTTTCAGTGTAGGTTCATGCAAATTTAAAGGCTAGCCCCATGCACTATACACCCATGGGGATGATGGCATGGAAAGATCACGGGATTTGAAGTCAGAAGATATGGATTGGAATCCTGACTGCTACTTACTATCAGTATGAACTTGAATAAATCACTCCCATTCTTTGAAGTGGGATAGACCTAAGGAGTTCTAAGACCCTTTTCCAACTCTAAATCTCATGATTCTCTGAGATTTTGCCTAAGATTTGTGTGCCACTGGAATATATCCAAAGTTGCTTATTAGTCAGGGACCTTTGGGTAGTTTTTCTTTGCATTCATAAATCAGCATTATTAATACAGTACTACTCACAGTAGTCATTTACATAATAATATTTACCTATCTCTGAATCATAGAATCACAAGAATGTGAGACCTTAGAGACCTTAATGTCCATCTAGTCCAATTCATATAGGTGTAAAGTGAGCATTCAATTTTGTTTCATTGCTGTTTCCATTTATATTTTTGTGTCTATTGTTTCATATTTGTGTATATTATGTATCTTATTTTCCTGGTTCTGCTTTTTATATCTCGTATCAGTTCATACAAGGTTCTCGTGCTTTTCTGTTTTTATCATATTCATAGTTTCCTACAACATAGTAATATTCTATTACATTCATGTACTTGTTTAGTCATTCCACCAGTCTGCAGTTATCTACTTTGATTCCAGTTCTTTGGAACTACTAGAAGTACTTTTGTTATATATAGATAGGGTCTTTCTTTTTTTATCACTAACCTCCTTGGGGTATATGCCTAACAATGGAATCAATGGGTCAACAGATATGGATATTTTGTTTTCCAGCATTGTTAGACCAATTCATAGCTCAATCAATAGGGCGTTAGTGTGCCTGTGTTTCCATAACCCCTTTAAATTGCTTACTCTTATCTTTTGCCCATTTTCTAAGTCTGAGATAAAACCTCAGAATTGTGTTAAATAGCATTTCTCTTATTAGAAGGGATTTCAAATGTTCTTTCATATGGTTATTAATAATTTATAAATCTTTTTGATAATTTTTATTCATATCCTCTGACCTTTGTTCTTGCATATTTCTATTAGTTGCTTATATATCTTCTATGTCTTCTTATTGATGAGACCATAAGTTGGATCTTCATCTTCGCCTTCTCCCACTGGAACCTTGGATTCCATGTGCAGAAACATTTCAGGCTCTGATGAGAAAGTTTTTACATTTTCTTGGTTGGATACAGGCCTTTACCTCATTTCCCAGACATCTCTACTCTATGCTGTCTCCATTGGGATTTTACTCCATGATATCTGAATGGAACAAGGCCTTAAGATTCCCTGTTGGTTGAACTTTTGTAGTTAAGTTATTTTTATGAGGAAGGAAATAAATATTAGAGATGGAGAAACCTGAATTAAAATCCCACTCCAATGCCCCACTTTGGCATAGAAGTGACCCTGGGCTTCCTCTTGTGGGCTATGCCAGTGGAATGTAAATTCTGTTGGATCCTATCAACTTGGGAAGACTTTAATTAGAGACCCAGTGACAGAATTTTAGATGGAATGTCTACCATCTGAGGACAGGCCTCATTAAATATGGAAAAGTTCATCAGCAGAAAGGCTTGCTACTCGGTGATTTTTTTTTCCTTTTAATTTGGTTTTCTTCTTAGGCTTCCATCTGTGATGGGAGAGAGAAAACTCAGTCATGAAGTCAGTGATGCTAGAAGTCTAAGAATATAAGCAAAAAAAAATATCAAAATACTTAAGAGAATGCAGTCATTGATCTGGTATAGTAAAGTGTCACAGCATCTCAGAATTGGAAGGGACTCAGTGGCCATCTATCCCAACTCACACTCAATGAGTCTCTTTTATTTTGTGTCTTCAAGTAGAGGCTGGATGACCTTATGGATATTATTATGTGAATTCTTTTCAGGTGTGGATTCAGCGAGGTAGACTTTTAAGCTTCTTCAAACTCTCAAATTCTCTAATTCTGTCCCTACAACATAATAGGTGTGTGGTCATCCAGACTTCCCTCGAAGGCTTCCAATGTCTCTTAAAGCAGAGCTAGCCAAAGGAGGCAGCTAAGTCATGCCATAGGTAGAGCACTGGACTTGGAGTCAGGAAGACCTGAGTTCAAATTCTATCTCATATATTTAACCAGCTATGTAATCCTGGGCAAATCATTTTACTTTTGTCAGTTTCAGTTTCCTTTTCTGTAAAATGAGTATAATAATAGCACTTACACAGGGTTATTGTGAAGACCAGATAAGATGACATATGCATAGTATTTTGCAAATTCTAAAGCAGCGGTTCTCAACCTGTGGGTTATGTTCAATTTGTAACAACGAAAATAGATCCTGCATATCAGATATTTATATTACGATTCATAACAGTAGCAAAATTACAGTTAGGAAGTAGCAACGAAAATAATTTTATGGTTGGGGGTCACCACAACATGAGGAACTGTATTGGAGGGTCATAGCATTAGGAAGGTTGAGAACCACTGCAAAAGTGTTACAAAAATGCTCATTGTTACAACTAGCTTTTATCATTGGGAAGTTTTTCAAATCTAAATTTGGAATCTGCTTATCCAATCTGAGGACTGAAGGTCTAAAAATTATGAAACTACCTTCCTTTAGGATTATAGACAATTTAATTATTTTAAAATTAAAATTATACACCAATAGTCTGATAGATTTGTGATCTCATCAATTCTCTTCAGTGACACAGAATATAGCCCATAAATGTTTGTACATCTCATGTGACTCTAGGCTACATTCTTCCAAAAAGTCACCTGGGGGAAAATTGGGGGGGGGTACAGTATCCTATATTGTGAGCCCAGTGGACCATAGAGACTGACCAATTAGTTTGTCTCTCATTCTAGTTTTATGACTCCATGGAGCCACGTCTTGTTCTGGGTAAATTAATCAATCAATAAACAGGATAATGAAGCACCTGCCAGGCACTGTGATAAGCACTGCAAATACAAAGACAAAAATAAGAGTGGCTGCCTTCAATGAGCTTATATTCTATTGAGTAAAAATGCTGATTTTTTTTTTACTTTGTTCATTCCTTAGCCCCATACAGAAAAATAAATCACAGGATCAAAGTGGATCCAGTTACCTCTGAACATGAAATCACATGTCAGTCGGAAGGTTATCCGGAGGCAAAGGTCATTTGGAAAAGTGGGGATAAAGATCTAAGCAGCAAAGCTACTACAAATCATTCAATTGGATGGGAAAAGTTGTTCAATGTGACAAGTACTCTCAGGATCAACACAACAGCGAATGAAGTTTTCCAATGCTTGTTTCAGGAAAAGGATACTGGAGAAAATATTACAGCTCAGATTGTCATCCCAGGTATGCTTTGGAATGTGTCCCACCGTCTTCCAAGATGAGAGAACATCCATGTCCAATGCCCTTTTCACTGCCCTGTCCTGCTTATTTTATGGGTTACTTCCCCTTCTTTTTCCCCATAGAGTGATCAGTCTATAGTGAGTTAATGTGTGCAGAAATGCTTTGAAAAGTCATGACTTCTATATGCATACCAGGCAATTTTATTTTCAGAAATGGATAATATGGCAGCCTCACCTATTTCTACTTTTTGGTGGAAATCTTATGCCCTGGTAAGGGTTTAAAAAGAATGATATAGTGGTAAGAGCACTGAATTTAGAGTTACAGAACCTGTATTAGAATCCTAGTGCAACCTTATGCAAGTTATTGTGCCTTCTTAGACCTCAGTTTCTTCATCTGTAAATTGAGCGTAAACCTCTCATACCTTGACCTGATGCCTCTAAGCATTTTCCACCATGTTGCTTTAAGCTATGACTTAGGAATCACGAGCTGGTCAATGTAGGGGATTCAGGATTGCATTATTCTGTCATGGTAAGGCCAGAAACAGCAATCTTGAAATTTTTATGCCTTCCTTTTGGCATGTGTTGTAGTTTAAGGATTTAGCATCAAGTTTATGCCAATTATATGTTTGTGAATTTTCAGACTGTTTCTGTGACTCTTCTTACCTTGTTTTTCCTGTGCTGACACAACCCAAATGTTCTGCTACTTCACTCCCTTGCTGAGATTGGTGAAACCTTGGCAGTTTCCTGGATGACAATGCTCATTTTCTCTGGGGAACATTATCCAGTGAACTGATGTGTTGATACTGAGTCATAGTGCTCATCCCCTACAAAAAGAGCAATCACTTATGAATAAGGACAGTGGAAAGTATAGTTTTTCCAAGCCAGAAGAAGGGGCCAAAGGATGAAGGGAAGTGGTAGCAGTACCCTTTCTTGCATTGGATAACCTTTGATTCTTGTCCAAGGCTAGCCTCTTCCCCCAACCCAGCATCCACCTACCATCATCCTTCAGTCCTTCCTCCCAAATGGGAAAACTGCACTTCTCATTAATCCCTTTGCTGATTAAGGCTTGCAGAATGTCATACTTTCAATTCATTCCTGGGTGACTCCTACCAGGTCCATTGCCTCACCTGCTCCTGATGCAAATGTATTGCCAAGCTGGTGAATACAGCAAGGACAACTGTGACTTTTCCAGTATCATGATTCTGGGGTTGGTAGCCCCAAGGGCAACTACATCACAGAAGCGTGGGTGGCTGATGTTCCAATCTGTTTCTCTTGCCCAATGAACAATTAATACAATCTGTGCAACATTTTACATTACTCAAATATTACTCCCATCTTCTTAGCTGATAAGCATTACAGAAGAAAGTGAAGAGTTGCCCTGTATTGATAAATGTGAGGAATGACCTCAGCCTTCTGTGATTTAGGGAAGTGAAAGAGAACTACACATTGAACATGACCTTTTGTTGTAAGGGGAGGGGCAAAGTAGACAACTCACTATATGTCCTGGAAATCAATTCGTTAAGCAATTAGCAAACATTTATTAAGCATCTACTGCATGCTAGAGACTATGCTAGGAGCTGAGATATATAGATAAAAGCAAAACAGTCCTTGCCCTCAAGGAGGTTACAATCTAGAAATGGTTCCACATGCACCTGTGGAACATCTTTAGCATGTGCTATCATAGTTTTCCTGTGCCTACAATAAAGAAATGTTAACACCATTCTTTGTAAAACACTTAGCAACTTCCTTTGTACTGTAGGATAAAATATAATACCTTAACCAGGCATTTAATGATTTCTATGTATGATCACAACCTAACTTCCAGTCCTTAATTCATATTACTTCCTTTCACATACTTGACCTTCCATTTCCTAGAGCACTTTGTAGCTCCCCTTTGCCCTTATTACACTGTAACTTCTATCAAACTTACTAGTAGACATGTATCTCACTTATTAAGTTGCTAATTCCATACATTGTTTATTTTTGTAATCCTCAGAGCCTTACATACACAATGCTTTTGGAATTGAATAAAAGCACATATTAAGGGAATGTTACAATCAAAGACACTTTCCCTGGCTGGAGAATATATTAAGATGACCTTGGAATGATAATTATTTTTATGATCCCTTCTCAAATAACTGTAGTATCATATTCATTTCTATTTGTTACATTTTAGGAAAGACATTGATACCTGGAATGTACAGAGGAGGGTAGTGAAGGGCTTTGAGCTTATACAATATGAGGATCTGTTGAAAGAACTGGAGATAATTTAGCTTGCAGAAGAGACTTGCTCAAGAGGGAAAGGGGTAAAAGGTTATTACATTAAGAGGTATTAAAATTGTTTTTGCTTAGTCCTGGAGGACAGAATTAAAAGCAGTGTGTAAAATTTGCATTATGTATAATGGAAGGAAAACCTCCTAACAATTAGAGATGTTCAAAAGCACTTCCCAGAGGTAGTAGTTCACACTCACTGGAGGCTTCAGGCAAAGACCAGATGACCACATGTGAAGTATGTTGCAGAGCAGATTCTTGTTCTGGTACAGGTTGTACCTAATGGCCTCTGAGACCCTTTCCAAATCGGCGATGCTGTGATAACTCTGATCTTACTTTTTTTTTTTTTTTTGATTTTCAGACAAAACGGATTCATCTAAGATAGAGACAAGAACTTACTTTGGAATCCTAGGAGCTGTCATTTTCTTTGGATTTATTCTGATGTTTCTCTGCTATAGAAAAAAAGATGGTATTACATTTTAAATTTAATTTACCTTATCTTCCCCCCCCCTTTTTAGCCTGTGTCTTTGTGGGGCTGTTTCTTTGGACCCTTGCTCCTCCTTCTCACTCTGATTTTACTAAGTTTTGCTCATTTCGTTTTTCAAGAGCCATTTCATTGGAGAGTGAGGAGTTATTGAATGCCAACTTGTTTAGTAGATGATGAATATACAAAGCTGACATATATGTATGTAGTACCTGCCTTCTGGCAGCTTACAATTCAAGGTAGTATGGCATATTTGTTGCACACAAGGCCAAATTTTTGTGTAGATAGAATAGGTGTGATTTTTAGAAACAAAATGCATCTAGTATTTTGTAACATGGAGGTTTGAAGAGGCTCTTAATGATAATCTAGTCCAAACCTTTTATTTCACATAGAAGTAAATTGGGCAATGTAATAAGTAACAAAGAAGGGATGTGATCCCAGGACTAATGATTCCAAAACCAAGAATCCTTTCAGTACATAACATTCCCAGAACAATGTTATCACTACTGATCTATTTTTTCCTTGCTCAGAATTTTTCCTGTTAACTAACTTTGCTGATAGAGGAAGGAGGAAAGAACCATTTGTTTTTAGAAGATCATATCTTGCTTGTCTTGCTTGGAGTCCATTGCCCATTATTAATGTATTGGCTTTTATGAGTGGATAAAGATTAGCTGGTTGATAATATGGGTCCTGAACAGATACAGAACAGGTGAATTTCAGTGGTATAGGAGTATATAGTGGAAATGGGCTTTGAATAGAATAGCATGAAAGTGTTTAACTGTTCAGTGGTATCTACAAGGCTTAAATCTGAAAGGGACCCCTGAGATCACCTAGTCCAACCTCCACATTTGTAGAAAAGGCAACTGAAGCCCAGAGAGATTGTGACTTGACAAAGGTCACCTCAGAAGGACATAGCAAGGAGAGGACTCAAACTCATGTCATCTGTCTCCAAATCCAATGTTCTGTGCTAGAACTTGGTAAGACTCAAATTTGATAATGAATAGAAGGCAGGCTAGTTGTGGTATATGTCTGGAGAATCTGAGAAGGGAACCTTGAAAGACAGACTTTGCAAGTTTCTCAGTTTTACCCAGGGTTAACCCAAATCATATAGTATTTATTTGCCAGATCATAATATTGCACAAATATATACATAGGAGAAGTAAAATACTGATTGATTTCTAGTTTTGATCTCTAAATGGTGCTTATAAGATCCATCCTCATGCTGAGTTTTTTGGGCAATGTAGAGTAATATTACTAATTTCACATTTCAAATAAAAAGATGATATTTTGATTTTAAGTGATTATGGTTTTTCTTAAAGAGGGCAATAGATAGTTTCAAATTTTGTTTACCTCAGTGTTCAGTTTTATTCTTTCTACTTTCCACAACTTAAACTCAGTAAATGAGTACAGGTAGACAATTTTCCTTGCTCAAAGGATAAGCTGTAGACTAGATATTTCTCCAATACTCTGAAAATTGAGATTCTGTGAGATTCTCTACATGACATTGTGTTTATAAAATGATCTAGACACAAATATAGGGAAGTAGAAAATGAGAGGAAATTTTTGGTAGTTTTGTGAGAAATTCCCCTACCTTCTCCTTTGGCCCTGGGCAATATGGCAGAAGAGAAGGAGGAGGAATATAAAACATTTCCAAACTGGGTCTCATCAGGTTTTCCATTAAATTACTACACAAAGGAGAATATAGACAAAGACCTAGAAGATGTTGTTACTAGCTATAATTACATATAGATTTTTACTAAGAAATATCCATAATGAGAGCTAGTACTTGTGAAGCTTTTAATCTGTAAAGTCCTATTGGAAAGGATATAAGTAGGTCATCCAATATTCCAGAATATGCTACTAGGTGGGAAATACGGTTATGTACATAAAGATACCCCTTAAGAATATAGATGGCATTTACTCAAAATGACAAATATGGATAGTACCCAAGCAACCTGTGAAAACTTAGAAAGAAGGAGTCCTCAGGAACATAGCCTCCCCTCAACCTTTGCTCCTTGCTAAACTTTTCTTAAGGACACACAATTTAAGTCCAAGCTACTGCATAGGATTTATAGCTGTACCATATCTGAAGAGAAAATGATCAAAATGTTCTTTTTTTTTAAAGTGAGAATGATAAACATAGAGAAAAATTGTCTTTCAAGACAACAACAACAACAATTTTCCAGACAAAGAACTCCCATATGGTAAGTATAACTGAATTATCAGTGGGTTGGGGGAGAGTGGTAAAAAAAAATGCAAAATCTAGATGACTAATAAAAATTTATAATTATGATGATAATTATAATGGTGATGATAACAACAACAATAACAATAAAAATGGAGACTTTTGTCAACCGAGAATTTTGCCTTCTGTATTTCATTGGGAGTAGTTAGGGAATACAAGGAAGGATTTCTCAGCATCCTAGTGATCCTTAAGGAACCACCTCTTTCTACCTGTCATGCAGTATGGTTCTTTAGTTGGGGGAGAACCAAAGAAGGGGCACTGGAGTAGAGGAAGGAGAGGGGTTTCTCACCTTTAAATCTTAGTTGTTCCAGAGCAGTTGTGTGGAACCTGTGACCTCAAGGCCACACGTGGCCCTCTAGGTCCTCGAGTGTGGCCCTTTGACTCCAAACTTCTAAAAGGATTTGTTTTATAAAGTTTGGATTCAGTCAAAGGGCCACACTTGAGGGCCTAGAGGGGCACGTGTGGCCTCAAGGCTGCAGGTTCTCCACCTCTATACTAGAGGCTGTTTTGTTCTAACAATTTACAGCTGAAATCTTCTTGCCTCAATTTCAGTGTCTCAGGGAACCAGGTCTGAGTTATGGGTAGAAGGATATTTCTTTCCCCTGTGGAATTTATCTGTTTGTAAAGAGAGGGAAAACTATTCATTTGTACAAGAAAAAAGTATGGTTGTAGGTAAAGAACCACCATGGTTATCTCCCTCTTCTGTGCCTTGACTCAAAAAGCTTTTCCTCCTCATCTCTGTTTCTGCCCCTTAGAACACCTAGAGGGTGTGCTCTTCAAGGCTCATCTCAATTGCCACTTTCTTCAAGAGGCCGTTCCTAATTACCTAAATTATTATTGCATCCCTCAAAAAAGAAACAGTATTTATTGTGTATATAGCATATCTTTACTTATTTCCAAATGTGTCTCAGCCCTAAGGTGAAATGTAAGCTCTTTAAGAGCAGGAGTTATCTCTTTTGTGTTTGTAGCCCCCATGCCTAGCACTGTGCCTAGAACATAGTGGGCCCTTAATAAATGCTTGGGAATTGACTGACTGATTGTTTGATTTACTTAGATATGCTGTTCCTATATGTATATATATACATATATATGTATATCCTATATATGTATATGTGTGTGTGTGTATTTATAATTCAAAATCTCATCAAAACGAATGATGGAAACTAAAAATAAACAAAAGTTAATTAAAAAAAAATAAAATTTAGAAATGCTGTTCCAAAATCTAACCTTCCAGTTCAAATGAGTCTAGATTAATTGGCTGTCTTGGATCTAACATTCTTTTTTTTGTGGGCATATACAGTAAGTGCTAACAATTTCATTATGCCATAGACACCTTCAAAGGAATATGGACGGGAACCTATTGTATTTAGCCACCATATTGGATGATGTTGGAAGAGGGGGAAAAATTCCTGGATGGAACTGAATTCATGAGCCCTATATTTCAATCCTGCCCCTTAAAAGCTTTGTGAAATAGGGCAAGACAGTGTACTTCTATCAGTCTCAGTTTCCTCATCTGTAAAAATGAAGATATTGCTTCTTATTTGTAGGGGCAAATGTACTTTGTAAACCTTAAAGTGTTATAGAAATGTGAAATATTATTCTAATGGGGTTTTTTAAGAGGCTAAAACAAATTTGAGATTAAGAAGGAAGTTAATATGTGCTCTTGTTCCCAATCCTTTTTGTTTGTTCCTTTACAGATACAAATACTGAGAAGGCATGAACCCAGCATCTCAGCCTCTGATTTAAGCTTCTGGGGTTCTCAGCCCAGCTCCTTTGGAATTCCCTTAGTGCTTAGCAGTTCATTGAGAAGTGCTTCAACACCTTAGCTTCTGGGAAGAAAACAAGGGGAGAGAATGATGTGATGATGGAAAAAAAGAAAAGGAAAACATAGAGAATGAAAGGGAAAGAATCCCCATCTTCTTCAGAGGATAGTTGAACAGTTTTTGAGGCAGTACTCAAGAAATATTTCCAGCCTACTTTGAGGAAACAGGCTGATATAAGGTGAAAGACTAATGGTATCTTTGAGGGATGGTACTTACAGTCATTAATTTATTCAAATCTGTTCTTTGTTCCTGAGAAAGAATTAAGAGTCTCTGACTTTGAAGTTGTTCATTGCTCTGTATTACTCCTTCTGTGACCTGGTCTACTTAGCCAACACCTGTAAGTCAAAGCTCAAGCTCATTTAAATAAGATTCTTCTTGTTGATGAAGAATGGTCATCAAGTCCATCAGTGAGGACAGTCTTAGCCAAATGGACTTGGGCCTTGGGTCACTCACTTGATGAAGAATGTCTTTGTGTCAAGTAGAAGACAATTTGTGCTTTGCCTTTAACTCTGGGAAATCTGCTTGCATGGTCCTATTTAAGCAGAAAGCATTATTTCATATTTAAATTTTTGTCATTTGAGGTCTTCAATACTTTCGTTACAAGAATGACTGGATAGAATGATTGTTTTTTTCCTCCCTTCTTTAAACTTGCTATTTAAATGGAAGGTTTGCATCCAAAAAGGAAGTGCTGTTATTTTAGGATGTTGGTAAAAATGGGAAGGATGTGGGGAAACTTGTAGGTTTGGTATGTGATTTTATAACATTTTAGTTGCATTAGCTTCACTTTTCCTCTTAGAATCTCAAACTCTCTTTAAAGCTCGAAGAGCCACCTTCTTCTAGCCTTTGTTGATTCCCCTCAGCTGCTAGAACTTCCTCCTCTGCCTCCTGCCAACCTCTTTATATTTATTTTGAATATGTTTATGTTTTTATGTATGTATATATTTATAGAGGCAGGTAGGTGGTATAAGTAGGTAGAGCACTGGACCTGGAACCAAGTAGACATGAGATGAAGTGAAGCCTCAGACATGCACTAGCAATGTGACCATGGGCAAGTTATTTAACCTTTTTTGCCTTAGTCTCCCCAAGTGTAAATGGAGGCTTAAATGATAGAGTATTTGTAAAACACTTTGCAAATCCAAAAGCACTATATACATATTAGCTATTGGTATTTTTTGTGTTGAAGAATGATGATGATGATGTTTCCTCCCTCAATAGAATGTAAGCCCCTTGAGGGCAGAGACTATTTTTTATCTTGTATTTATGTTCCCAGTATGTAACAGTGTCTTACACATGAGGGGTGCTTTTTGAATCAAACTCAATGGAATTGAAACCAAGCCTATTTTGGGATCTTTCCCCTTTAAAGACCTTAGCTTTGAGCTAACCAATCCCTCTTTAAACCTACTTTCTATTATCAAAGGATAGAAGCTACAGCTTCTGACTCTGTATAACCTTCTTGTGTTTCTAAGCACCATTCTCTACCAGGTGAAATTAGACCTTGTATAGTCCATTCATACTGTAGTGAACTCCTATAGACAACTTCTGGAAATACTTTGCTCGAAGGAAAGGAAAAGAAAATCTAACCTGCTGAGAATTTAATTTATTGGATTTTAGTCTTTTTTAAATGAACATTCAGTTTATCAAAAACCAGTTAGGTATAGGGCACTGAATTATGTACTATCAGTATAGAGATGGATATGACTGAGGCTCCCCTCTTAACGGAGCTTACTTGGTTGGAAGGCTGTTATTTTTTCAGTAGTATCCAACTCTTTATCAACCCATTTGGAAGTTTTCTGGCAAAGATGCTCAACAGTTTTCCAATTTCCTTCTCCAGCTCACTCTACAGATGAGGAAACTGAGACAAACAGGGTTACATGACTTGTCCAAGGACACACAGCCAGGAAGTGTATGAGGCCAATTTGAATTCAGAAAGATGAGTCTTCCTGACTCCCATCCTGGCATTCTATCCACTGCACCATCTAGCTGCCTGGTTGGAAGGACAAATACCCAAATAACTGTTACAAAGGAAAGTGAGATAAGCAATCTGTTGAGCTCCAATCCTATATTATCAACTGTCCTTTGGGCATCTCAAACTCAACATATCCAATAAAAAACTCATTTATCTGCATCCCACACTTTGAAACTTCCTTATTACTGTATAAACTCTTATGACAATCAAGTAGTGCTACCGTTATCCAGGTTCACAACCTTGTTGTGATCTTGACTTTTCACTCACTCTCCTCCCATATATCCAATCTGTTAGCAAATCTTGTTTCTGTACTCACAACATCTCTCAAAAATGTCTCCTTCCCTTTATTTGTACAACCATTACCTCATTCAAGCCCTCATTACCTCTCACTTGGAATATTGCAATAGCTTCCTAATAATTCTTCCTGATTCATGTCTTTCCCTACTCTAATTCATCCTCAACTTGGTTGCCAAAGCGACAAGTATAGGTTTGCTCCCGTTACCCTCCTACTCAATAAATTCCAATGGCTCCCTGTTGTTTCCGGCATCAAATATAGAGTCCTCTTTTATATTTAAAGCTCTCCGTGGCATGATCTCTTCCTAACATTTTAGTCCTCTCACCTGACTCCCCTCCATAATTTAGATATACTGGTTTACTTGCTATTCCTCATTTACAACACTCTCTTTTCCCACTCTGTGCCTTTGCATTGGCCCACCCTCATGCCTGGAGTGATCTCCCACCTTATCTCCACCTCTTAATTCCTTTGACTTTCTTTCAAACTCAGCTTAAATGCCACCTTCTACGGGAGGCCTTTCCCATCATTCCCCCTGCCCCTAGTTGCTAGTGCCTTTCCTTCTGAAATTTCCTTGCATCTATTCTATGTATGTCATATATATGTGTGTGTTTGTGTGTATATATATATATATGCATGTATATATACATATGTATATTTGTAGACCTAATTACCTATATAATGTCTCCCCCATTAGAGTTAGAATTCCTTGGTACCATTTTTTGCTTTTCTTTGCATCCCTAAATCTTAGTACTATACCTGGCAAATAGTAAGTTCTTCATAAATCTTTGTCAACTTGCAAGCTAGGGGCAAGCACTGCAGGAGAAGCTAGGGGCAAGCACTGCAGGAGAGCAAATAAGGATGGTAACATCCCTTTCATTCACTCAAGGTCAAATAGGTAATCCTTTCTTTATAATGCAGTTATCACCCCAATTTACCTTACTACTCCCCCAAATTTAGAACTTATCCAATGAAGCAGCCTTTACTGTAAGAATTCTGTTATCTTTTTGTCTTCCCAGCCCCCATCCCCCACCTTGTATTTCTGTCTCTATGCAGTAGTTTGCAAAAGGTGTCATGGATTGCTTTTTTTCTGAATAATGTGGGTCCACAAACCACTTTTAAAGCATCTGTTTCATTCCAATATCTGCTGACCTGACCTACTCTGGATATACCTCTTCTGTTCATCCATTCCCATGCACTGAAAACACTTTTTGTTTATCAGGAAGGCTATTTAAACACATTAATGATGTTTTAGAAGCACTTTAATAAAATAATTATGTCTATTACATATAGGATGCCTAACAAACTGGTACATTCTGTGTTTTGTTTTGTTTTTTTGGACAATGTTATAAAAGTGATATTTATTAAAAAGGTATTTTATTCTTTGGCATGTATCAAAGTGTTTATTTTCTGGTTTCTAGAACTCTCAGAATACCACTGGCGCTTCAGTACACAATAAGTGATATGATAAACCATATTAGAAAAGTTTATCCAAAGCTTTTGTTACATTCTTTGGCCAAGATTCAGTCTTTTTAGAATTGCAACAGGAGTAAACTTCTAATAATAAGCACAATAATGATATTTTTTTCAATTGGTTCTCCCAGTCTTACATAGGCTAAAAGAGCAGAAGTCCCTCATGAGCCTGACCCCACGGCTGATCAATACCAAAGCTTTGACCTGCTCCATTTCCAACCTAAGCCAATTTACCTTAGGCAGTCTAGTGGCCCTCTGCTTTTAGGGGCTAACTATATTGGTGCCAGACTTAGTGAAAATACCTGATTGGCTTTTGTCCTGTAGTTGAGAACTCCTGAACTCAAGCAATCCACCTGTCTCAGTCTCCTCATTAGCAGGAACTGTAAAGGTGCTACACCATGTCTGGCCTCAAGGGACTTTTTAAAGGAGTGGACTACATAAACCATGAGGGACTTTCCAGTGCAGAGAGTACTATACCCACATAATTTACATATGAAAATGCAATCATATATCTATATGGTTGTGTACGTATTTCATCATCACATCTCATAAAGGAGGATCCTAGAACTAACCATTAGCAAAGAGAACTGAAAAAGAATTTTGAAAACATTTGGCCCAACCCTTGTAGAAAAGCCCGTACTCATCCTCTATTGTTCAATATAATTTGGGAACTCCTGTAAATTGCCTTCAGAGCTAGTTATACAGCCACAACTAACCCTCATTAGTTTGTAGTCAGACTTAGTTTTTTGTTTATGTTTCTAATCCTAGTCATTGTTATGGAGCAAGAATTGTCCACTTTATTTATCTGAATGACTTTGTTTCCCAGAATCGAGTTTACCTTCAAAGAATGAAAAATTACCCCATATTGAGGATTGAAGACCACAGAATCTGCAGGAAATTCTAAAAGATTAGTTTCAGATTTTGGGAGCAAAGGGCACTAACATCCAAATTTAGGACAGAATTCACCTGAGTGGCCTACAGCAATGCTAGTTAGAATGATTTGTTTTATATAAGCAAGCATAGAATAGGAGAGTATGGATAGATGGAAAGTAATTCAGTTAGGGATGAGCAGAATGCTTGATGGTCACCCAGAGGAACAGTGGGATATGCTTTGTGGTAAAAGGGTCAGGGCCACTGGTGGCCTGGGTTTCCACAGGATTTGGGGATAAAGAGTCTGCCCTAGAAACTGTCACATTGGTGGTGATAGGGTCAGGGAACATGAACCAGTAGCAAAAAAGAGGATCTCTAAAAATTAACCATGAAGGCCTAGCTGATGAGGAAGGTAGACTTTTAACTAGCTCATCAGAAAGCCTGTTCGAGGGTTCTAACTAGAACTAGGTGAAATCTGAACCTCAGGTGTACCATAGTTGTGCAATAGGGACAGGCTTAGGAAAGTGGGTTCATAGGCTCCTTAGGCTATACAGGGTACATTGTCTAAAACTGACTTTATCAATGGAATGATACTTATTTGTATGCTTTAAAACAAATAAATGTTAATAATTTTTTTAGAATATTGCCTATATCTCTTCCTCCACCCTTCACAGAGAACTAGCCCTCTATAATAAGGAATAAAAAATAAAGAGAAAAAAGGTCAGTAAAACAAGCCAACATATCAAAAGAAGTCCAACATTACATACTGTGTAACATCAGGCAACGTACTGGTGTTTATACATCTCTGCAAGAAAGCATTTGTGGCACCATCCTTGTTTTATGGATCCATTTCATGGATCCAGACAATGATAAGAGGGGCAAAATGCATTTCACAAGGTAATATAACTAGTCAATGTTAGAGAGAGGCTTATGCTAACTAAGGTTTCTTTATGCCACATCACTGGTCACTATGACTCACACCAATAAAGATAAAGTTGAAGGTTAAGAAATACTAAGCCAAAGGTTTTACAGAAAATGTTCTGTTAATATTGTCTAAAGTTTCTTTTCTCCTTTCTCATAAACAATTTAATTAGTATACACATGAGTCATTGATGTTTTTATGTAAGCAAATCAAGCTACTGTTCCAATAACTAACTAGATCTGTATTGATGACATAGGCAGTGTCAGCTTTCGGTCAGGAAGTCCTTTGTGCCTGACCCTTTGACTCTGAGAACTCTTTCTATCCTCCTCATCTAGAAAATCTGTATGCTTATACTATCCTGGTCCTTCCCAGGGAGGAAATAGGTCTGGCCAAGTAATTTAAAGTAGGGTATTAGTAAATTAAAATGTCGTTGTCTCTTTTTGAAAATTCTCAGGAGTTCTTTCATTTAAAACAAATTATTTTTACTTATAAATGTAATAGCCATGAACAACAATCAATCATTTATTAAGCACTTACTTTGTTCTAGGCATCGTAGATACAATCAAGCAAAATAAGGAATATAATTCTATATAAATTCATACATTCTAAACTATAATTTATTTTTTATTTTTTGCTTTTTGGAGGGCAACTGGGGTTAAGTGACTTGCCCAAAGTTACACGGCCAGTGAGTGTGTCAAGTTTCTGAGGCCGGATTTGAACTCAGGTCCTCCTGACTCCAGGGCTGGTGCTCTTATTTGCTTCACCACCTAGCTGTCCCAACTATTTATAATTTATAAAAACACATGTGTGTGTGTATATATATATATTTGTTTCTTTGTATTCCTCCTATTTGTCATTTTGTGATACAATAATATTCCATTGCATTGATAAGCATTTTTACTTTAAAAGAAAACAATTATCATACCAGGAAAATTAATTCTTATTATGGAATTTCAGGTAGCAAAAAAATTCTGATGGGTGTCCTGTGCGTCATCTTAAAGGGCTCCCAAAGTAGGGAGGGATAAACAATTACAATTACATCATTAGAGGCAAGAGAAGTGACTAAAACCTCTTTGACATCTCTGGTATATCTTGCTTATTTTTGATTTTGACATCTTTTCCTTTAAGTACCAAAAAATATCGAATGACATCTTACTTAAGAACATATTATTTACTAAAATGGCTCCTAAAAGTTGGACTTGTTACAGACTGACGATACTCTGGGACTGGAGGAAAAGAAAAAAGAACTGTGTACCTGAGGCTGTGAGACACATTTTGCCACACTTTGACCAGCCTCATTGAAGGGTATCAAGAAACAGCTTCTCCAAGGATGTTCCTCATTGGTCGGTAGACATTAGACTGGGTATGGTCCAGAAAGAAGTAGGAAAGGAGAACTTAGAGTTTCTGGGAAGGGAATCTGTGAGCATTTGTGTGAAATAATTCAAATTGACAGACCTGGTATTGAGTTCAGGATGTGAAGAGAGTAACAAATGAGGAAAAATTTTGTGAGTGGTAAGGAAGAAAGAGAAAGCTAATTCCTACTGCCTCTCCAATCCTAATCCCAGTACAAAGAGTATGGTGAGAAGATATATATTCACATTGGATCTTGTTTTGATTATGTGAATTAGGCATTTCTGAGTTCTGTTTTGGGAAGAGACTGTTCAGTGGAGACAGAGAGGTAAAGTGGAATTCACGGCGTGGGATATGTTTAAATATGACTCAGTCTTGTCATAGACCCTGAAATGCACAAACATTTTCTCTTCACAGTTTCTTAACTTGCTGGGCAGCTATCAAATTCTTACAGCCTATCTATGTATCACTTTACGGATTTATATGTGAAAACCACAGTGTCAGGTGGGGAGTTCCAGGTATTACTTTTAAGGAAATGCTCTCAGGCTTCTCTTCAAATGGAGTGGGTTTTTTTTTTTGACACTTTCCTAAGCCTCCTCATTTCATTCAGTATCATCTCTCCAGTAAGTATTTTCCTTATTATAATACCTCAGCATTATAATACCCATAATAATTATAATAACTAAAATATTTATTGATTTATTTCCTATAATACCTATATTACATATAAGACACCTATTATATTATATATTAGGTGTGCTATTATATATAGGTGTGCTATTATATATAGCACATCTATAATAATTATAATAACTAAAATATTTATTGATTTATTTCTTTATTGGAGTTGTAGTCAGGAGGATGCAAAAGAGGGAGAAACCCACAAAAAGAGGAGAGGTTCAAGGTTTATAAAACACTTTCCTTGCAACTGCCCTATGAGCTAGGTAGCGCAAAAATTATCACCTTAATTTTATAGATGAAGAAAGCAAAGCTCTGAAAAGTTACACTAACATGTCAACTATTTGTTGGCATAGGACAAGGGTAGGGAACCTGTGACCTCAAGGCCACATGTGGCCCTCTAAGTCCTCAAAGGATCCTTTTATTAAGGATCCGTTCTGTGAAGTTTGGATTCAGTCAAAGGGTTCTACTTGAGGACTTAGAGGGCCACATATGGCCTTGAGGCCATAGATTCCCCACCCCTGGTATAAGACCTTCCTCCATCAATGCAGAGAGAAACCTATTTATATATTAGTAAATAAGTCTTAGAGAGTATAAGTGATTTGTCTAGAATTGTACAGTTTGTAAGCAGCAGATCTGAGATCTGAACCCAGGTATTTCAGACTTAAGATCCAGTGTTCTTTCCACTAAACCATGTTTTGTTTTGGTTTTTCCTTTTAAACAATATTCATTTTATTTACAATTCAATAATCACAAAATATTAATCCCTAAACAAAATGAGCGCTATGTATAGTAGGTTATAGCATATTATCAATTATTCAATCATAAACATTTATTAAGGACCTACCCTGTGCCAGGCACTGTGGTAAGCACTGTCAGATATGCTGACATGCATGATGGTTTGCATGCAAGAAGTTGCTTATAAGAATTTATAAGAGAAATATAGGATGAGGAAAAAGAAGTAGATCATTTGGTTTTAGCAGAAGCTACTCTTGTTCAACCCCACCCTACTTCTGACTCATTGCTTAGATAGGTTTCCCGTTATAAACTTCTCTGTTCTGGGAAGTCATAACAAAAGGAATCCATCTTATTGCTCTGAGTCCCCAGCCAGAGATATTCCTTTGGCAAAATGTATCAGTATAAATCTCTCTCTCCTCTTTTCCTGAGGTCTCTCCCTCTTTTGCATCCTCCCAACTACAACCCCAATATGTACATTTTCTGTCATTTTTCAGTTCTGTCCAGCTCTTCATGACCCCATTTTGGGTTTTCTTGGTAAAGATACCGGAGTGGCTTTGCCATTTCTTTCTCCTGCTGAGGCAAACAGCATTAAGTAACTTGTCCACAGCTACTAAGTATCTGAGTCCTGATCTGAACTCAGGAAGATGAGTCTTCCTGACTCCAGACCCAGCTCTCTATCCACTGCACCACCTTCAGTAGCCAACTCCAAATTCAATCAGAGAAACATTCATACTACAGAAGAAAACTTAAGGTTTTTACATATTTTTTCTAATCAATTTGATATTTTGTTAACATTTTACTACCTCATAACCTCTCTTATTTGTCCTTAAATTTCTGTAACAACATCAACGAGGGGAGGTAAAAATCAATTTATCAAAGACCAATTATTCAAACCTACAACTAGCCGCAGATATCCCCTACCTAGAAATCCACACATATATGACATTGAAGGATATAACAAATGGACCACCCGAGTGCTGCACTGATACCAATAAAATGCTTAAAAGACAAAGAGGAATGCTTTAGCATCATCATCATATATGGAGGACAGACAGAATGGGAAAGTATACATGGGCTGTGGTCTGCAAAGATAGAAGGGACACATGTATGCGTGAAAACATGGTTGCATCCAAATATTGGAAGTACACCTATTTTAGGTATAATGGGAGATAAAAGAAATATAAAGATACAGTAAGTTTACAATCCAAATCGAAAAACAAGCCTTAAAGATGTAAAGGCAGCGAGATGGCTCAGGAGCTAGAGTGTCAGAACTGGAGTCAGGAAGACCTGAGTTCAGATCCATCCTTAGACACTAGCTCTGGGACTCTGGGCACTCTACTTAATCTGTAATTAGCCGCATCCTAATTCCTAGAGTCGTTGTGAGGATAAAAAAAGATAGCATTTGTAAAGTGCTTTATGAACTAAAACTAATGATGATGCTACCTATTACTACTATTATGTGAACAGATAAGCAACGTGAAAATAGCAGCACAGCATGAACATACAAGAGATATCAGAAGCACATAGTTAATTGGCAAGTGAATATGTATCAGATGCTCTGTGATCCCTGTGATCCAGATCTCAAGTGGTCTTGGAAGACTTCATGTAGTAGGTGGGACTTGTGTTAGGCCTTGAAGGATGGGTACAATGAACATTTCTCATTTATCTATAAAGGGCAAACTTAAAGAATAATAAAATTCCAAAAGAGATTGCTGGTCTGCTTGGTACTTTCATAGATTTTTGAGGAAATGATAGCTCTCATCATCTCTCTTAGGCCACAAACAAAGACCAAATCTAAAATTTAAAGATATAAAAATTATGGTCATAGAATGTTAAACTAGAACAGCCTGACACCCTCAATTTAAAAAACAAAAAGAAGAAATGTAACTAGAGAGGCTAAGAACTTTTCCAAGGTCACAAAGCTAGCAAGTGACAGAGCCAGGACCAGACCCTGACTCTCAATGACTCCCAGGCCAGTGGCCTTTTGTGTCTTTTTCTCCATATTATGGGACAGATCGGTTGGTCTTGAAATATTTCTGAAATTGAAGGAAATCCACCGTTAGGTTTTAATTTTTACGCAAAATGGAGCTGGTCACTTCATTGATGGAGTTTTGTCTTACAATTCATTTAGTATTTTCCTGATAAGAAGACTAACAATTCAATCACTTTTATTTCCTTTTTTTACCATCCTCTACTTCCCTCTCTTTCCTCCTCCCCTCCCCTAAATGTGGGTACCCCACAAGGTCTATCTTCAACTTTATCTTCTCTTTCTAGACTGTATATTTGAGGATCATATCTGATATTTTATTTGAATTTGGAAGGGGTCATGGAGATCAACAGATCCAAAGCCTTCATTTTACAGATGGGGAAGCTGAGATCCAGAAAGATGAAGTGATTTGCTCAAAGTCATAAGGTAATATATAAAAGAATCAGGATTTGTTAGTACAGAGTCTGTGATTTCAAATTTCTGTGAAAATTAATTATTGATCCTACATTTTATATTCTATTTTACTCTGTAATTTATTCTATTCTGTAACTATGTTCTGTAAAAAATCCAAGTCTCTTCTCTGTTTCTGAGCAGAAGCCTATGAGTTCAAAAGTTTGGTCTGCCTCTCCAGTTAAATGAAGAGGTTTAAACTTTCCCACAATCACTGTTAAAGAAAAATTCTGAGCTAAGTTTGGTAGCTCAATACTCTCAAAAAACATTTTAACACTAAGGAAACTGTTATGCTAGCACCAACTGCAAAGCACTTTGTGCCTGAGAAACTCCATGACAAGCTGACCTTGCCCATCTTAGCCTCATCAATAAGTCTTGTCTCACTCCCAGCTACCTATGAGTCTTTTGCTTCTGTGCACTATCAATGAGCTAGGGATGTAGCTGGACCCTATTAATTCACAAAACATTCCTTCAAGACAGAGACGGGTGGCCCTGAATTCGTGTCTGTGTGTGTATGCCCACTTTTAAAAATTTAACCAGTCCTGATCCCTCAGTGCCACGATTTTGCCAATCCCATAACTAATGGTATGATTTCCTGACTTACCCTGTTCTATCCTTTGTTCTACGCTTACAAAAAGGAGTTACACCTCCAATTCTTTGTCTTTTGGCTAAAGGAAGCAACCATTGGACTTACTTTATTGGCAGGTAGTGCCTCTCCTAATAAACTATTATCTGCTTGGAGAGAACTGTCTCAGTTTACCTTTTAGTTACATTTCACTCATGACATCTAGAATTTTTTTCACTGTAACATGCACCCCTTCACGTGACTCTGATTATCACATGTATTTAGGTAGCTACTGAACTATAGCTCTAGTCCCGATCCTTCCTCAGGGTTCCACTTTTGCATTTCTAATTGCTTGCTGGATACTTCCATCTGGATATTGTCAACCTTATCAAAGTTTGGTTAAAGGAAACAACATGCTAGGTGATATGCAGTTACAGCATTTATTCCCTTAAAACTAGTGAACTTGTACAAGGAGTTAGGAGAGCTAGGTCCTAACTGTCTAAACAGAGGAATGAGAAAACTTCTACACATTTTAGAACCATGTGTATGACCAGGTCAGGATGACCATGTCACAGAAATTTATGATCTCCATATGTTACTATCCATATCTTGAGAAAGGAAGTTTCTTGGTTGTAAATGCAAATTAAGAAGACAACAAATGGAACAGGATCCATTTGTAATTTATGTTCTCAGGATGCCTGTTTCCTCCCATATGGAGTGTGTCCCAAGATAAGGGGAATCTCACCCCCCAGCCTTATCTGGTCTCTGAAGTTGCCAACACAGGAAAAGGTCTTTTTAAAGCAAGGCGAATTGATTAATTCAGACTTTGGTCAAAAACATGATATTTAATGCTTATCAATATCCTGCCACTTCAAACTCAACATGACAAGAACTAAACTCATAAACTGCCCCTCATCTTAATTTCCTTATTTCCGTTTCTCTGAGTCACTTAACCTTGAATCGCCTTTGAGTTTTCCTTCTCCCTCACCTCCCATATCCAATGCATTGCCAAGTCCTGTCAACTTTTCCTCTGCAAAAAATCTATTCTACCTCTTCTCTCCTTTCAACTCCTACCATTACCTCTATCATTTGGGTATACTTTTCTGTTCTCTACATGCTATCTTATCTACTCTCTGGTTATCATTTTTCATCTCTCTCCCAGGAGCTCACATTTTAATAGGACCCTTATACTCTGTTCTCTGGATCTCCTGGCTCTGACATGGGAGGTTTTGCCTAATCTTGCTAGGACCCAGGCTTCCATATCAATTACCTGTCTTCTCCTCACCTTGACCCCTTCCCCATCTGTCCTCCAGGCTTTACAATGTGCTTTTACTCTGTTAGAAGGTAAGTACCTTGAGGGCAAGAAATAACTTGTTTGTTTTGCAGTCCTTAGAGCTTAGTACAACACCTAGCACATATTACATGCTTAAAAGCTTTATCCTCTATAGTAGGCACTTAATAAATGTTTATTGACTGTCTATGCATCTATCTATCCCTCCTTTAATATGTATGATTGCCCACCGACTAAGTGACTGATCAACCGTTGATCATAACTTTGGAACTTAGAAGTGACCTCAAGCATCACGGAGTCCAATTCCTTATTTTTCAAGAGGTTAAGTGACTTGCCTGAGGTCACGTAGGTAATAAGTAGCAGAGGAGAGATCTGAACCTCAGATCCCTGGCTCCAAATCCAACATGCTTTCATTCACACCACCACTGCCTCCTTTAAAAAAAAATCGGGGATGAGTCTAGCCACCCCCCAATACCATGCATTTGATACAGGGGTATGATGGCAAATATTGAACAACCAGATCTTCCCCTCCCAACAAATATATACACATACATATGTATATAAAACACTTTTAAGGTTAATCTGTCTCAGTAATATTTTCTCCATCACTTTCTCAAGTCTAAATAATCAACAAAATAATAAATTAATTCCTGTTTTCTTGTATTTGCCAATATCAAGGTGTAAATGTTCACGTGGAGAATTTAATAGTTGATTCTTTTGAGTTGATAGGAGCCAGTTACAGCCTACCATGCATGTGAAGTTTATTTTTTTTAACAAAGCATAGAATTTTACACTTATCCCCATCATTCATCAATATTAATTATATTAGCTAATATTTATATAGCATTTGCTATAGGCTAGGCCCTGTGCTAATTACTTTACAATTATTCTCTAATTCAATCTTTAACGCAACATCCTTACTAGCAAGTGTTATTATCATCCCTGTTTTACAGATAAGGAAACTGAGACAGAGATTAAGTGACTTTCCCAGGGTCACACAGCTAGTAACTATTTGAGACTGGATTTGAAGTCAAATCTTCATGAGTCCAGGCAGGGCCCTCTAACTACTAGGCCATCCAGCCGCCTCAATGAGCATTTTTATAATGCCTTTTAAGTGCCAGACACTGTGCCAGGCGTGGTGGTAAGTTTGATCATGTTCAACTTTGCTCATTACTTTAGTCTGTTAAGATTTGAAAAAGTAAAAGGCATAATGAATTATTCCACAATGAATTTGTAGCCAGAAAGACTCAGGTTCATATCCTTCCTCATATACTTTGTAGCTCTCTGGTCCTGAGAAAATAACTTAACCTCTCTGTGAAAAGCTTGGACCCGGTGGCCTCTAAGGTCCCTTCTGGGGCAAAATCTATGATCTCATGACTTTTCAAGAATTCAGATGTTGTCCTCTGGAGGGTCAGCCCTTTCTCTAAGCTTCCTGGCATCTGCAAATTTTATAAACATGTTATTTGTTTCTGTATTCAAGTCATCAATATAAATGTTGAACCAAATAGGGAAAAGAGAAGATCCTTTCATACTTGATACTATCAGTCAAAACTTTATTTGTCCATTTAACCAGGTCCGAATCAATCAAACTGTATTATCATCTAACCCACATTTGCCATCTTTTCCACAAGGATTTTGGGAAAAATTCTTACAGAAATTGGTGGGAGAAATAATGGTTTTGGAGGCAGAGGATCTGAATGTGAATCCTGGCTCTGCTATAGGCAATAACCTGTGCAAAGTCAAGCAAGCCATTCAACCTTGCTGGCCTTCAGCTTCTTTGACTATATAGAATACAGTCAGACTACATAACGTCTAAGGACTCTGTCAGCTCAAAAATCCCATGACATTTGTCTTATTTAAATCTAGATAACCTATCGATGTCATCTTCCTTCTCTGTAAGTATCAAGAAAAAGGAAATTAGGTCACTCAAGAATGACTTGCCCTCTCAAATGCTCATAAACTATTCCTGTAATACTGCTTTCTAAAATTTTACCAGGAATTGAAATCGAGCTCATGAATCTGAAAGACTGCATTGCAGAGTTAATACAGAGCTGACACTGAAGCCAGGAAGATCTGGGTTCAAGGCCTGTATATTCTGACTCTGTGATGCTGTTTAGGGCTTCTAGGATTAAGCAGCTCTCTAAAATTGTGGCTGAGAAGTTGTCTACCAGCATTGGTAGAGAGAGCTTCCTCACCCAGTAATAAAATTACAGATCCAGTTTCTGCCCTGACATCATTGTCATGATCAATATTTTTTTTTGAAAAGGATATTAGGTCAGGCTAGAATGACTTGCCTGCTGAATGCTCACAAACTTGCCTTTTAATAATATTTTTTAGACTTCTTCCAGGAATAGAAATCAAACACATTAAACCACAGTCTGAAGAGACCATACTCTTTCCTCTTTTTTTTCATTTTTGTCTTTATAATATATATATTCTTGTTTACATCATTCATTTCCACAAGATTTTGAGTTACAATTTTTCTCCCCATCTTTCCCCTACCCAACACCTCAAAACAGCCATCCCACTGTCTAACTCCTCCCCCAATCTGCTCTCTCCAGTGTCCTCACCCACGTCTGTCTGATTTTCTGGTAGGGCAGGATGGATCTCCTACCACAGTGCCTGTATATCTTAATTCCCAGTTGGACGTAGTTGATAATAATAATTATTATTACTATAATTATAAATATATACACATACATATATATTTTAAACATTTGATTATAGGGCTTTAAATTCTAGATTCTTTCCCTTCGTCCCTCATCTGGTAGGACACCCCCCATGGGAAGGACAAGTAATTAAATACAAATTGTGCATGTGTAATTACACAGAACATCTCCATAGTGGGCATATTGTGAAAGACTGATTATATGTCCCTCCTTCCTATCCTGCACCCCCCCCATTCTATTTTTTACTTTGTTCCTGTCCCTTTACAGAAGTGTGTATTTCCAGCAACCTCCCCCTTCCGTTCACCCCTCCATCATCCCATCTCTCATCCCCATCCCCACTACTCTCCTGTGTGGCAAGATACCCAGTTTAGAGTTTATGTCATTCCTTCCCTAAGCCAAATTCAATGCAAGTAAGGTTGACCCTTTCCCTTTTGCCTTCCTGTTTTTCTCCTCCATTGTAACAATTATCCCTAGCCTCTTCTATATGAAATGATTAACTCCATTCTGTCTCCCCTGTCTCCTCTCTTTCTAATCTTCTCCTACCTCAGAATTTCACCTTTTAAAGCATCATCCCTTCCTATTAAATTGATCCTGTGCCATCTATGTACACATATATACACATACTCAGATATGTATTCATACGCATATATATGCCATCCTATATGGACATATGTGTATGTATACGTATATATATTTGTATTCCCTTCACTTATTCTCATACTGAGAAAAGTTTCATAAGTTACAATAATCATTTTTCCATGTAAATGGTTCAACTTTCATAAGTTCCTTATGATTTCTTTTCCATGTTTACTTTCTCATGCTTCGTGTGTTTGAATATCACATTTTCTGTTCAGTTCTGGTTTTTTCATCAAGAATGCTTAAAAGTCTTCCACCTCATTGAATGACCATATTTTCCCCTGGAACATTACACTCCGTTTTGCTGGGTAGGTGATTTTTGGTTTTAATCCTAGCTCCCTTGATCTCCAAAATATCATATTCCAGGCCTTTCGGTCCCTTAATGTAGAAGCTGCTAGATCCTGGTTTATCCTGATTGTGTTTACACAATATACAAATTGTTTCTTCTTGGCAGCTTGTAATATTTTCTCCTTCATCTGGGAACTCCAGAACCTGGCTATAACATTCCTAGGAATTTTCTTTTGGGGATCTTTTTCAAGAGGTGATTGGTGAATTCTTTCAAGTTCTATTTTGCCCTCTGGTTCTAGAACATCAGGGCAATTTTCCTTGAGAATTTCTTGGAAGATGCTTTCTAGGTTCTTTTTTTGATCATGGCTTTCAGATAGCCCAATAATTTTTTAATTGTCTCTCCTGGATCTATTTTCCAGGTCAGTGGTTTTTTTTTAAGGAGATATTTCACATTGCCTTCTATTTTTTCATTTGTTTGGATCTATTTAATAGTATCTTGATTTCTCATAAAATCATTTGCTTCCATTTGCTCCACTCTAATTCTGAAGGAATTATTCTCTTCAGAAAGCTTTTGAGATTCTTTTTCCATCTGGCAAATTCAACTTTTTGAGGCATTCTTCTCCTCATTGGTTTTTTGGGCCTCTTTTGCCATTTGAGTTAATCTATTTTTTAAGCTGTTATTTTCTTCATCAGGTTGTTGACTCTCTTTTCATGGTTTTCTTGCATCATTCTCATTTCTCTTCCCAATTTTTCCTCCACTTCTCTTAATTGGTTTTCAAAATCCTTCTTAAGCTGCTCTATGGTTTGTAGGAAGTCTACATGTTTCTTGGAAGCTTTTGGTGTAGGAGTTCTGACTGTGTTCTCTTCCTCTGTCCCAAATCCCTGGGGTTTTGCAGCTGCCACAGCTATTGGGAGGGCACTATTTTTTTGCTGCCCCCATCAGCTTTGGCTCACTGAAAATGCACCCCAGGACCACCACCCAAGACCACAATCCAGATCCAGGCCGCTCAATGCAGGAGCGCTTAGCCTCTGAATGATTGCTTGGCCCGCCTGCCATATGCAGCCTGGGAGCTCTGAAGCAACCATGTGGAGGTGGCTATGCCATTTCTGCTATTTCCTTGCCCTGGAGGCAGTTCGGCCAGACTGTTTTTCTTCCCCAAATTTAGTTGAATTCCACTGACCTTTAACTTAGACCTTGTTTCTTATGGCATGATCATTCTGGAAACTGCCACATCTGCCACTGATTCACTCTCCTGAAGGCTCCAGCTGGGGCTCGTCCTGGCCGCACCCCTCCCTCCCCCCCACACCCTCATCCCCTGCCCCTGGGGCCAAACCACGGTTTCAGCTTGGGCTGGTTTTGGCTCCCAGTATGCTGTGATGAACCCTTCCTGCCAAGCTGCTTTCAGCAGGAGATGTGTTTTTCTGTGTTTTTGTGAGTTTTGGAGCCCTAAAATTTGTTTAGAGACATATTTTGTGGGTATTTGAGGTGGCTATGTGGGAGTTGCGGAATCTTGTTGCTTCTATGCTGCCATCTTCCTCTTTCCTCTTTTGAAAATTATTATTTGCCCTTCTCTAGTCCTGAAGCACATTTTTTGTTCCTCCTAGATACTTCAAAGACCATTGACAGGGCACCATGGGCACCTCAGCTAGTCCTTTGTGTGTCTTGGTGAAGTGCTTGTCTTGGCCTGTTGACTTGAGGGCTTTAGTTGCTTCAAAACAAAACAAAACAAAACCAAAAGCCAAAACCAAACAAACATCTACTATTTCCTGCATTACTCACATTTATCTATACTGATTATTCAGGTTTAAAAAACCCCAGTGGGTATTATGGTATTCTTCTGCCTAAAATTTAAAAAAATACCTGAATCTGTATAGTACTCTTAAGGTCCATGTGAAATACTTAATAATAAATGATAAAATTTATAAAGTGATTTAAGGTTCACAAAGCATTTAGATAAATTATTGCATTTGCTTCTCACAACAACCTATTTTTTATCTCTATTTTACAGATGAGGAAACTGAAGTTGATTAACTTGCCAAAAGTTGGGGGTTAGTAAGTGTCTGATGCTGTGTTTGAACTTGGGTCCTCTTGGCTCCAGGTCCAGTGCTCTGTCCACTGTGGCATCCAACTGCTTTGTACTTGGCAAAGATTTTTATCCCTTCTCACATTCAAGTTATTGTTGGTAATGTCAATCTATAAATTAACCAGCAAACATTTATAAAGCACCCACCACATGGCAGGGACTATGCAAATTTCTAGGAATATGAAGATAAAAATAAAATGGTTCCTGCTCTCAAGAAGCTTATAGTCTATCAAGGGAAATGCCATGTATGTGTACCAGGAGACATAAAATATATTCACAGTAAATATATTCTGGATGGAGAAGGTAGTAGGAACTGGAGGGAGGGGAGGGGAGGCCAAGAAGGGTTTCATGCAGATGACTTGAGCTGAGCTATAAAGGAGGCAAGGAATTCTACACAGAAGAAATGAAAAGAGAGAGAATTCCAGGAATGGGAACAGGAGAAGGAATGTCCTACGTGAGGGGAAGCAATCTGGCCAGCTAAACTAACCTGTAAAGTTAACCTGCTGCTGCTCCTGCTGCTATTCCTGATACTACTGTTTGTCACCAGCCTCCCTTTCTCCTCTGTAGCCATCTGGATCCAATGGCCAGATATCAATCAGGATGCCCAGAGATGGCCCAGGATACAATGTGAGACCTTGGCCTTTCCAAACTGAGTTCTTTAACAGGTCTTAGTTGGAGTGATGCAATGCCCAATTAGTAATTAAGACCTAACTCAGAAATGAGGTAGAGAACAGTATCTTTAAAAGACAACCTGTAAAGTACAAAAGAAAAAGTAATGTGTAACAAAACTGGAAAGACAGTTCAGAGTCAGATAGAGAAGGCCTTTAAAGGCCAAAGAGAGGGATTTGCATATTTCTTGAACAAAGACTGACATAGTCAGACTTGATCACTCTGTGGTATAGCCGGAGGTCCAATGATCTCCAACATGGGCGCTTTCTCTTATCGTTTGTAGTATACACGTGTTTGTATGTAGTATGTATATGCTTGTATATGTACATATTTATATACAAACATATGTTTGTAGTATACATAAATATCTGTGCAAGAGTGAGGGTTGGACAAGAATGCTCTTCTCTATAATCCTGTATCTATCACAAACTTAAGAGAGAACGTGATGGGATCACCCACTATCTACCAATGAGTGTTTTACATTCAGAACAATCTTAGATTTAATTCTACCTTGCACAAAGCTTGCAAGATGATTTGCATTTTCCCTGTCACCACATAATCCAGTGTGGGAGCAGATTGTTTTGACTCACTACAGGTTACCTTAAAATTTCTAGATTTAGGCAACTTTGTACTTGGCAAAGATTTTTATCCCTTCTCACATTCAAGTTATTGTTGGTAATGTCAATCTATAAATTAACCAGCAAACATTTACAAAGCACCCACCACATGGCAGGGACTATGCTAATTTCTAGGAATATGAAGACAAAAATAAAATGGTTCCTGCTCTCAAGAAGCACTCTCAGATCAGCTGAGCTAACCACCCTTTCAAGAAACGTGTTTGTCTTGACAGCATTGAAAGGAAGTTGGTGATTTCACAGAAAACTGCTGTAGGGACAGAAAGATGACAGTTCAGATGAAAGGTAACCTTTATTTTTTTTAAAGGATTCCCACCCTTGTTTGAAAAATCAGTGGACGTTTTGGACTCAAAAAATTGTTTTACTCTGGTATTCCAATCATTATGAACCGTGGCTTAAAAATATACACATTTTTGGCATGCCTAAATAAGAATATTAGACATATAACATATAAGGGGGACAGACTAGATGATTTATATTGGCATTTTTCATTCTTTGCATCTCAGTCATTTCTGATGTATACTTTCTCCCAGAATTTATTATGACAGAATCTGCTGTTCTAATAAAAATAATTCAGCAAAGTCATTGAAGCGATGGCCCACATCTGCTATAGAAGTCTACATTTAGCTTCTACTGCTTCCTCCACGCCAGAGGGGAAGTATTCTTTATTACTGGCTGGTTCCTTGCCTTTATTCTAAGTTCAACTGCCCTTTAGTGTGGCCTCCACTGACACTATTGTAGGCCTCACAAACATTATTCTCCTGGTTCTGCCTTTTCTTTTTCCCCTGCGGTTGATCATAGACGTTTCCCCATGTTTCTCTGAATTCCACTGTATCCATATGCTATGTCATGATCAGTCATTCCCCCACTAGTGGGAGCTCATTTTGTTGCTGTTTTTTGCTTTTGCAAGAAATGTTGCTATAAATAACCAATTGCTTTTTAACTCAGTTTTCATGCTCATAGTCACGGCCTCCTGAAGCTGGATTTAAATTTACACTTTGCCTATTGTACATAGAATGCTGGGAGGAAACAGCTGCGTGACTTATTCTTAGATACAGATTTACTAGAATCAGAATGGAGGCATTATTTATTTCTCTTTTTCTGTTACTCAGAACACAATTCTCCCAGTCACAGTCATTCAGTCTTGAAATCTCCCCCATCATCCTCCCTCACTTTCTAGTTCCCCTTTTTGTGTTGTCTTCCCCTATTAGAATGTAAACTCCTTGAAGATAGGGATTGTCTGGCTTACTTTTGTATCACTATACCTTGAGCTTAGCCAGTCCTGACACCTAATAAGTGCTTAATGGTTTCCTCCCTGCCTCTTTCTCCTCCTCTCTTCTTTCTCCTCCTCTCTTCTTTCTCCTTCTTCTTCTTCTTCTTCTTCTTCTTCTTCTTCCTCTTCTTCTTCTTCTCCTCCTTCTCCTCCTCCTTCTCCTCCTCCTCCTCCTCCTCCTCCTTCTTCTTCTTCTTCTTCTTCTTCTTCTTCTTCTTCTTCTTCTTCTTCTTCTTCTTCTTCTTCTTCTTCTTCTTCTTCTTCCTCTTCTCCCCCTCCTTCTTCATCTGTTCCTCCTTCTCCTCCTCCTCCTTCTTTCTGTCTCTCTCTGCATCTCAGTTTGTGTGTGTGTGTGTGTCTTTTTCTCTCTTTTTCTATTTTTCTGAAGCCTAGGCCCTGGAAGCACAAAAATAAAAATCAGAGTTATGGGAGGAAATGCATAAAAGTTGCATAGCATGGGCAGGTATCAATGACCTGTTATTGACATTGCCAAAAGGAACAATCAAAATGATCATAGATCAGTTTGATTATGCAGTTGTTTATCTACATTTCTCTTAGCATGCTAATAACTTGAGTATCTAGACCTGAATGTAAGCCCATATGTAAACTTAGAGGTCCCCAGTTTCACATTGGGGTGGAAGCCCAAACCATATTTTGCCAAAAAATAACCTTATAAACATCTGTTCAAGTTTATAAGGGCTTGGTGCTAGCTAGTACAGAGGCTATATCTATTTATTGCTAAACCACACTTAGATATATCTTTCTGGATTTACAAAACACTTTTTCTACATTAGCCATGTATAGAAGTATTATCATCATTTTATGGGTTTATATGCCTCTTGGATGCATAGACAGGCTAAACAATGTGCCCATGGTGACATATTTGTTAAATATTATAGCCAGAACTCAAGTATCTTAATTCCAGATCTGGCATCCAACTTAATTCCAATTGAAAACCATTTATTAATGGTAGGCAATGAAGATGCAAAGATAAGACCAAAGAGTCTGACCTCAAAGAGCATGCAGATTACTGAGGGACATAATAGGAATACAGTTAAATAAATATAAGGTAATTAAAGAAAGAAGAGGGTAAAGAAAGGGTTCCCCTTTGAGGAAATATTTTGCATAGGAGATGGCACTTGAGCTGAGCCCTGAAGAAAGCTAAGGATCTCAAAAGCCTGAGATGAGGAGAATGGGCATCCTAGATATGGAAGAAATTCTATGCCAAAACATGATGGGTAAAGATGGAATGCTAAGACTGGGAAACAGGTGGTAAGCCAGTTCAACCAGAGTGGAGAGTACAAGGAGGGAAATAATATAAAATAAGTCTGAAAAGATCTGAGGCAACCAGAGAGTGCAAATTTGTGTCTTATCCTCAGAGTCAATAAGAAGCCCCCAAAAATATTCCAGGAGGGAGTGACAAGGGTAGACTTGGGAACTTGGGAAACTATTTTGACAACTCAATGGAAAATAAATTGGAGAAGGGCAAGACAAGAAGGAGGAAAATGAATGGAGAAATCATTACATTAGTTTAGGAAACAGGTGATGAAGACCTGAGCTAGGATAGTGAAGAGAAGAAGGATATGAGAAATTGGGCAAAGGTAGAATCAACAAGATTTGGCAACTGATTGGATACAGGTGGAGAAGGAGAGGGGAGAATCAACGACTCTGAGGTTGCTGAGTGGTGGTGCCCTCAACAGAAACTGGAAAGTTTGGAGGAAGAATAGATTTTAGAGCAAAGATAATGAGTTGTGAGAGGGAAACTACCGTATCAAAAGACAGACCATCATAGTTTTAGATAGGTCTGATTGTTGAGCACAAGTGTTCCTTCTGAGACAAACAGGGTTAAGTGACTTGTCCAGGGTTACACACATCACAAGTTCATAAGTTTCTGAGGCCAGATTTGAATTTATTTGAATTTAGATTTTCCTAACTCCAGGCCCAGAGCTTTATCTACCAGGTCACCAAGCTGCCCCCCCTCTCTTTATGGATATATGTGTGTGTGTGCCCAGTGTATATATGTGTATGTATATGTATACACATACATATATGGTACAAATATGACCTAAATAACATATACATACATTATATACATATATGCATGCGTGTGTATAATTTATACACGCATATGTTAAATGTAGGTAGACACATATATAGTTCTAGTTACATATAAATATGTATATAGGTATATTTGAAGAAGTATATAACAGGAGTGAGGAGACTCAGAATACCTTCTGGACCCTTCTGTGGGCCATATTCTCTAAGTCCTTTGCTAAATAGAGAACATTAAAAAAAATAAAGGACATTTGTGACCAGCAGCTCCAGTTTGTTTCCTGTGTGGCCCCATGAATGGTGTATTGAAGATGATCAGAAACAGTCAGGAAGCACTTGCCCACTCAGTAAGCTATATAAGGAAAAAGGAGAAATGTCTCCTGAGCTCTTTATTACAATGCAGTGAATGCCATCTTTCCCTTAGACTTCCAAAGGGGGATGGGGTAGGCAGTGAATGAGGGCATGTCTCTCCCCTCCCCATCCCAGTGTTATGGAGGGTATGTGCACCATGGCTGTGAGAGTATACGTTTGCTTAGATGAGCCTGGAACTGGACTTCAGATCCTTGGTAGCCTCTTATGTTTTGTTTTCTTAACTGAGCCTAGGATACCAAACAGTGATGCTGAGAAAAAGACATTTCCTGCCCTGTCAGTAACACCCTGAGTTGGAGAGGCTGGGAGGTCTTGAGTTGGGGGCTGGCCTCCCCATAGGAGGGAATGTCTGCAACAGCTCTTTGGCAGAAGGATTCTACAGCTAAAAGAATGAAAAAGGCAAGGCTGTCCAGCCGAGTGATCTAGGCTTTATGAGTTGTTCAGACAGTGCACATCCAAAGAACATGTCCAGTGAATCTGAAATAATCTGCTTAGCAATCCTACAAAGTTGTCATTACCCTTTGGGAGAGCACAATAAACCGTGTTTTAAGGGTTTATTAATGCACACTTAAGGGTCTTCTGTATTCTAATTCTGACTTTTGTGGTAGAGGCAGCTAGGTGGCCCCATGGATAGAGTGTTGGCCCTAGAGTTAGAAAGACATGACTTCAAATCCAATCTTGGACACTTACTGACTGTGTGACTCTGGGCAACTCAATTCACCTCTGCCTGTCTCAGTTTCTACATCTGTAAAGTAGGGACAGTAATAGCATCTATATCCTGGCGTTGTTGTGAGGATAAGTTGGGATAATATTTGTAAAGATCTCTGTAAACCTTAAAGTACCATATAAACATTCACCAAGAGTAACCTCTTGTGACTTGTCCAGGGTCACCTAACCAGGATGTGCAGGCCTAGAGCCCAGATCCTCCTGGCTCCAAGGCCAGTTCTCTCTCGGCTAGGCAATGCTGCCTGTCCAATTCATGACCTTGATTTCAATTAGTAGTAATATTCTTGAAAAACAATATTAAGGGGCAGGTAGGTAGCATAGTGAATAGAGCCCTGGGGTCAGGAGGACCTGAGTTCAAATCTGGCCTTAGACACTTAACACAAAAAAACTAGCTGTGTGACCTTGGGCAAGTCACTTAACCCCAATTGCCCTACCCTCCACCCTCCAAAAAAAAAAAAAAAGAAAAACAATATTAAGACGAAGTTTGTAAGCATTTGATAGGGCAATGTGTGTATGACCTAATTTCCTTTATCTTGATTTGTATGTATATAGATCAGGAGGATGATATGGATATATTGTCTACTATTAAGGTGAAATTATTATTCCTGCTTCTCGATATGAGAAGCTGAGTCAAAAGTAAAATCATAGAACCATATATTTTGAGCTAGAGGGGAATTCAGAGACCATCTGAGCCAATCAACTCCATGCTGCCCCCCTCAGAAATATTTTTAGTTAGTTGCCCAGCAAATTGAATGTACTTCCCTAGAAAAAAGTTGTTTTCTCTTCTTGAGTCTCTTAGAGCAAGCAGGGTTCTTAACCTAGAGTCCATGAACTTTTTTGGGGGGGTAAACATTGATGACTGTATTTCTCTATGATTTCCTTTGTAATCCAATGTATTTTTTATGCATTTAATTAAACATTATTCTGATGCTGAGTGAGGGGAGCAGAACCAGGGGAACATTGTATATAGTAACACCCACAGTGTGCAAGGACTGATTTTGATAGACTTAGCCCTTCTCAGCAATGCAAGGATGTAAAACAATTCCAAAGGACACGTGATGGAAAATGCCAGTCACATCCAGAGAAAAAACTATGGAGTTGGAATGCAGAATGAAGCAGACCATTTTCTTTTTTTGTTTGTTTGTTTTATTTTGTTTGTTTTTTCCTTTCTCATGGTTTTTCCCATTTGTTATAATTCTTCTATGCAACATGGTATCATCTGGCTATGAAGAGAGAGACTCATTGGTTTTTGAATTTTCCAAACCATCTGTGGCTGCCCTTGAATTCCAAAATCTTCACAATGTCATCCCTTTCTGTATCCTGGGTGTATGTGTGATGCCCAATATATTGAGTAGTTTGACTATAAGGACACCAAGTAAACGATATGATGGAAAATAGGTACAAATTTACTATTGATTGTTAAAGCAAAGGTTTATGATGCATGTATCCTTATAGCAAAGGAGAGATCAACTTACTATGTAACCTCAAAAAATTTTATCTCATTTGTCTGGTTCTTAGTTTTCTCAACTATAAAAAAAATTTGTTAGATATGATAACTTCTGAAATCCCTCATTTATTTTGAAATCTTCTGTTCTCCTTGGGAAGTACTGATGCTTTACATAATGACTGAAAGTGATAAGAAAATTATATGTTAGTTTCTTTATTGGCCTGAGAAATAAGGAACCATATATAAGGAACAATATATGGGTAAACCATGGATCCAAACCACAATTACATTTTTACGTAATTTGGGTTCATTATTGCAAGTATCTCACAATTCATTCTCTTTGGTTTGTGCCCCTGTCTGGGACTTCTGAGAACATCAGGGGATTTAACTCATGTATAGGTCTTTAAGGAAAATGATGAAAGAGCCCACAACATTCACAAAAGCACGCAGGCTTACAACATATGTAATTTAGGACAGGTTTTATATAACCAGACAAAAAAATAGAAAACAGTTAACTCATACCACAGATCATAAACAATCAAGACAATGCTCCTTCTGGTGAGTTCTCACCATCCCCAGGGACATCTATAATCCTCTGGACCAATAGCACTTCCCTAAGGGCTTAGTTGCCCTTATGAGAGTCAAATCCTCAGGGTCAGGAGAGAGTTGGTCCTTCTCACAATAGAGATCCCCTATTTCCCCAAGGACATATACAAAGAAATGAATGAAATAAGCACTTATATAGTACCTACAATGTGCCAGGCTCAGTGCTAAGCACTCACAAATATTCCTTTTGAGCCTCACAACAACCCTGAGAGGTAAGTGCTATTATGAACCATATTTCACAGTTGAGAAAGTGTTTAAAACAAACAAAAGTAAAGTGACTTGCCCAGGATCACACAGATAGTGTCTGAGGACTATACCACTTAACTGCCAATCTAGTCATCCAGCCTTTTAGAATTAATTTGGTTGCCCATACACCCAAAGGGGGAATCAGTTAGAGCTAATAAAGCAATGATCCCTTCCACCTATCCCCAAATATATACAGTACTACATCACAGTTCTAGTGGTTTGCTTTTTCGCAATAGGGTTCCCATCCACTGCTGCCCCTTGGCTCTGGCTCCTACTTGGTTCTGACAGCTCCTCCATTTGGTCTGGGAACTTTCAAGGGATTCTTCTTCCTTTTTTCAGGAGCTTTGGTCCAGGATGGACTTACTCTTTAGGAACCCTGGCCCTCAAATCTCTCTACTTTTCTAGGAACTCATGGGTTCTTATTGCTGTCAAGTCCTCACACTCTGGGATCTTGACCCAATAGCTATTCATGACTCTGTTGCTCCCTTTGACAGCTTCTGTCTCCCAAACCACAGGGTTCCCTCTTACTTTGAAGGCCAAGGGGCCTTACAAATGCTCAGGTTTCTCTTCCAGAGAAGTGATCTTTGCCTGAAATCCTTCTCTCAAGGGCATTTCTCTTTATTAGTCCAATTTTAGCCTTTGTGTTTGCTCACCTTTTAAAAGGTCAAATCCAAGGGTAGGGTTCAGATGTCTAGATAGTCATGATTCAATCATCCTTATTTGGGCATTAATGAGGATGCTTCTACCTAGTATTTTTAAGGTTTTATCAATTAATGGCAAGGAAGGCCCAGGACAATACCCGAGGGCATACTCCATAACATGTTAATTTCTTTATTGGCCTTTTCTGCTCCCCTGGAACGCTGTGCCCTACTCCAAAGAATTCTGACAGAGAATTCAATTGATACCAGGGGATCATTTAAGTTAAAGAGAAGCTAAACTCTGTCCTATATGATAATGATTTATTCAGAATTTTTAGGCTGCAAAGCACTTTACAATTATTCTCATTATCCTCACAACAACCCTGAGAGGTAGCTATCATTATTGTCCCTGCTTTTCAGATGAGAAAACTGAGGCTGAAAGAGATCAAATGACTTATCTAGGACCACACAACTAGTAAGTGTCTGAGGTAGAATTTGAACTCTGGTCTTCCTGAAACTAGGTCTGGAACTCTATCCACTGCTCCCCCCAGCTGCCTGTGTTTTGAGTAGTGGGTTAGAATCTGATTTCTCTTCTTTTCTCTTCTTTCTTTTTTTTTTGTAAATAGTATTTTATTTTTCCAATTATATATAAAGATAGTTTTCAACATTCATTTTTTATAAGATTTTGAGTTTCAAATTTTATCTCCCCCCATTCGGCTTCTCCAAGACAGTAAGCTATCTCACATAAGATACGCATGTGCAATCAGATATTTCCACAGTAGTAATGCTGTGAAAGAAGAACGAGAACAGAAGGTAAAAGCCACCAAAACCCCCCCAAAAAACAAAAAAGGGGAGAATAGTATGCTTTGATCTACATTCAGACTCTATAGCTCTTTCTTTGGAGGTAGATAAGATTTTCCATCAGGAGCCTTTTGGAATTGTCTTGGCTTGTTGAATTGCTGAGAAGAGCTAAGCTAGTCACATATGATCATTGTGCAGTGTTGCTGTTACAACAGTTCTCCTGTACAATGTTCTCCTGGTTCTGCTCACTTCATTCAGCAAAAATTCATGTAAGTCCTTCCAGGTTTCTCTGAAATCTACCTGCTTGTCTTTTCTTATAGCTTAATAGTATTCCATTACATTCATATACCACAATTTGTTCAGCCGTTCCCCAACTGATGGGTATTCCTTCAATTTCCAGTTCTTTGTCACTAGAATATGACTTCTAACACCTAATTACTATTACTATTGCTTTCAGGTTTATACAGTGATTTCCTTAGAACAAACCTATTGGTTTGGTAGCATCAATATTGCTCTGTCCATTTACAGATGTGGAAACTGAGGCTCAGTAGAAACAAAGAATTTTTACAAAGTCTTTCATGCTATACTTGTGAGAAAGATGGAGAGGCATAAGCTAGATGACCGTGCAGTTATGTGAAGTTTGCACTGATTGAACGACTAGACACAACGCACAATTAATGCATTGATAGTGATCACCTTGGAGGTAGATCTAGTGATCTGTCCTCGGCTCTGTACTAGTCAACATTTTAAATCTAAGATTTGCATGAAGGAATTGACAACTTAATTGATGAATCTGCAAATGACATGAATCTAGGAGAAATAGCATGTTTGATGACAGAGACAAGATCTAAAAAGATCAAAGCAGCTTAGAATAGTAGGCCAGATTGAGCAACAAAATTTAACTGACATAAATTTTAGGTTTCTACTTGGTTTTAAAGAATCAGTTTTTACAAGTATAGGACGTGGGAGATGTGAATAGACAAGTTATGTGAAAAAAGATCTGAGGGTCTTAGTGGACTGCAAACTCAATATTCTCCAAGAGTTCTCTCTTCTATCCTCCTCATCTCACATAACTCAGATTTCTTCCACCACTATCTCCTCCTTCACTTCTCATTCACATAAAGAGATGGCCTATTTTCCTTGCCAAGTTTCATCCTTCTATATGCAACCTTGATCTCAATTCCTCCTGTTTTCTCTAGCCATTTGCCCTCCACCATTTCCCCTTTTTCTCTCTCATCGTCAGTGTCTCCATATCTACTAGCTCCTTTCCTGTTGAATACAAATATGACCATTTCTCTCTCATCCTCAAAAAAAATCACCTAATTAGACCATTATCTCCAGCTGTCATACCGTATCTCTCCCTACCCTCTCAGGTAAACTTGAGAAAGCCATGTGCAGATACAGCAGCAGCAGTACTAGTGAGCTGCATGGCTAAGATGTGTGAGTTCATGTAGGATTAGACAGCAGCTTTCAAGGAGGCCTTCCGGCTGTTTGATCAAACAGGAGATGGAAAGATCTTACATAGCCAGCTCAAGGTCTTAGGGAATCCCAAGAGTGATGAGATGAATGTTAAGGTGCGAGACTTTAACACTTTCTGCCAATGCTGCAGACTGTAGCAGACTAAGGACCAGGACACCTGGTATATAGATGGGCTTTGAGTGTTTGCTAAGGAAGGAAATGGCACAGTAATAGGGGCTGGGTGAGAAGTTGACAGAGGAAGAAGCAGAAGTGTTGGTGGCAGGGCCTGAGGACAGCAACGGTTGTATCAGCTATGAAGAGTTAAGGCTGGATGGTGCTGAA
>CM053599.1:93771635-93790516 GCA_028646575.1 Pseudocheirus occidentalis
CAATAATATTCCATCACATTCATATGCCATAACTTGTTCAGCCATTCCCCAGTTGATGGGCATCCCCTAAATTTCCAGTTCTTTGCCACCACAAAGAGAGCTGCAATAAATACTTTTGTACATATGGGACCTTTTCCCACTTCTGCGATCTCTTTATTCCATACCATTTTTTTTTTTTTTGCTTTTTGGAGGGCAGTTGGGGTTAAGTAACTTGCCCAAGGTCACATGGCTCTTTTTTTGTGTTAAGTGTCTGAGGCCGGATTTGAACTCAGGTTCTCCTGACTCCAGGGCTGGTGCTCTATTCACTGTGCCACCTAGCTGCCCCTATTCCATACCATTTTTAACGTATACCTAACAATGGAGTCAGTCTCAGTGCACCAGGAGAGATGGGTGTATATGGGGTATTTAGGGAACCTCTGGTGAGAGGGCCTGCCAAACCCTTTTCAGTGTTATTCATCCCGCTTTGGTATAACTCTTACTTGTAACTCCAAGAAGCTGCAGCATGCTCAGCAGCCACACCCCGGTGAAAACCATCTTTTGGGGAGGATGGGGTTTTTTTTGGCTTTTTGGAGAGGGGAAGGCTGGGCAGTTGGGGTTGTGATGTACCCAAGGTCACACAGCTATTAAGTGTTAAGCGTCTGGGGCTGGATTTGAACTCAGGTCCTGCTGACTCCAGAGCCGGTGCTCTATTCTCTGTCATTGCACCGCCTAGCCACCCCTTAAAAACCATCTTTGTAAATGGGCTAAACCAGGCTGAAGGTAACAAACCGGCCTCAAACCCATGGGTGAGTTAAAAGAATGTCTGTCCCAAGTATGCAAAGACTTCTCCCAGAAAAATGGGCAGATGAAAGCAATGTGTTCCAAGGACCAGGAAGGCAGCTGAAGCAGGCACCATGGAGCAGTGAGAGCTTTGTCAGACACTGAAGTCACCAAAGTCACCCGCTGTATCCTGGGCCATCGCCAGTTGTCTTGACTTTTGTCCTGCCCCTGGACTTTGTCGACCCTGGAAGAGAGAGTGAGGCTGATGATTTTGTGCAACTCTACCTCACTTAAATACAATTCATGCACAAGTCAAGATATCACCCCATGATATCACTGGTCCTCTTAAACTGAGGACAAACAAGAATGCTGGGATGGTATAGTATAGGGATACTATACATACAGGGACTCAGAGTTTCTGGGTAGGAGCTATGAGACAAGAGAGGAAGAAAATCCTCCTAAAATGTACCTGAGCCATGATATCATATCATAACATTAGAGATAGAAGGGATTTTAGAGATTATTTAGTCAAAGTTCCCCTTTTACAGATGAAGAAACTGTGAAGAAAGAAATGAAGTGACTTCACCATTGTCACTCAGATGATAAACGTATCAGGGATTCAAACACAGGTCCTCTCTCTCTGTTTCTGTGTGTGTGTGTGTGTGTGTGTGTGTGTGTGTGTGTGTGTGTGTGTGTCTTCTGTCTGTCTGTCTCTGTCTCTCTATTCATGTGTGTTTCTAGGGCTCTTTCTGGCTGCAATGAATGCACTGCTTCTCAGGAAGGGAAGGAGTGAGAGAAAGATGGGAGCAGGATGGAAGGAAACAGGACTGAGAGAAGAGAAAGGGAATAGAAGCATATGTAGAAGCTGGGGAAGGAGGAGTTTGCAAAGAGAAAAGCCATGAACAGGGAGAGGAGACAGTGAGTCTTAGAGACAAGTTTATCAAAGATTAATATGTAAGATGAAAGGCAACAGGATTGAAGAAATGAAGCATACTTGCTCATTTGGGGTCCTGCCTCTATACTCTACCTCATCAATGAGGTTAAGAGTGTAAAAACTACAACATGAGAAACAATATGGTATATTGAAAAGGGCACTGGATTGGAAGGCAGAGTATCTGAGTTCAAATCCTGAGTTCACTACCTACTACCTCTCTGATCTGTAGCTGCTACAAGAAGCCTTTTTCAGTCCCCCTTAATGTTAGTGCCTTCCCTCTATTGATTATCTACAATTTATTCTGTATATATCTTATTTGTAAATAGTTGTCATTGTATCATTTCCTGCATTTGACTTGAAGCTCCTTGAGGGCAAGGACTGTAATATTTATAAACTTTTTTGTGGTTTGATGTTATAATTATAGTCTAATGTCTTATTATAATGATAAGGCTCCAGTACGTAGTGTTTAGGCTAAGCGATCCTAGTGCCTGTAAAGGCAAAAGCAGTTCAGCTGTACTTTTCCACTGTTAACTCTGTCGGGCAGAAAAAATTTGAAGCTTTTGATGGCATAGACTCTTGACCTGTTTCAGGACCCCTGAATCATTTTCTTTCTGCTGCCTTGGTTAATGTTAGATCTTCCCACTGGTTTGATAAAAAAAAAAAATCTTCCCTATTAGAGCTTCATTCAAACCTCGTATTGATAAGGGACTCCAAGAAATTTTCTACTACATTTGGGTCTGATTAGGAATGTCTTCTCCTACATAGGACTCTGATTGTCTGTTCTTAACCAAGTCCATTCTTATGATATATAATCTTGCCACCTAAACCCCAATTTTGAGTGTGTTCCTCCAAAACATATATTTCTTCTGCTGCCTGGAGAGAGCTTCTCATATGTGGGGACAAACCTATGTTTTATAGGATATATAGGCTTTTTTCCTCTTTGCTATGTCACATAAAAATAAAGCGCATGATCATATCACTTTCCTGAGTACCAATTTTGAAGACATCTTGAACCCAGGTATTTGCTTTAACCATGAGGCTAAATGAAGCAAGGACCATCTTTTACTTTTTTTGTATCCTCAGCATGTAGCATTGTGCCTGGAACACAGTAGGCACATGATAAGAGATTATTAACCATCTAACTGGAGGTAAATTACTTCTGGTCTTCAATTTCTTCTTCTGCTGAGAAATATCATAGCAAAATGGAAAAAAAGCATTCTGTATTTGGAGTCAGAGAACCTGGGTTCAAATATCAGAGCTGCCACTTAGTACCTGTGTGACCTTGGGAAAATCACTCAGCCTTTCTGAGCCTCAGTTTCATCAACTCTAAAATGAAAGGGTTGAGTCTAGATGACATCTGAGGTCCCTCCCAACTTGAAATCTGTGGTTCTATTTGTCAGTTGGGGGGAGGAGGAGGATCACCTCCGAAGGTACCATTCAACTTTAAATCTCATGATTCACAGTTCTACCTTGCTTTACCACCTGACTGTAGCCAGACATAGCCATCAAGGGAAAAGCAGAGGCCTTGTGCCCACTCCCTAGAAGTAGACAAGTTCATGAGGGTCTTTCTTAATCAAATCCCCCCAGTTGTTAGTTTTTGATCCTCCTCTAAAATTTCTTTATGTACTTTGTATCCCTCCAGTGGAATTTACACTTGTTAAGGGCAGAGACTTTTTTTTTCTTCCTTCCTTTTTTTTCCTATCTTTGCATTCTCAGCACAGTTGCTTTCAGTATGAAAGTGAAATAAAAACAAAGTAGGCTGGGTCTGTTGGGAAAGGGGCAGTTCTGAGTTTTAAGTTGTGGGGTTTTTTTTCAGTAAATTCTTGTCTAAATCTCATAGGCATATGAACATCCAGTTCCATGCTATGTAAGAGACCTTAACCTCCACACTTACAAAGATTTCCTACCCTTTCTCTCTCTTCCTTCTTTGGCTACAGGTCTTTGAATAAACTGGATGGTAGCCAGAGGAGAATCTGATGCAGAAGACCAGGTGGTGTTTTTCTTTTCAGAGGAGGCTTGCTCGACTCTGATGTGAGTATTATGTTATTTGTGGTACTTGGTCTTTGAAACAGCACAAATGACAAAAAGTTGAGATGATGGAAAAAACGGGGCTCTGGAGTCTTATCCTGGGGAGATCTCAGGAGCTAAAATTAGTTCCAGTCATTTGAGATGATTTAAGTGGTGTCTGAGTGATAGCATTGGAGCTGGATGAGATAGTTTCTTCATGCCTCAAGATTTTAGAATTTTTCCTTCCTCTCGCTAAGATTATTGTTTTCATTGGGAAGTTACAACTGAAACAGTTCAATACCAACAAATAACATATGAAAGAAATGTTCTGTCTGGGAAATTTGAACCACTTTCCAGAGTTCCTGTAAGAGAGCTTTCTGAAGTCTAGCAGTCACAGAGTGTTTTTCCCCCAGAGGTATCTGCTTTTAATTACATTCTCTTTGACACGCAGTATTGCTATCTGGACTAATTCCTCTCTGAAAAAAAAAAAGGATTATCTTTTAGTTTTGCACTACCTTGTTTTCCAATATATCCCTCCTTCCTCACCCTCCCAGAAATTCTCTATAGCAAAGAACACTTTAGCAAAACTAAACCAACACATCAGCTAAGTCCAACAGCAATGTGCAGTGTTCCATACCCATAGCCCCCCACCTCTACAAAGGAAGGAGTAAGGTACATTTTTATATTTCTTCTTCAGAACAACTTTGATCACTATAATTAGGGGGCATTCAGTTTCTTTTTGGTGTTGCTTTTATTGCCATCTACATTGTTATTGTCATTGTGTGTACTGTTTATCTGGTTCTGGGATTAGCTCCTCTTTATAGAGTATTTGAACAGTTAAATGTTAGATAAAAATTATTATTTTATGGGAGTGCTCACAAGGCTATCAGATGACAACAGCATTACTGAAGGGAGAAAGGAACCTTTTCTTTCTAGTTTAAATGTGCAAAGAGAGGTTAGCAGTATCAAAAGAAAACTGAAAAAAAAAAGTAGTAAGCCCAAATTTGTTGAGCATGTGCTCTGTGTCCAGTAATTCCCTAGATACTGTGTTGGGAACAAAAATGAATTAAGCAACACTATCTCTATTCTGGGACAATATGCAATCTGCTTAGGGAACATAAAAATATACCTTATCCCCTCCCACTTCACTTTATTCTGAAGATAGTTACAAAGCCATGTTCTTCAGTAAGTAGTATGGTATAGTGGTATAGAGACACGGCCTTGGAGTCAGAATGACTCCTTTGACCCTTATTAGCTGTATGACCCTGGGCAAGTCACTTAACCTCTTAGTGCCTCCAGTTACCTCTCTAAGACTCTAGGTCACAGAGGTGGTGTTAATCTGCATTGGTGGAGGTAGCTCCTCACCAGGAATTCTCTACATGAGTAAAATCACAGGTTTAGTCTGAAAGAAAAAAAAAGGAATAGAAGGAAGGTAGGAAGGAAAGAGAAAGAAAGAAAAAAAGGAAAGAAAGAAAGGAGGGGGGAGGGAAAGAGAGAGAGAGAAGAAAAAACAGAGGTATGAAAGGAAAGAGGAAATGAGAGGAAGGAAGGAAGAAAAAGGAAAGAAGAAAGAAAGAAGACAGAAGGAAGAAAGACTTCTTTAAAAAATCTGTGATATTGCTGGTCTGTTCACTACACCTTAGGTCATAGTTTCAGCAGTTGCCATAGTCAAAACATTTCATAAACCTGCTAGACAACTAGTTGGTAATGAGCCTCTCCAATCTTATTTAGATTAATCCTCAAACTAAAAATAGTGTTATGGACGGGCCTAGAGGCTCAAAATCTTTCCTGCTTGTTAGGACCTATTTGAAACTGCCTTCTGTGGACAAAAGCTTTGAGAACACAGTCACTTCCACTCCATACTGACTTTTCTAAATACAGAAATAATGGGATACAAAGTGAAAAGGAAGCAATATAGAGTAGTGAAAAGAGCACTGGATTTGGAATCAGAAGAACTGAATTTAAATCTCAGTTTACCACCTTGGGGTAAGTCTTTTCTTGCCAAGGCCCTGGTTTCTTCATTTTTAAGATAAAGAAGTAAAATGTATTTATTTTAAAGGAAGGAAAAATGTTGGAAGTTAGCCTAAATGGCTTCCAAGCGTCCTTAATGCTCTAAAGCCTGTTATCCCATGAGCATTACATGTAGAGTCAGAAGGCCTGGGTTCAAATCCTGATTGTGATATTTACTACTAGTAGTTGTATGACATACTAAGCTAGTTACTTACTCTCTCTGAAATTCAATTTCCTCATTTGTAAAATGAATACAGTATACCACATTGTTGTTGTTGTTGTTGTTGTTGTACAGTAATGTTTCACTCTTTGTGACCCCATTTAGGGTTTTTTTTGGCAGATACTTGAGTGTTTTTGCTGTTTCCTTCTCCAGCTCATTTTACAGATGAGGAAACTGAGGTAAACAGGGTTAAGTGACTTGCCCAGGGTCACACAACTAATAAGTGTCTGAGGCTAGATTTAAACTCAGGAGGATGAGTCTTCCTGACTCCAGGCCTGGCACTCTATCCGCTAGCTGCCCTGTGTATCAGATTGGATGGTCCCTAAATTGCCTCCCAGCTCTAAATTCCATGAATACATAAATGCTGCCATAATACAAAATAAAAGGGAGATCAATCAGAACTCAGCAAGGTTAATTTGGAAACACTTTTTGGAGAAGAGGAATCTTGAGGAACTGATGGGCACAGATTGTAAAAAACATTTTAGGGATGAGGACAGAAATTTAAAAGTCATATGTTGGGGAAAGCAGTGGTTTTTCTAATGTGTGTTGATGAAGTAATTGTCTTGCATTAAAAATAAAATGTTTTCTATGGAGCATGTAGGGTCTATGTTGATTTTAAGAGAAAAGGGCATTTAGAATACCTCAAGAATACCTTTAATGTTAGTTATCTAGGCACCACCCTGGAGACATAGAATGGGGCACAGGACATCGGTTCTTACATTGGATTTCCATTAAAGAGACAGCAGAATATATGGGAAAGAATGCTAGATTTAGAGTCAGAAGACTGGGGTTCCAATTTCTGCTTGACTACTTGTGTGAGGTGGGTAAAGATAGGTAAAAGTCACTTATTCTCCTTGAACCTCAATTGCCTTATCTGTAAAATGGGGATAATATTTGCACTGCCTTTTCCCCAGAATCAATCATGAAAAGCACTTTGCCAAACAAAGTTCTAGGTAAAGGTGAATTGCTATTAATATTATTGTTATTATTTTCCTATTCTCACCATCACAAGTACGTGACGCCCAGCCTAGTTCAAATGCCTCCTAACTGGCTTGGCTCCATGCTTCCAATCTCTTCTTATCTCAAACCATTTTTTATCCTGGTACCAGATTCAACTTTCTGAAACATCATTTTCATCCAAGAGGTAGGGTTGGCACAGTGGAATATGTCTTAGATTTGGGCCTCAGTTCCCTCATTGATAAAATTAGGTGGTTGAACTTGGTCAGGGGTGGGAAACCTGCAGCGTCAAGGCCACAAATCCAAACTTTACAGAACAAATCATGGATTCAAAGAGCCATGCTTGAGGACCTAGAAAGCCACATACGGCCTCAAGGACACAGGTTCCCCACCTCAGCTTAGGAATTCATTCACTGACCCCCAGACAGGGATCTCTAAGGCCATTATTCCCCTATAGGTATTGTCTTCCCCTTTATATTATAATATAAACTCCTTGAGAGCAAGGATTTATCTTATTTTCTCTGATTATATTCCCCAAAGGCAAAGTGTTTGCCACATAGTAAGTGCCTAAGGAATGTTTTTTTCATTTGTTTATCATTCATTCATGATAACATTTTAAATGGAAATAAATGTAAAATTCTATACTTGGGTTTTAAAAAATCAACTGTAGAAATGATGGGTTTCAGAAAAACATGAAAAGACTTACATGAACTGTTGCTGAGTGAAATAAACAGAACCAGGAGAATATTATACACAGTAACAGCAACACTATGTATTAACTAACTTGTGATTAACTTAGCTTTTTTCAGCAATGCAATGATCTAAGACAGTTCCAAAAGACTCATAATAGAACATGCTTCACATCCAGAGAAAGAACTATGGGGTCTGAATGTAGATCAGAGCATACTATTTTCACTTTTGGGGGGTTGGGATTTTGTGTGTGTGGTTTTCCCCTTTTGTTCTGTTTCTTCTTTTACAACATGACTAATGAAGAAATATGTTTACATGATTGTACATGTATGCCCTATATCAGACTGCTTGCCATCTTAGAAAGGGTGAATGGGAAGGAGGGAGTAAAAATAAAAATTGAAACTTAAAAGTAGAGAAATGGTAAAGGAAGTAGTGATTTAGGGCAGCTGGGTGGCACAATGAATAGAAGGTGAGTCTTCCTGAGTTCAAATCTGGCCTCAGACACTTACTAGCTGTGTGTCCATGAGCAAGTCAATTAACCCTGTTTTCCTCAGTTTCCTCATCTATAAAACGAACTAGAAAAGGAAATGGCAAATCACTCCAGTATCTTTGCCAACAAAACTCCAAATGAAGTCACAAAAAGTAGTAGACCAAAAAATGGCTGAACAACAACAATAATGAGTATGCTGGATCAGTGGATTAGAAGGTCTTTGAAGTCCTTCCCACCTCTAGATTAATGATCCAAGGATTCTCTCTATTAACAAAATTTAGAACTGAAAGAATTTTTTAATCTGATAGAGTTCAACCATTTCATTTTATAGAACAGAAAACTGAGGCCCAGGGACTTATGGATGATTTGTCCAACATCACAGAGTCAGTAAGTATCAGAATGGAGATTTAAAGATGGACCCAACTTTCCTCAAACACAAGAGGAAGAAGTTGGATCTCTAGATTCCTTACAACTCTGGCATGCTCCAAGTTGAAGTGCTATAATAAAATTCAAAATGACCACCTCTCAATTACTTGAGACCAGTGTATCCAAACTATGAGTTATGACTTCTCATCAGAAATGGGACCAATAAATAGAAGTTACAGGGAGACAAGTTTTAATTCAACAGTAGGGGAAAACTTCCAAATAATTCAAACTGTCCCAGAATGACTATGTTAGAAAATAATGAGTTAGTTCTCCATCAGTAGAGGTCTCCAAACAAAGACCACTTGAGGATGTGGTAGAGGTTTCATTTTGAGGAGTGTGAAGAACAGGTTGGGCTAGAAGATGCCAGACAGCATTAAACTGAAAATCAAAGGAAGGCAATTAGAGAACTTGATTGAGCTAATTTGTAGGCCAAAGAGTCGTGGAGTACTCATGAACCTTCTGTGTATCAACTGATCTGAATGTTTGCTGGCAAAGATATAGGTGTTTCCCTACTTTCCTATAATTGTTTGCACTTAAAATTCTTTGAAGTCACCAAGGAAGGTTGTTTTCTTTCTTCAAAGACAGTAGGACAGGAGAGAATTTGGAAACCTATGACTATTTGCATGAGGAAACAGATTCACAGAGTAATAGACTCTCAGAATCTCAGAGTTGGAATTAACCATAGAGATGAGTTATTCCAGATCACATCTGCATAATGTATGGAATGAGTGAAAACTCAATTTGGGGTTGTTAACCTTCCCTTCCTCCCCACCTCCTCCATTGCTGCTGTCAATCACTTTTACCTTCCTTTGTCTGTTTTCTTGCCTTGGTGGGACCCTCCCCCCTCTCTTCTCTTGCTGTCCCAGTTGGGAAGAATTTGGTGAGGTGTGCCTCTCCACAATCAGAGAGGAAACAATCGGGAAAAGGGGCTTGACTAAGTTAAGTTATAAATTCTGGTTCTGTCCTTTGTAACGTGCCTCTTCTCCATGCTCAGTCACGGTGCAGACTGCCCTCTTGGAGAAGAGAATAAACTCCTGTTCTTATTCTAAGACATCTCTGTGTTTACTTTTTTTTTTAAACTAAATTAAGGATGAAGGGTATTTTTCAACCCAAACAGCAAGAATCCCTGAAATTGCAAACCTGACAAATGGCTACTGACCATTAACTAAGAAGTTTCCTCATCTGTAAAATGAATGAATTATATTAAATGGAGCTTATGCATTATCTTCAAGTTTTTAAAGGGATACCATGTGGATGAAGGGTTAAATGCGTTCTTATTTTTACTCTAGAGATTAGAGGTTGGATCCATTTGTTGTGGAAGTTGCAAAATGGCAGATTTAAGCTTCATATAAGGAAACACTGTGACAATTCAAGTTAAGAGTGGAAAGGGATGCCTTGGGAGATAACAAGTTCTCCAGTCTTTGAGTTAATGGTCGGTAGCCATCCTTAACTGGCTCTCTCTGTTCCACTTACTTCCACCTGAAAAAGCTCAGGGGTTACACACCTGAGCATTTAGTATAATTATCATTATCCTTTCCTCCTCCCAGAGAACGAGGCTGATGATTTTGCAGTTAAGGACTAAAAGATGTCTCTAGGAGTTGAAGACTAGTAAGCAATTACATATGATAGCATATTTCTTCTTTCCTATCCTTCTCTCATCATCACCTATCAAAATCCTACCCATCTTTTTTGGAGTCCCCCATCACCGGTGGTCTTCAAGAAAAGACCATTTATCAGAGACTGTGTAGAGGCAACTACTATTTTTTGCATGGGTTAGACACAGTGGTGTGTTGGTAAATGTTTAATTGGCTCTCTGAAAAGGAAAAAAAAGTGCCATGGCACATTTTTAAGTTTAATCTTCATTGTTAATATTCTCTCTATCACTCTCTTAATTCTGGACAATCAACAAAACAATATATCAAGCCCTGATTTGTAATACCTGCTAATGTCAGAAGTATAACTGCTCACAGTGAAAAATTTAACAATTAACTCATGGGTTCTAATTTCAGCTGGCTCTTGCAAACCCTGTTTAGACTAGACTTCTCAGGTCCCATCCAGTTCTAAGACTCCAAAATTCTACCTATTTCATGATGCTTTCTTTGCTGCCCTCAAACTAGATGAAGGCCAAATTCTTCTTCCACCAAACCCCCATCACTACTTTTGTTTGGTACAATGTAGGTGCTTAATGAATGCACAGTAATTAAAGGATTGAGTGATTTGTCACACTGTTTAGAACTTGTAAATAAATACTTTGTATTTATTGTACAATTTATTGTACTTATATATGCACATGTTGCATGTGTCCCACCTCTCCCACAGAATGAACACTTCTTGAGAACAGTTTAATTTTTATTTTTGTTTCCAGCATCCAGCACAGTGCCTGGCAAAGAATAAGTATTTAACAAATGCTTACTGATTGATAACCGTATCCCGGCAAAAATTGGAGTTAAGTGTCTGTCTGATCCAGTCTAATGCAGAATGAACTCATGAAATTTGTCTTTATGTCCCTGGAAGGGCCTACCACAGGGGCTAGCCTACAATAAGTATTTATTGCATTGAATGGATTTGAAGTTAGAAAACTAAATCTTTCCAGAGAAATCAGGAAAACTTCTGAAATTTCTATAGATGTGTTTGTGAGCAAAAAAACCCCAAAACAAAACAGGAAAACTTTTCCAAGTAAGGGTTTACAACAGAGTTAGAAACCACAGGTTCCACAGTGATTCACATATCAAAAACTACAAAATTTCACTTCTTTCTCTTAGCTTTCTAATTTCCCTTCCTTTGTGCAGGTGTGTCTGTGAGCAAATTATGTGAAAGAATCAGTGTCCTTAAGTGGCCATCTATTGCCATCTATATTCATCTCTTCCCTTGCAATCTGGCAAATCCTCAGTCTATATGAAGGCCAATGCATGAAATCAATGCTGGGGTGAAGGTACAGAGGTACTCACGATAACCAAAACACAATTTAATGCAAATCATGCCCAAGAAAATGTCTGAGACAAAAACAAATGGATAAAAAAACACTTGAGCACATCGGTGGCATGTGAAGTTTTTATAGTTTTCCTCCCAATAACCCTGTGACATAAGCAGTGTGAATGTTATCTCTACTTTACAGATGGGGAAACTGAGTCTTAGAAAGGTAAAATGACTTGCACAGAGTTCACTCAGTAAGCATTAGGGACAAGGTTTGAACTCAAGTCTCTTTATTCTGAGTTTAGAGTTCCTGCTGAGAGAAAATAGTAAGTGCTTTCTGTAAGCCAGTTATTCTGCTAAGAACTGACACCACAAATGAGCTCACACCATAGGGAAGACAACATGTAAATATCTAGTACATACAAGAGATACACAGAGTAGATGGAAGGAAATGGACCTAGGATAACCATAGGGGTCATGGTTTAATTAGTTAATTTATTTTATTAAAAATTCTTATTCATTCTGTAATTTTATTATTATTGCAATTTGAGATTATTGTGTTTGAGGGGAGGAAAATTAGAACGTGTTTCCCTGGGCTCCCCAAATTTCTGAAATTTGCCATGTTTATCTTTTCAAGTCTGGATTTAAGGGGCAGCAAGGTGGTGCAATGAGTAGAGCACTGGCCCTGGAGTCAGGAGGACCTGAGTTCAAATCCAGCCTCAGACACTTAACACTTACTGGCTGTGGATCCTTGGGCAAGTCACTTAACCCCAACTGGCCTCCCCCCCAAAAAACAAGTCTGGATTTAAGAACATAAGGAAAATAATCAAGATCAATATTCTGTCTCTGGCAATGGCAGCAAGTTTACATATGTGTGTGTATGTGTATATATGTATAAATATGTGTATATGTGTACATATAAACATATAGAGCATTCGAGTCATCCAGGTGGCATAATGGATAGGAAGGCACTGAATTCAAGTTCTGCCACTTAAAGCCTTTATGACCTTAAGCAATTCACTTTCCTGTTCAAGCCTCAGTTTCCTCATGTGTAAAATAAGGGATTAGGGTTAGATGATCTCTAAGGGCCAATCCAGCTCAACTTATATCTGTATCTGAGTACGCTCTACAGATGTCTGATCACAGCAAGTCTCTTATTTAATAATGACAATAGCTAGAATTTAGATAAGACTTTAAGGTTTGCAAATTATTTTATAAATTTTATCTCATTTAACTTCACAACAACCCTAAGAAGTAAGTATTATTATTATACCCATTTTTACAGATGAGCAAACTGAGGCAAACAGAGGTTATATGCCCAAAATCACATAGCCAGCAAGTGTGTGAGATTAGTAGAAGACATTTACTAAGCTATTACTGTGTGCAGAACACAGAGCTGTGGGCCAGGGAGAGATGGAAAATTGAGACCAGAAAGTACACATCCCCTGCTCTTACAGAGCTTATAGTTTAGTAGGGTACTAAGACATGCTAGGTAACAATGATGGACGATATTATTACATGCTACAAGGTTAAGGTACAAAACAAAGCATTGTAGGGTGGTCTACTGATGAAGATTGCCATGAAGTAGGAAGGAGGAAAGGAGACTGGTTCACCAATAGCTAAATTGGTTCTTTTCTTTGCCTTCTGGTCCTGGAGACAATGAAGCCTTGGCATCAGTGATGGGGGCCGTGAGATTAAAAGAGGGATGCTAGGGTGCTCAAGAATTCAGGCTCAGCAAAAATTAGGAAGAGCAAAGTTGCAGCAGCAAACAATTCAGGTGGAAAGTCCCTTCTTGACCAGCTGAAAAGAGGAAGAAAGAGAAGTCACAGGGTGTAGTGAGATGATCTACCAGACTCATATCTACATCCAGGGTAGTTGCAGCATTGCAGTGTTAGCCTGTAAAGGGAAGGTTGCCAAACAAACCCTGGAAAGATAAGGCAGGCATGGTTTGCTGTAGACTCTGTTTTGAGTATGTCCCTTAAGGACTGTCTGCCCACCTGCCTGCCTGCCTATCTGCCTGCTTGCTTACCACTAGATTCTAGCATCTATCTTGGCTCTTCAGGGCAATGCCTAGGGCTGGCCCTAGGCAAAAATTGCAAAGTACATTACAGTGGAGTCTGTTCTCTATTTCCCTTTTTCTATCCCTTTATTTCTTTTCCCACCTCCTCTACCCAAAGTTCTTTGATAAAATTAGGAGGCTAGACTAAAGAGTTTTAAACTTGGGTTTCATGAACTTTAAAAAACATTTTTTAGAGGCAATTGGGGCTAAGTGATTTACCCAGGGTCACACAGATAGTAAGTATCTGAGGTCAAATTTGAACTCAGATCCTTCTGACTCCAGGGCCAGTGCTCTATCCACTGCACTACCCCGCTTCCTTGGTTCCATAAACTTTTAAAAAATATTTTGATTACTATATTTCAATGCAATTGGTTCCTTTTGTAGTCCAATGTATTTTATGCGTTTAAAATTTTTATTCTGAGAAAGGTATGCCAGACTGCCAAAGGGCTTAAGAACAGAACAAAACATTAAGAACCCCTGGATGACTAAATGACCATTCCTGCTCTAAATCTTCTCATCCTGTGACTCAACCTCCCTTCAGGTACCCAGTACCTTCTTGATCTTTCCTTCCCCAGGATTAGTGTTGTTATAAGAATCAAATGTGATAATATAGATTAAAATCTTTTGTAAACCCTAAAGTGCTGTACAAATGTCAGTACTTAATAAGATGACTTTTAAAATCTGTTCTTTGGAAAGAATCTGATAGATTGATTCAAATTCAGCTAAAAAGGGCTTTTTGATGCCCAAAGTCAGTTGTATTTTAATGAGACAAAATTCCCATTGCTTTTGAGCCAAAGCAATGAAATTCTAGTTGCATGATTGATGGCATCAGTAAACAGGATAAAGGAGTTGTTTTACACAGGTCAGGACACATTCCATGAAACCTGAAATCACCAAATGTGGAGACTGGCCCTGATCCTTTATTTCTGTTTTTCCTAAGTTTATTCAAAACAATTATATTTTTTAAATGAAGAGAGTCAGGGGAAGAAGAAAGTATAATAATTCTAATGAAGAGAAGGGATAATAAATTTGCTTTTTTCATTTTTGTAAGGGACCTTAGACGCAATCTAGGACAACCTTCTCACTTGACTGATAAATGAAACTAAGGCTTAGAGGGCTTAAATGATTTCACAATAGCAGAACTGGAATTCCAACTGGAGTTTGTCAAATTTTTTACTTTTGTTTCAGGGCCTTTCTCCCAGAATTGTAATTAGCATTTGCCCAATAAAACACACCCCAGAGCAAGCAAAAAACAAAAAACAAAACAAAACCAAAAAAACGTGACAGGTACTTTGCATTTTCCCCTCTTATTTTCTTGGTTACATTGTGAATTTCAAGTTGTCTCTCCCTCCCCCAACTTTCATTACAGAAGGTCAAAATTTGATATAGATATAGATAGATAGAGGGGTGTGTGTGTGTGTGTGTGTGTGTGTGTGTGTGTGATCATATAATGCATAATTCCACATATCAGTTCTTTCTCTGGGACTGGATAGCATCTTCTTTCATAAGTCTTTCCTAGTTGATATGAATGATCATATTACTCAGAAGAATTGTCACTCAGTTACTCTATGAACAATATTGCTATTACTGTATACAGTTGTCTTGGTTCTGTTGTTTCACTCTACAGTATTTCATGCAAGTCTTTTCATGCTTTTCTAAAAGCAACCTGTTTGTCATTTTTTATAGCACAGTAGTATTCCCTCACAATCATATAACACAACTTATTCAGTCACTCCCCAACTGGACAACCTCTCAGTTTCCAATTATAGATATTAGGTGTGAAGTGATACTTAGTTATTAGTTGTTTTAAGTTGCATTTCAATAATAATTTAGAGTATTTTTTTCATATGACCATAGATAGCTTTGACTTTTTCTCCCAAAAACTGCCTATTCATATCCTTTGACCATATATCACTTGGGAAATGATTCATATTCTTATGAATTTGACTAAGTTCTCTATATATTTGAGATGTGAGGCCTTTATCCAAGAAACTGGCTATAAATGTTTTTCCCTCAATTTTCTGCTTTCCTTCTAATCTTGTCTACACTGGTTTTATACATTTGCATAATATCTTTTTAATTTAATATAATTAAAATTATCCATTTACATCCCACAATGCTATCTCTTGTTTATTCATAAATTCCTCTCTTATCTATAAATCTGATAGGTAATATGTTCCATAACTTCTAATTTACTTACAATATCGCCCTTTATGTCTAGATCATGTACCCATTTTGATTAAAATTTATTTATTTTTAGTTTACAATATTAGGTTCCACAATCTGTTGAGTTTCTAATTTTCTCCCCCTCCCTTTCCTCTATCCCTCCTCCCATGGCAGCATGTAATCAAATATATGATCTACAAATACCTTCACATTAAACATTAATCAAGTTATAAAGAAGTATTCATGTATCCATTTTGACATTTTCTTGGTAAGTGGTATAAGATATTGGTCTATACCTAGTTTCTGCCAGATTCCTTTTCAGTTTTCTCAGCTATTTTTTTTTTTTACCAAATAATGAGTTCTTATCCTGAAAGTTTAGATCTGTGCATTAATCAAACATGAGATTATTATAGTCACTTACTACTGTGAATTTTATCCCTACTCTATTTCACTGATCCACCACTCTCTTTCTTAGCACACCAGATAGTTTTGATAATTAACACCTTATAATACAGTTTAGGATCTGGTACTACTAGATCTCCTTCCTTTAATTTTTTTCATTAATTCCTTTAATATTCTTAACATTTTGTTCTTCCAAGTTAAATTTGTTACTATTTCTTCTAGTTCAATAAAATAGTTTTTGGTGGCTTAACTGAGATGGCACTAAGTAGATTAGTTTAGGTAGAATTATCATTTTTATTATATTGGATCAGCCTTCCCATGAACAATTAATAATCCTCTAACTATTTAAATCTGACCTTATTTGTATAAAAAAGCATTTTATAATTATGTTCATATAATTCCTGGGTTTGTCTTGGCAGATATGTTCTCAGATATTTTATATTGTCTATGGTTATTTTAAATGAAATCACCTCTTACTATCTCTTTTTTGTTTTGTTTTGTTTTTTATTTTGCTTTTTGGAGGAGGAAGGCAGAGCAACTGGGGTTAAGTGACTTGCCCAAGGTCACATGGCTAGTTTAAGTATTAAGTGTCTGAGGCCAGATTTGAACTCAGGTCCTCCTGACTCTGCAGTTGGTGCTGTATTCACTGTACCACCTAGTTGCCCCCTTCCCATCTCTTTTTGCAAGGCTTTGTTGATGACAGATAGAAATGGTGATGATTTATATGGATTTATTTTATATCCTTCCTTCTACTTTGCTTAAATTATGGTTTCAACTAATTTTTAGTTGAATCCCTAGGATTTTCCAAGTATACCATCATATTGTCCACGAAAAGAGATAGCCTTATTTCCTTGTTGCCCATCCTGACTCCTTTGATTTCTTTTTTCTTCTCTTATTGCTATTGCTAGCATTTCTAGAACAATATTGAACTATATTAGTGATATTGAACATCCTTCCTTCACTCCTGATTTTATTGGGAAGGTTTCTAGCTTGTCCTCATTACAGATAATGCTTGCTGATGGTTTTAGGCAGATACTAATCATTTTAAGGAAAAATCTATTTATACCTATGCTTTCTAGTGTTTTTTAACAGGAATGAGTATTGTATTTAATCAAACACATTTTCTGCATCTATTGATATAATCTTGTGGTTTTTGTTACTTTATTAGTGATACACTCAATTATGTTAATAGTTTTCCTTATGTTAGACCACCTCTACATTTCTAGTATAAATCCTACTTGGTCACAAGATACAGTCTTTGTGATATATTGCTGTGATCTGTTAGCTGATATTTTATTTAGGATTTTTTGCATTAATATTTATTAGTGAAATTGGTCTATAATTTTCTTTCTCTGTTTTTGCTCTTTCTGGTTTAAGTATCAGGGCCATATTTGTTTCATAAAAGAAGTTTGGTAGGATTCCTTCTTTGCCTGTTATTCCAAATAATTTATTTAAGATTGGAATTAGTTGATTTTAAAATGTTGTTGATCTTTTAAATTAATTGATCTTTAAAGTTGGGCAGAATTCTTTTGCAAATCCATCTGGTCCTGATGCTTTTTTCTTATGAAACTCATTTATGGTCTGTTCAATTTCTTTTTCTAAAATAGATTTATTTAGATACTCTATTTCCTCTTCTGTTAATCTGGGCAGTTAATTTTTTTTTGTCAGTATTCTTCCATTTCACTTAGATTGTTAAATTTTTTGGTACATAATTGGGCAAACTAATTCCTAACTGCTTTCATCTTCATTAATGGTGTATTCACCTTTTTCATTTTTTATTCTAGTGATTTGGTTTTCTTCTCTCTTTTTTAAAAAAACATATTAACAAATAATTTATCTACCCTATTGTTTTTAAAGACCAGTTCCTAGTTTTATTTATTAATTTGATACTTTTCTCACATTAAATTTCATTAATCTCGCCTTTACTTTTCATTATTTCTCAATTTGGTGTTTAATCAGAGATTTTTGGTTCTTTTTGTAGTTTATTAAATATTGCATACCCAATTCATTGATTTGCTTTTTCTCTGTCTTATTGATGTAAGCATTAAAGGCATAAATTTTCCTCTGATTATTATTCTTTCTTCATCTCATAAGCTTTGGTACATTTCTCATTATTATCATTATCTTTAATAAAGCTATTTATTGTTTCTATGATTTGTTCTTTGATTCATTCAGTACTTAAATTTTTATTAGTTTTCAATTAATTTTAAGTCTGTGTTTACACAGTCCCTTTATTGAATGTAATTTTTATTGCATTATGATGTATTTCTGCTTTTCTATATTTTACTATAAGGTTTTTATGCTCTAATATATGGTCAATTTTTGTAAAGGTGCCATGTACTGCTGAGAAAAAGGTATATTCCTTTCTGTTACCATTAAATTTTCTCCAGATGTCTATCATATCTAGATTATCTAAGATCTATTCATTTCCTTGACTATTTCTTCATTTGTTGTTATTGTTGTTAGATTTATCTAGTTCTGAGAGGAGAAGGTTGAAACCCCCCACTATTATAGTTTTCCTATCTATTTCCACCTTTAATTCATTCACCTTTTCCTTCATAAATTTGGATGCTATAGCATTTGTTGCATATATACTTAGTATTGATATTACTTCATTATCTATGGTACCTTTAAAGTATTATCATTTCCCCATTTATCTCTTTCAATTAAATCTATTTTAACTTTGTCTTTCTCTGAGATCATGATTGCTACTCCTGCTTTTTTTTTTACATCTATTCAAGCATAATAAATTCTATTCCAGTCCTTTGTTTTAACTTTATGTGTGTCTCTCATTTTTAATGTGTTCCTTATAAACAACGTATTATCAGGTTCTGGTTTTGTTTTTTTT
>CM053599.1:93791016-93815689 GCA_028646575.1 Pseudocheirus occidentalis
CCTCACTCTCCTGCATCTCTCCTCAGAAGTCTACTTCACTTTTGACAACTGACAACTGCCTTCCTAATCTACACGCCCTTCTTGTCCTCCTTTATCTTATCCACATGCCCTATTTCTCTGTAAATTGACTTTTATACCCAATTAGATGTGTATGTTATTCCCTCTTTATTCCAGTTCCAATGAGAATAAGGTTCCCGTGCTGCCTATGACAGGCTCTCAGCTTTTTCAAACAAATTTCCTTGGGTGAGGAGTAGGGGAAGAAATTTTATCTTGGAATCAAATGTCCCAGTGCTGGAGACAATCCAGGGTAATGTCCTGCCTGAGGAATGGAAAAGTCCCTAAGATGCTACAAGCAGAAAGAGATAAAGGTGTCTGCTGTAAAGGCTATCCCTGGAGGGACAAAGCAGGGCTCAGGGCTGGGGCAGAAGGGCCTATTGAAGAACAGAGAGAGATACCATCTGGTAGCTTCCAATGTTAACTAATTATTGCTATAAATAGGTACTAAGCTCAGTTGCCCATTTGAAATAGCACAAGTGTTGTTGGCATCCACTAAGTTTCAGTGGACAAAACCCCAGCTGTCCCACACTAGTTATGGCTTGACTGTTCACTCCAATGAAGGGTTCTTTTCCACAGGCCTGGCCTGGGTAGAATTCAGGGTTGAGATTTTCATCATCAGTCACTGCTTCTAACACAGGCTATATAAATGGCACCAACTATGGTAAACTGTACGAGGCACAGGGCTCATGGAGATTCACAAAAAGCTTTAACACCTAAGGAGAAAATAACTTTCTTCTAGAAAAATTTTTGGGAAAACTGTTGTTGTAAATGATTTTGGTGATGAGTTTTAGCTGATATGTGAAATGGAAGAGAGTGAAAATGGATGAGAGAGAACTTTCTAGTTGTTTTCCCATTCATCAAAAACATTTATTCATTCCTTCATTCCTATATATATATATGGATGTAACTAGCTAGCTAGCTAGCTACTTAGCTATTTGTTTGCTCCTACTTGTTTAAATTCAGATCTTCTGGAGTATTATGCAAGTTGATTAAGATTGCCATGATCCTTACAAGCAGGCACAGTAGCTTTGGCTTCTATGTTCATAAAAAAAAATTCTCCTTTCAGTCACACAATTAGAATCACAGAATCTTAGTTTTAGAGCTGGAAAGGCCTTGAGAAACCATCAAGTCCAACACCCTCCTTTTACAGAGGAAAACCCTATATGCCCAGGGTTATACATCTAGAAAATATCTGTCAGGATTCAAACTCAAATCTTTTTGATTCTGTCCAGGGTTCTACCCCTACTATGTCATCTAGCTGAGAAGTAAAGAAAATAATTATAATTTTAAAAACCCAACATTTATATAGTGCTTTAATGTTTATCAAGACTTGAAAGAGCTTTCCTCATACCAGCCTGTGAGGGAGGTATTACAAGTCCCTATTTAATTGTATTGTACATGAGAAAACTGAGGTTCAGAAAGAAGTGATTTGCCCAGGATCATAGAGCTTGGAAGTGTTAGACCTATAAGGTCTCCTAATAGAAGACTTTGCTTTGTCTATTGTTTGCTGATTGTTGTTGTTTTTTTCAAATAATAATCTGATTGAAACTAAAGCTTAAATACTTTGGCAACATGAGAACATGGGACTCGTCAAAAAAGACCCTGATATAGGGAAAGACTTCTGAAGGCAAAAGGAAAAGGAAAAGCAGAGGATGAGATGGAAAGATAGTATCATGGAAATAATGAACATGAACTTGGAGAAACTTTAAGAGATGGTGGACGATAAAAGGACCTGGCATGCTATGGTCCATGGGGTCACGAAGAGTCAGACAAGACAATGGCTCACCACCAACAACAGAAGAACAAAATTCAGCATTATAGGCTCTCCTCCCATTGACATGCCTCCCATACATATGCTAAGATCATACAAGGTTCTTTGGTGAGTACAATCCCAGAGATAACTGTTCAATGATTCTCTGAGCAATGCATCAACTAGGGGAAAAGCATGCTTGTCAAAAGTGCCCATCACCAAGGTCATAGAGAATATCACAGTCAGAGTTCAGATGGAAGCAACAAATCCCCTTTATACACTGAGAGGTCCTTCAAATGCGACTTTTTGCCAATGACATTGTACTGATTATATTGAGCTCCAGAATCATATAGGGTTCTTCAACGAAACACTGATTTTGAAAGGTGAGAGAACTCAGTAACCATCTGGTCCATCCCATGAATGAAAGAAACCTCCACTGTAACATATCTGACAAATGGTCACCCAGCATCTGCTTGAAGACCCCTGAGGAAGGGGAAACCATTACCTCTCAAAGCAGCCTGGTCCACTTTGGGACAGCTCATTGTGAGAAACTTTTTCCTGACATAAAGCCCCAAACGCTTCTTTGTAACTTCTTCTAGATGCTTAAGTTCCTACCCAAGTAGGACAATCCTTTGAATACTTAAAGATAGCTAATATGTGTCCCTTGAACTTTCTTTTCTCCATGTTAAACATGGCAAGTTCTTTCAACCACTCTGTATGACATGGACTCAGGGCTCTTTCCCATTCCTCAGAACATTCTCCAGTTTGTCAGTGACTTTTTTAAGTTGTGGTGCCAGGACTAATGACAGTTTGACAAGGGCAGAGAACAGAGGGACTATCACTTCCCCATTCCTAAGAAACGTGTCTCTGAATACAATCCAAAATCACATTCTTTTAACTGCCTCATTGCACTACTCACTCACATTAAGCTTATAGTCCACTAAAAACTCACAGATCTTTTTCAGAATAACTGATCTCTAACCATTCCTCCCTCCCAGTCTTGTATTTGTAAAGCTGATTTTTTTTTATTGCATTTCATCTTTGCTCTGATCTCTTAAGAACTTTTTGCATGCCAACTCTGTCCTCCCAACGTATCAAACATGGTCATTCATGCTAGAAAATTTGAGAGGACAAAGACTAACTCCTGCCAAGACTGTGACATGCAGGTGAATTTATTTCTTGGTAACCTGTCCTGTTAGTTTTGCTTTGACAGAATGTTGTAAGTGTGTCTCCAACAGAAAAGTTCATTTCACACCATTAACCAATTTAGTAATACTGTATATTATACCTTCCTATATCATTTATCACTCATTCTTTTCCCACGAACAGAAGGTATAAAGAAAGCATGCTGACTCATCTTTGTAGTTTCATTAGAATTGAGGTCAGAGACGTCTATAAGGAAAAGAGAGAATTAAAAAGAACTCTCAATATTTATTAATAAATTATGCATGAATATAGTAGTATACATAGTATACAATGTATGTCATACATATAATATTTTCTACTTTACTAATATATTGTGTACATTACAAAACACACAAAAAAGAAATGTTAAAAGGATGGGATAAAGATGAAATAAATGATTTTAAAATGTTTTATTAATATAAAAACTTTTATGCTGTCACTAAAATTTATAACATTTTTCAATGAGAGCAATTTGAATATTCTATCCCGTCTTTGAAAAGGGTTAAATATTTTGTGATACAATTGGTGTGATTCAATGGTCTGATTCTAAGTTCCATTTATTTCAGTGCTTGTTTTTAATTACTATAGGCAAAAAAAAGATACATCACTCTAAATGGATAAAATGTAATATTACCTGCCCTTATTAAATTGAGATTCTCCCTTTTTCATCCCCCATCCACCAATTTTTTATTGAAATTTGGCTAGTATATTTCTATCTTCCTTAATGCTGGAGGGTAAAAACATGGAGAAGAGTCCAGGCAGTCATCCAGAAGTTTGATTGGGAAACTGAAGGCCTAGGGCACAGGAGATATCCATTGATTCTACAGAAAGGGGAGGGGAGGTTCCAACAATAGGTTCCTCCTAAGGGACCAGACAGGGAATGACTCCCTCCCCTCATACATACCTGGGATTGTGTAAACTACCTGTCCTGAACAGCCCACATTGGAATAGGAAGGGAGAAAGGAAACCCCAAAGGCAAGGACTGACCAATTATGCTATTCTCCTCAGTTGTTATATTTCTTATTTACCCATTGGTGTGTATGACTCCACTTTGGAGAAAACAGCGTCAACATTAGGTCACTAGATTTAAGGTTGGAAGCCTGGGTTCATCCCTCATTTCTGATACTCTATTAGCTGTGTGACAATAAGCAAGTCACTCTTTGTTTCAATTTTTTAAACTATTTTATTGATGCACTTTTCCTTCTTTTTTTCTTTCTACATCTCTATCACTAGGCACTATCATCTCTGACCAGCAAATAGAAGTCCTCCCACGTAACACATAAGTATAGTCAAGGAAAATATATTAAAAACATTAGCCATGTCTGAAAACCTTCAGTGTCCTCATCTATAAAAATGGGATATTTTATAATCAGGGATACTGTCAGGAAAGTGAATTATTTATCTTAAAAGTACAAAAATGTGAGTTATTATTATTTGATCGTGACTATTACTCATAACCTCTGCTTAAGCGAAATAACAGAGTTCAGGTAAACATTTCAGGGTTAGTTGCTTTGAAGGTATTGTCTAAATAGTCTGGGGCTAGAAGACTTGTTCATTCTTGATTTTTTTAATCTCTGGGAAATTTCCTTTAGCCAGAACTCTGGTTCAATTGATAGGTAGATGTATGCTTATGTAAGGTTTTGTTGCTGTGATCATCTGATTTGGGGGGGATAAAAGGCCCCATAGATCACCTGTAGTCCTATTTTGCAGTTTGGGGAAACTGAGACCTAGAGAATTTAATTTGCCTAAGGTGACATGTAGCAGAGTCAAAATTAAACCTATATCCTGTAGTTTCAAATTCCTTTCTTCTAGATTCCCATTCTGAATTTTCAAAGGCACTCTTGTTGCCTGAGTTCATTCCTGTGCTTCCAAACAATATTGCCTGGGTAATTTAAGTTACCTTGATTAAATTCAACCCCACCACAATCACCAGGTAAAACATTATTACTGCACATCTGTCAACAAGGTTATTTTACTAAAAACAAATATACTGAAAATGTAATAGTAATAATAACAATAATAACTGCTAGCATTTATTGTTGTTGCTCAGTCATTTAGACATTTCCAACTCTTCATGACTCCATGGACCATAGCACACCAGGCTCTGTTGTCCTCCATGATCTCCCAACATCTGTCCAAGCTCATGTTTGCTGCTTCCATGACACTATTCATCTCATCCTTCGTTATCCCCTTCTCCTTTTGTCTTCCACCTTTCCCAGCATCAGGGGCTTATCCGTTGAGTTCCATCTTCTCATTATGTGGTCAAAGTATTTGTTCCAATGAATAGTCTGAATTCATTTCCATAAGTATTGACTGATTTGATCTCTTTACCATCCAAGGAACTTTGAAAAGTCTTCTTCTGCACCACAATTTGAAAGTGTCGATTCTGCTGCTCTCAGCTTTCTTTACTCCAATTCTCATAGCCATACATTACAACTGGAAAAACCATAGCTTTAGTTCTATGGACCTTTGTTGGAAAGGCAACATCTCTGCTTTTTAGTATGCTGTCCAGATTTACCGTGGCTTTTTTTCCAACAAGAGTCTTTTAATTTCTTGACTGCAAACATTGTCTGCAGTGATCGTTGAGTCCAAAAATATAAAATCTGATACTGTGGCCATTTCTTCTCCCTCTAGTTGCCAGGAAGTAATGGGACTGGATTCTATGATCTTAGGTTTTTTTAATGTTAAACTTCAAGTCAGTTTTTACACTCTTTTACCCTCATCAAGAAGCTTCTTAATTCATACAGGTTTGCAAAGAACTTTACAAATATTATTTCACTTGATCCTTACAAAAACCCTGGGAGGAGGTGCTATTATTAATTAGCCCCATTTTACAGATGAGAAAATGGAGGCAAAGAGAGGTTAAATGACTTGCCTACCATCACATAGCAACTAAGTATGTAAGACTGTATGTAAGACTTCAGGTCTTCTTGACCGGAAGTTCTACATATGACTAACCCCATGTTAGGTAGCACTGGGAATAAAAGAATAGCTCACTAGAAGGCACTCTGGATTTAGCATCAGAGGAATGAAGGTTTGAATTCTGTCTCAGTTACTACCTGTGTGATCTTGGGCAAGTCACTTAAACTCTGTAAGAGTGTGTTACAGGGAAATTGCATTGTGTCTACTTCATATTTCCTAATCTATGTCCTCTTGCCCCTGTCCAAACTTATGCAAGAGAGGCAATAGCTAGAAAGCCTGCCATCCTGAGAATTAGGAATACCTGAGTTTATATTTTACTTCTGTCAAATACTTATTGGCTGTGTTACCTGGGGCAAGTTGCTTTAACCTCCCCCAGTTCCCAGACAAGTCTATACATTGCAAAGCATTGATAGATGGGGTTCCCTACAACTTTGTCTCCCTCCAAAATCTGTGTGCATGTCCCTTTTCTCCTCAATTTAGACATTTTAAAAGCAGGGACCAATTTGTTTTATTCTGTCTTAAACACCCGATATAAGAGTATGTGTTTGATTTCATCAGCATAAGGAATTACCTATAATAATGCAAAATGACAACCTCTCTGTAATTTAGCAATTGTCTGAGAGTACTTAGAGGTTACTAAATCAGCATATTCATATTTATGTGATTTGCCCAGGGTCAGACAACCAGTATGTGTCAGACAGAATTTCTACCTCCAAAGCTGACCCTCAATTCACTATTCTGCCCTAAGCTTTGCCCAATAGTAGGTGCTTAATAAATTGAACTAAATTACTTTAGTTCAGCAAAGGATTCTGGGAAATAGCGACCTCTTATTTGGATTGGAAAACCTTCAGAATCATCTTCCTCTCTTTCTTCCACTCTTCCCACAGTGAATCAATAACAATCTCTCGTCTGTCACCAAGTGATTTGTTTAAGTCATTGCTATGCTTCTGAAACTGGGGACATCACTGAATCACAAGGCACAATGATTCACAGTCTGAGAGAGCAGCACAGAAAAACTGGAGACTTTTTTTTTTTTTGCTTTTTGGAGGGCAATTGGGGTTAAGTGACTTGCCCGAAGTCACAGGGGTCAAGTGTCTAAGGTCGGATTTGAACCGACGTCATCCTGACTCCAGGACTGGGGCACTCTATTCACTGCGCCACCTAGCCGCCTCAAACTGGAGACTGATGGTGATTTTTCTGTGCTTGTCTCTTTTTCAGACCCAGGAAGCAAAATGTCCTTCCTTCTCTCATTTCTGATTGTGGGAATGAAGCTCCGCCTGATAACAGGTAATGATAATAACAAGAAGCAGGTAGCACAAGTGCTATTGTCCAGTTTAGCTAGAGCACATGGTCAGGAGTCCCAAACCACTGATTCCCACAGTATCTTTTTTTGATGAAGGTGAGTTCAAGAGTATCATCTCCTAATGGAACACGTCCACTGTCCAGGCCATGTGAGGCCATGAAGCCAACAAGGAATATGTGAATGAATCAGCAACTCTTCTACTCAAGAGAGGTCCTGAAAGCCTCCATAGAGAGTTGCTCTCCCTCTTCTTCCTTCCACAAAGAGGCTCATATTTAGGATTAGATACTGCAGGTCAAGCAAAATTTTTCCATCAAAGGGATTTTTTTTTCATTTCCAAATGTTTATGTATCTCACTGACATTTCCATTTAAAGAAAAACATTTTGTTGTAATACCATGATAAGTTTATTAGCAAGACAGCTGGGTGATACAGCAGAAAGATTCTGTAATCAGAGAAGCCTAAATTCAAATCCAGCCTTAGTCACTTACTAGCTGTAAATCACTTGACACTGCCTGACTCCATTTCCCCATCTGTAAAATGGGAATAATATCAACTACTTTCCAGGATTGCTGTGATGATCAAATGTGGAAGTTTATATAAATCATTTTGTAAACCTTAAAGCTAGCTGTTATTATAAACATCCCCCCCCAACCTTTCTTCAAAAAACTCATAGAATGTAAGAGTTGCAGAGTACTTTGGAGATCTAGTCCAATCACCTCATTTTACAGATGAGAAAAGTAAAGTTCAGAAAAGGGAAGTAAGTTGTTGAAGGATTTGCCGTCTCTTCTGTCTAAGAGGTGGGATTTCCAGGCAGTGTACTGAGCTAGGTCACATGAGCACACCTGAAATACTGTTGGGCTTGGGATGCCCATTCTGAATCATCTTGCTTAGTATGAAGGTCTCAGCCCTTCACTCAACAACCACTACCCTTTTTTTTCTTCAATGTCAATCTGATTCTATATTGATTTAGCTGACATGTTTCTCAGCAGCCCAAGGCAAGTCAAGGAATTTATTGCCACATGTCTGCTAAAGGATCACATCAGTCTAAGCACTGGGCAGTGAATAAATAATAACAATGCTATCCAACTAATATTATGGAACATGCTATTAATACAGGATTTTTCAAATATCTCATTTTATCCTCACAACAACCCTGGGAGACTGGGGCTATCATTATCATTCCTATTTTATAGATAAGAAAACTGAGGCAGGCTGAGGTTAAATTACTTACCTTTAGCTATACAGTAGGGATCAGAGGCTGGATTCAAATTCAGGTCTTTTCGACTCAAGGTTCAGGTACTCTATTTACTGTGCCATCTAGTTGTCCCTATATGCAGGAATATATGCTTTGTCTGCCATGTAGACATTCCCAAGTCCCAGACCCCTGAACCCTGAGCTATACAGAGTTCATCATAATTTTCACTAATCTTGGAGCCCTTGGCTGAGGTGACCCAAGAAATTATTATCAGTAACTGTAGGCTTTTTATTCAATCAGTTGCATAATTCAGTGATTTGTTTGTAGTTTCCTGAAGCTTTCATAGCTGCTAAGTCAGAGCTATGCCACACTACAAAAAATGTAAAACTCTGCACTTCTCAGAAAGCCTTTAGTGGTGTTCCCTCAAGGCCTAAACTCTGCTAGCTGACAGAAGAACAGGTAGAGAGATCAGCTTTCTTTGCATAAAATCAAAGGCAAGGTTCTGAGGTAAGAGGAAAACCCACATTAAATCTGAGCAAAAAGATTCTGGACTTTTTCTTTTCTAATCTGTAACAGAAAGAGCAACATGGCTGTATCTATCAGTGGGTATTTAGTATGAGTCTGAGCACTTCCAGTATTTGAATTGAATATTTGAATAAAACTTCCTTTTATAACTACCTGGCACTTGGAAGTGATATCAAAATAGTTAGCTTCTCTTCAAACAAAGCAGAAGACAGTTGGGTTTGAACTCATGAAAATAAGTCTTCCAGATTCCAAGTTCATTGCTCTGTCCACTCTGGCACCTAGTTGTCTCCATTGGTATGAATAGCACACACTTATATGTCTCTCTCATATATACACATATATGCACGCACGCACACACACACATATATAAAGTAAAAATATACATATATATGAGAGAGAGTACACACGTAGCACATAGCCTAGCCTAGCAGAGTACTTAGCACAAAGCAGGTACTTATTAAGTATTTGCTGGTTCATTAACAGATATGTACAATAGAGTCCTAGGACTTATATTTCTGTAACACTGAGAAGTTTACAAAATCCTTTCCACATGTCACTCCTATGAGGGTGATGGTGCAAGCATTATTATTTCTATACTATAGATGAAGAAACCTAGGCTTAAGAAGTTGAAGTGACTGATCTATGCTCACAGGCAGTAAGTGTCAGTAGTGGCATTTGAGCCTAGTGCATTTCTTACTTCCATTTCCGATGCTCTTGCACACACACACATACATATACAAACACATATAATTGCGTATGCTATTCATACCAATAGGGGCAGCTAGGTGCCACAGTGGACAGAGCACTGGGTTCCGAGTCAGGAAGACTCATTTTCCTGAGTTCAAACCCGACACCTCAGACACTTAATGAGCTGTGAGACTCATCATCTGTAAAGTGAGCTGAAGGAGGAAATGGCAAACCACTCTGGTATCTTTGTCAAGAAAACCCCAAATGGGGTCATGGAGAGTCGGATGCAACTGAAAACTACTGAACAACATTCATACCAATGCATCTTAACAGCTGTGTGATACATTTATATATTTATACATAATAGTATAACCCTAATCTCCAAAATAAAGATGACAGCTGCACATTTACCTTACAACACAGAGTTGTTGTGGGAAAAGTGGTTTATAGGCTACAAAGCACTATAGAAATGGGACTCACAATTATGTTTTTGATGAATAAATTCATGTATTTAATTTCTACTAAGGCTTTCATTAACCAGGTTCATTATTTGTATGAGGCTCTTTGCTTTAATGTGTCATGAGCAATAGATTTAACTGTGTTTGGAGTTCCCCAGTGTATTTTTGGTTCCCATCAGGGAGCTAAGTTCACAAATCACTTTTACTTGCTAGCAGCTTTTGCCGCAGCTTTTTACCATTTAACCATTCAATTCATCAACCATCAAAGAAGAACCAACAAAGTTTAGATACTGTGCTAGGTTTTTTTGTTACAAAGATGGAAATATTAGCAGCTACTGCCCTGAATGAGATTACATTTTGTTAGGATGAATGGGTACACATTTAAATAAATACAGGGCAATTTGGGAAGGAAGAGAATACTAAGAGAGAATTAGCAAAGATTTCATTGAGGAAGTGGCAGCTCAGCTAAGCCTAAAGGAAAGAGTTTTCTGAGAGTCAAGGCTTAGAAAATAGTGCATTCCAGATATAATGGATAGCTTGTGAAAATGGATTGCAGGGAGAGATGACATGTCAAGTTTGAGACCAGTAGTTCAGTTTGATTATTATATAGTAGGGGGAAAGGGGAGCAGTGAAGGGATATAATTTGAAATAAGGCTGGAGAAGAAGAACAACCAGATTTTGAAGGACTTTTTATGCCAGACTGAGGAGTTTTCATTTTATCTTAAAGGCAATAGTGAGCCAGTGAAGGTTTGGGGAAAGTAGAATTTGATACCTAAACCCTAATCATTCCAACAGTCTTTAGCCTTCATCCATTTATTCAATTACTTTGCATTCAATCACAAACAATGAGCATTTACTAAGTACATTCTCCTAGCCACCCAGTTTAGCAATGTAGGTGTCATTCTGGACTCTTCACTCTCTCTCATATTCACTTTAGGAAACTGGGAGGTATTTTAGGAAGATTATTTTGGCAGTTATGTGGAAGAAGGTTGGGAAAGGGAGGAGTTTGGAAGCAGAGAGTTGAAAGGTCATTGTGACAAGTCCAAGAAAGAAATGAAAACTTGAACTAATTGGTGGTCCTGTGAATGGAGGAAAGGGTAAAATGGTGAGAAATGTTATGTTTAATAGGAATTTTCAATGATTTGGATATGGGAAGTAAAGGAGAGAGAACAATCAAGGATAATACTGAAGTTATGAAAGGGAGTAAGTGGGAGGATTGTGGTGCCTTAAACAGAAATAGGGACATTTAGCAAAGGTTCAAGTTTATAGGAGATATATGGGATATATTGAATTTTATATGACAATAAGACACAATTAGATACTCATTATCCAGCCAGGACTGGAGAGATCAGAGCAGAATATATTGGATTTGGGAGTCATCTGCATTGAAATAAGAATTGAATCCATGGACAGGATGAGATCACTAATGGAAGGAACAAATACAGAATAAGAAGAGAAGAAAGCCTAGGAGAAAGTTTCAGGAAATGAACATACTTTAAAATGGGAGCACTTTAGCTTAAAAATATACTTTTTTTCCCTACACTTGGAGCTCAACATCTGGTAAAGTTGATCAGTTAGCATTTATTAACCACTCACTATTTGTCAGTGATTGTCCTAAGTAACTGGGATACAAAGGCAAAAGACAATCCCTACTTATAGTCTAATGGGGAGACAACATCCAAAGAATTATGTAAAACTCTCTGTGTATATGTGTGTATATATAATAAATTGGAGATAATCAACAAGGGAAAAGCATTAGAATTAGGTGGTGGTCAGGAAGGGCTAATTGTAGAACAAAGCAATTTATCTAAAACTCAAAAGGAGCCAGAAAAGCTAGGAGGTGGAGATGAAGAGGGAGATAGTTCCAGGCATGGGGGACAGCCAGTACAAATGCTCAGTCAGGAGATGAAATGTCACATTTGAGGAATAGCAAGATCAATGACCATGGAGTGAAGCCTACCTGCTGGGGTGTAAGGTGTAAAAAGACTGGAAAGGCAGGAGGGGGGCATGTTATAGAGGACTTTAAAAACTAAACAGAAGATTTCACGTTCAATCCAGAAGGCAATAATAAGCTACTGGAGATAATTTAATGGGAGGAGGAGGTGGGGGGGGATTGTTACATAATCAGACTTACACTTTTGGAAGATCAATCTGACAGTTCAGTAGAAGATGGATTGCAGTGAAGAGAAACTTGGGGCAGGGAAATCTACCAACAGGCTATTACAATAATCCAGGCATGAGGAGATGAGGGCCCACAGTAGGGTTAGCACTGTTCTGGTAGCAGCATCAGAGAAGACAGAAGGTGGTATATATGTGGGATATTAAGAAGATAGAAATGACAAGACTTGGTAAATAACTGGACGGGGGGCAGGGGGTGAGAGTGAGGAGTCCAGAAAGACACCGACATTACTAACCTGGTGACTGGGAAAATGGTGGCACCTTGCCCTTAGTAAATATTCACAGGGTGTTTTTTGATTGAATGAATAAATGATTGGGGTAATGGATGAAAACTAAGGATTGTTGAAGTGATTAGGGCTCAGTTATTAAAACATCATGGAAAGTTCCCCGACAAGGATCATGGGTCCATACATCTAGAGCTGTAAGGGATGCAGAAAGTCATCTAGTCCAAACCCCTCATTTTATAGATAAGGAAACTTAGAGCAAAGGAGGTTAAATAATTTGCCTACAGTCCCACAGGTAGGAACCCAGATCCTCTTATTTCAGAGGCAGTGTTTTTTTTTTTCCACAACACTAAATGAGGTTTAATTTGACATGAGACATACTTAGGAAGAAGCTCCACTGCAGGATCTTAAAAAGGACATAGCTTGATAAACAGTGTTTGATGAGAATGATTTTTGATCGACTATATTGAAAAGGAAGGGGAGATGAAGATAGTTGTATTACCCAGGTATAGGCTGTTTAGGGACATAAGAAGGGGCAGTGACAGTGTATCCAAGAAATAATGCAAAAAGAAGAGTCTCTGATATGTGGAATAAGAGGAAACAGAAGAAAGAGAGCCCCAGATGAAGTTATGAAGCCACAGATTATAGATTCAATGACTATCACATTTAGGAGGGTCCTTAGAGACTGTCTAGTCCAAGCCTTTCATTTTACAGAAAAATGAGATCTAGACTAGGGAAGGTGACACACATTAAGGTTACATCATTAGTGACGGAGTCTCTTGACATCTATTCAAGTGATCCCCATGCAATCCATGGGGATGAGATAGGACTGGTCTTTTTTTGTCCCAACTAAGACAAAATTGAGTTCTGAGGTGGCTAGGTAGAGCAGTGAATAGAGCACCAGCTCTGGAGTCAGGAGGACTTGAGTTCAAATCCAACCTCAGACACTTTATATTTACTAGCCATGTGACCTTGGGCAAGTCACTTAACCCTAATTGCCCTGCTTTCCACCCCTCCAAAGGAAAAAAAGGGAAAAAAAGGAAAAAGACAAAATTGGGATCTGTGGGCAGATAATGCCATGGTATTTTTGTTTTGTTTTCCTCATAGGTTTATTTACAGTGACTGTTCCCAAGGAACTGTATATAGCAGACTATGGAAGCGATGTGACAATGGAGTGTAACTTTGACACTGGAGGACAAGTGGACATTGAAGCATTAAGTATCACTTGGGCAAAGGATGAAAGGAAAATTGTGAATTTTTCTAGTAAACAGAAAGACCTGGAAATTCACAGTGGCCACAATGGAAGAATAACAATGTTAGAGGACCAGTTGCCTTTCAGGAAGGCCCTGCTGTATATTAGGGATGTCCGAATAACGGATGCTGGCCAGTACCACTGCCTGCTTTTCTATAGGGATGCTGCTGACTACAAGTACGTCACTCTGAAAGTAAAAGGTTGGTTATCTTGTAAGGGTGCATGATCATATGTGAAGGTGGTGAGGGTGTGTAAGGATAAAAAGATGAATGAAGATATGTTCCAGAATGTGTGAGATCCCTTGAATCTTGGACACAAAGGGCTCCACCTCTGGGCTTGCTCACACTTGGTTCCATTCATGGGGAGGCCTGACCCCAAACAGAGGGAGGCAGACATTTTCTTGTATTTTCTGGTTCATTATGCCTACTACCTGAAGTCCAGGAGTCACCATGATATGGTAGAAAGAACTACGTATTTCAGATCAGATGACCTGGGTAAAAATCCTGCCACTACCATTTATTAGCTGTGCAATATTGGGCCAGTCACTCAACTTCTCTGGGTCTCAGTTCCTCACCCACAAAATGAGGGGATTGAACCAGATATTAAGATTCCTTCCAGCTCTTAATCTATCAGTCCTTTAATCTCTACAACAAAGTTTAGGTATGGCTCATATCTAAGGTTTCCCTTAAAAGGAACTACTAGCATCCCTTCTAGCAAAGGATAATGTATAAAACAGCAGATATAAGTTCAGGACAGACAGTTACTTCACAACAAAAGAAATGCTTAAAATGCAAAGGGATCATTAATACACACTTAAGAAATAAACTATAACTCATTCCCTCAAATACACTCCAGGGAGATAAAGACCTGTGGGAGATTTATGGGACTGCTTAATATGTATTTCACATTCACTTCAAATATGTACTGTCCAAATGACAACTCAATATCCATATCTTCTGGACAGTCAGGCATGAATGCCCCATCCTCCTAGGAAAGGTATTCTTTTTCTCCATAAAAGCTTTAGTTACAGGGAAAACTTCCTCCCAAGGTTGGGCAAGCAGCATTCAAAGCAATGACTCTATACCTCTTGAGTTCATGAGGTAGCCACCAAATCTGAAAGTAGTGATTTCTTGAGATTGTTCTTTGATGACCTGTGTTCAAGGAAAGAAACATAAAGCTAAAGAGGCAGCCAAGAATTTGAGGTCCCATCTCAGGCTCACATAGGCCAGCATTTGTTCTCACCACCATGTATATGGCTGCCATAACTATTGCTGGGGCAAGTGAGAGGTAAGAAAAATATTCTCCCTAGCTCGTCCATGAAGCCTTTCCTGATTCTCCCAATTATTAGTGCCCTCATCCCCAAATGACACTGAATTTGCCTTATAAATGCTTTGCATTAATTTATCTGTGTATATTTTGCTTCCCCCAGGAGACCCTACACTTTTTAATGGAAGGAACTTTTTTCTTTGTTCCTTCAGTGACTAACACAATGACTGGCATGTACTAGGTCTTCAAAAATGTTTCTGATTCACTTAAGCTGTCCAGTAGTGAAAGAGGCTATCCCCAAAGACAGTGGTATCTCATTCTTTTTGAACCCCATATTAGTAAAGGGTGAGTGGTCATTTGTTAGGACTCATATGGAAAGGTTTGCACCCTGAGCATGAGGCTATACTCAATGGCTCTTAACATCCCACCTCTAAGACTCCATGATATATAATTCCATGAAAATTGCTCATCTTTTCTTAAGAAACTTGCCCTCAGCCCAACTTCCACATTTTGTGGGAGGTGGGTGAATAACGCTGCTGTCTCATTTCTCAAACAAGGAGTTGATGTGATTTTTGATATGACTGTATATACTTAGATCTGTACATGCCGTTTCCCCGGATAGAAGGTAAACTTCTTGAGGGCAGTGATTGCTTTATTTTTATTTTTGTAACCCCTGTACTTAATATAACATCTGACACATAGTAGGTCCTTAATAAATGCTAGCTGATTGTTTTCCAAATCCTGATGATTTTTCCTACCAAACTTCATTCTTATGTTTCCTTTCAGCCTCCAATTCAAATCTCTAATCCACCTAGTAGTGGTGGGTGGATTTTCTGACTTTTCTGACTAGGTTTGCTATTTAGTCATTTCTATCATGCCCAACACTTTGCAACCTCAGTTGGGGTTTTCTTGGCAAAGATACGGGAGTGGTTTGCCATTTCCTTTTCCAGCTTCTCTTATAGATGAGGAAACTGAGGTCAACCCGGTTAAGTGAGTTGCTCAGAGTCACACACCTACTGTGAGTCTGAGGCTGGATTTGAACTCAGGTCTTCCTGAGTTTAGACCCAGTGTTCTATCCACTGCTCTACCTAGCTGCCCTTCTGACTAGGTTATGCTATTTTCAATTTTTAAAAACCTTTATTGCAACCTTCTAGGTGCTGGATTTTCTACTTTTGCCCTCTTTCTGCAAATGCACACCAAAGTCACCAGTTCACATAGCCCTATGTACACAGTGAACACTTTCTGTTGATGAGAATGAAGATGATGGCAAAGTTTGCCTAATCTTTCATTCGTGTTTCTCATTAGTCTGTAATATCTCTCTGTATAACAGGATCAATGACTTTTACCCTCAATTAGTGAGTACTCTAAGAATTATATAAAATAAACTGCCTTTCAGCCCTACCCAGGTAAGTAAAATCACCATTGCTATAGTTTACTGCTTCCATTCCCAGCTTTCTGCTTTCTCTGTTCTTCCCTGTGCCTGAATAGGCTTCTACAAAATGTATTCTTTTAATCATTCATTGATTAATTCAACAAACGTGGCGTATCTATTGTATGCAGAGCACTGTTGTAGGTGCTAGAAGCAAGCAGGTTTAGATAAGATGGGGACCCCAACCTTTGTGAAGTTTACATAATAGTTACGATAGTAACTTACATAACAGTAGTAGTAGAGAGAAAAAAGCACAAACACCAACAATCATAACATACACTACCACATGAGTTAGTGTGTTAGCCAGTTGCAAACATCATAAAATTCTGCTTCCTTCCAAAAAGCCTTCTCTGCCTGCTTGGAAGTCTGGTAATGATTTTCTCTACTTCTCACCCGATGCCAACAAGCAACTCATATTTTCCACAGCTTACTGATGTTCACAAATTAGGTCAATATTTACTGAATTATTTTTAGAATGGTCCCTTGCTATATCATTTTTTCTGTGTTGTATAATTTATCTTTGTATAAAATAGCTAACATTTATCTAGGGTTTTAAGATTTGAACAGCACTTTATAAATATTCTCTAATTTTAACCTTCCAACAATCCTGGGAGGTAAGTGCTATTATGATCCCTGTTTACAACTAAGGAAACTGAGGAGACCAGACTTAAATGGCTTGCTCAGGGTCATACGGCTATTTAGTGTCTAAGGCAAGATTTGTTCTCAGGTTTTCCTGAATCTAGGTCCAGTACTCTATCCACCGAGTAACCAACATCACTAATGCTGTTTTAGATCTTCAATGTCTAACTTTTATTTTTGTCATAATACACAGGGAACAATTATGTGAGTGCTAAGTAAATACCATCAACTCATGATTATTTGAGGGTATCTAGTCCCTGTTTCTTGCTTCTGCTCCAGTAGAATAAGTGAAAGAATCTTTGCTCTCATAGAACATACATTTTCTTGCAAGTTGCCCCCAGGAAAAGCTTTAGTTGAGGAAAAAGACCCATTTATAGCATTTTTGTGGTAGCCAAGAATTGGAAACTGAAGGGATGCCCATCAATTGGGGAATGGATGAACAAGTTGTTGTATGTGAATGCAATAGAATACTATTGTTCCATAAGAAATGACGAGCAGGTAGACTTCAGAAAAACCTGGACTTACATAAAAACCCATGCTGAGTCAAGTGAGCAGGACCAGGAGAACGTTGTACACAGTGACAGCAACATTGTGCAATGACCAGCTTTGTTAGACTTAGTTCTTCTCAGCAATGCAAGGATCTAAGACAACTCCAAAAGACTCATGATGGAAAATGCCACCCACATCCACAGAAAGAACCACGGAGTCTGCAGATTGAAGCAAACTATTTGCTCTCTCTTTTTGTTTGTTTCTTTGTTTCCTCTTTATTGTGGTTCCTCCCATTGGTTCTAATTCTTCTTTACAACACGACTAATATGAAAATAAGTTTAATATGTATGTAGAACCTATATCAGATTGCATGATATTTTGGGGTGGGTGAGGGGAGGAAGGAGAAGAAAATTTGCAACTCAAAATCTTATGGAAGTGAATGTTGAAAACTAAAAACAAATAAAATAATATTTTTTAAATCTTTAGTTGAAAAATAAAAAGGCACTCCAAGTGTTTTAAGTAATTTTTCAATTTAATAAATACTTATTAGTCACCTACTGTGTTCAGGGCTCTGCTATACAGAAATATATATATATATATATATACATATATATATGAATATAAAAATTGACATAGTTCTCGCTCTCAAGGAGCTTATAGTCTATGAGGAGAGAGGGAGGTCCATCACACACAATTTAATATTAACACAGGGTAGCATATGATAAGGGCAAGGGAAAGATGCAGCTAAAGTGCTCTTGGAACCTTAATGTGATTATATTTGCTCTCCTGGTCATGATCTATAATGATGACCAGTTTCTTTTATTTTTAATATCAAAAGAGGAGACTCTTTGCTTCCCAGTAAGTAGACCATATGGGCAGGAACTGTCTCATTTTTCATATTTATATTTCATATACATTTCCACCCAGCAGAATAATGCACATAGTAGGTGACTAATAATATTTATTGAATTGAGCGGAAAAATTAATTAAAACCCTCAGAACACCTTTTTAACTGTTTCAACTAAAGCTTTTCCTGGGAGCAACTAGCAAGAAAATGTAAGTTCTATGAGGGCAAGGAAGCAAAGAATAAATGAAGGAGAAAAGGAAAACTTATTTTGTTTTCATTTTTCTACTGCCTAGCTTCCTACAAGACAATAAATACTCAAGTCATCAGGGTCCCACAAAGCAACGAAATGGAGCTTACCTGTCAGTCTAAAGGCTACCCTCTGGCAGTGGTATCCTGGCTAAACGTCAGTGAACCTGCAAATACCACCCACTCAAAGACCCCTGAGGGTCTCTTTAACATCACCAGTGTCCTGAGGCTAAAGGAAAAGACTCCCAGTAACATCAGCTGTGAATTCTGGAATCAAGCTACTCAAGAAAGGACGTCAGCAATCCTGGACCTGTTAGGTAACCATTGACTCCCCTTTCCAACATCAGTGGCTGCCCCATGGAAGGGGGCTGCTTATCAAATGGTTATTGGCAACAACATGTAACCCAGGCAAGTTCAGTAGCTCATTTCCAGAGACTGAAACCTTATTTTGCCTTTTTCTTGGGAAACCTAGACCCTTTCTGGTGGTAACCCACATTCTGATGTCTCTTAGGAGTTCCAAAGCTCTGTTCTCACAACCTGTGAGTATTTTTATTCCCTTTATACAGATGAGAAAAGTGAAGCAAAGTAACTGACTCATAATTGCATAGCAAGTAAATGTCAAAGTAAAAGTCAAGTTTCCTGAGTCTGAGGCCAGAGCTCTTTCCATAATACCTCTCAGGATCTTAAAAAAGGGCTGTACTATCTTGTGAGCTGGGTTTCTTTACAACAGCCCTTGGCTCCAGGCAAAAAGGCTTATTGTCCTCCAAATACTTCTTGACTTTTCCTCATTCTCTCTTCTGTTTGCCTAAATCTTTCTTATCTATCTATCTATCTATCTATCTATCTATCTATCTATCTATCTATCTATCTATCTATCTATCTATCTATTCATTCATTTAATTTTATTTTTTGGAGGGAAATTGGAGTTAAGTGATTTGCCCAAGGTCACTCAGCTAGTTTTTGTGATAAGTGTCTGAGGTCGAATTTGAACTCAGGTCCTCCTGACTCTAGGGCCGGTGCTCTATTCACTGTGCTACCTAGCTGTCCCTTGCCTAAATCTTATAAGCCCTTCAAGAACCAGCTGGTATGCCTCTTTCATAAAAGGTTTCCAGATAACTCTGTCTTCCCTCCTCTCATGACCAAGTTGGGACATGCTGCCTTTTGTCTCTTCCTCTGGGTGCCTTGCTATTAGTTTCTACGTTCCTGGCTATAATCTCAGCACTGCTATTTACCACCTATATAATTTGGGGCAAATAACTTAATCTTCTGGACTTCAGTTTCCTAACCTGTAAATTCAGGGTGTAGGTCAAATGATCTCTAAGGTCCTTTACAGCTTTAAGATACTTTCTTCCAAAGAGTCTTTTCCAGCTGTGTGATGATGGGAGTCAGTTAGTCTTTCTAAACTTCTGTTTTCTCATCTGTAAATGAAGATAGTTAGATTGTAAGGTGGATAGAGTGCTGGGCCTGGAGTCAGGAGGACTGGAGTCCAAGCCCAGCCTCAGACAGTTATTAGCTATGTGAGCCTAGGCAAGTCATTTATTCTCTGCCTCAATTTCCTCAACTGTACAATAGGAACCTTGGAGAAGGAAATGGTAAACCACTGCAGTATATTTGTAAAGAAAATCACACTGGGGTCACAAAGAGTTGGACCCAACTAAAAAATGATGTAACAACAAGAAAAATGGGGATGGTAATGTGTACAGAAAGCTACAGAAATGGGAGTAATAACAATTACTATCTTTATCCTTATTTCTACCCATTTGACTTACTCTAGGCACCTGAAGTCGTGCAAAAACTTAATCTCTCTTCCAGATAACTTCCTTCAAAGAACTGAAGACAGTAGCATTGTCTTTGGTGAGGTCTTCTCTTCTCCAGGATAAACATTTCCAGTTCCTTCAACCATTCTTATATGACAATAGAAATGGCATGGCTCTTTCTCAGAGAGCCCTTGATTATTCTTCTCCCTCTTCATACCTTCAAGGCTGCATCAGTGACTTTGATAGTGTGCTCAGTATTTCCCTCTTTGGCTATAGCGAACTCTAAAATTACTTGGTCACTTTCTCCCAAGGTTCCTGACATTTCCATGTCACCAACCAATTCTTCCTTGTTGGTGAGAATTAGAGCTAGAATAGTAACTTACTTCATCATTTCCTTTACTTTCTGGGTACTGAAACTATTAGCAGGTAAAGCACTTGTCAGATTCTCTGTTTTTCAGCAGAATGAGACTTCAAATAGATATCCAAATTGTTCCTATCACGTCTGGGCTAATTTCTGTGCTAATTTGTCCATGTTTCTGTGCTAATTTGAAATCTTTTTTTGTTATTCTTAACTTGGCAAACAGTTTAACAAATATGTCCATTTACAAAGGACCAAAAAACTAGCAATTTGTATGAAATCATGAATCAGTTATGTAGTGATTATTTTTTAAAGTATATAATAAATACAACATGTTAATTCCAAAGCTTGTCTTAGTTGATTATGTCTTCCACTGAACTTCCTTATGTTCTCTTCTGTGCATTTTAATAAATGCTATACTAACACTTTTTTCTTTCTTCTTTTCTTTTTTTGACTTCTCTATAACTACCCTCTCCCCCCAAAATCTCCCTCCACCATCCCCAACTCTGGACAAAAAAAGTGCTTTTTAAACTTTGCCTTGTAACAAATAAGTATAGTCAATAAAAAAAATCCACAAATACTGGGTATATCCAAAAATGTACATCTCATTCTGTATCTCTAGACCATCACCGCTCTGTTAGGAGGAAGGAAACATGTTTCATCATTAGTCTTCTGAAGTCTTGGCTGGCCATTGTACTGATCAGAGTTCTTAAGTTTCTCAAGGTTGTTTTTCTTTATAATATAATGGTCAGCATATAAACTGATTCCCTAAGTCTATTCATTTTGCTTAGCATCAGTTTATCTGAGTTTTCCAAGGCTTCTTTGACTTCATCCTTTTTGCTATTTTTTGCAATACAGTGATATGATTGCATTCATATTCCATGATTTGTTTAGCCATTCTCCAGTTGATGGGCACTCCCTTATTTTCCAGATCTTTACTACAACAACCCTCTCCCTCACTCCCATACTCCCCACACTGCTGCTCTGGATATTTGTGTGCTTATGAGTCTTCTTTCTTTTTTTGATCTCTTTGGGTTTTTGTAATATCTCTCAAGAGAAATTTGTGTATATGCTCCTTTTGGCAAGATAACCAGTAGTACACACCCACAATATTTTCTCTTCTGTTTATGCTCACCCAGATGCTGTTTTTCATGTATCCATCCTCAGACTCATGGATTTCCATATCTTTCTCACATAATGGCAATACTCTACCTCTTCCATCTGACCTTTTTTTCTTTTGAGCGAGGCATAAACTTTGGTGATTCAGTTAAACTCAGGAAACATTTATTAAGAACTTACCCCATGTCTGGCACTGTACTGTATGTTGTGACACAAAGTCAAAAGTTAAACAGTCCTTGCCCTCAAGGAGTTTTCCTTCTGTGAACACTTTGAACTCTCAATGAATATCTGTTGATTGGATGTCACTGGTGCTGGGTCATTCCAATCCCAACACCTTCCCCCAAAGGAGTGGTTCTCAACCTATGGGTTATGTTCAATTTGTAATAATGAAAATACATCCTGCATATCAGATAGATTCATAATAGTAGCAAAATTACAGTTATGAAGTAGCAACGACAATAATTTTATGGTTGGGGGTCACCACAACATGAGGAACTGTATTAAAGAGTCATGGCATTAGGAAGGTTAAGAACCACTGCCCTAAAGGATTGTGTTGACATCTATGCAAGGGCAGGAAAACTCTATAGTAGCTGATAGTGCCCCTGCGGTTCTATGGTTTCCTTGTGTTGATCCTATCATTGACTTCCCTGCATCACCTTCAAACCTCTTAATTTCTGTTTCCTAAAATGTGTTTCCACTTCACTATACTTAGACTTGTTTGACTCTTCTCTACCACCCATATCCCTATCAGACATCTGTTCTTGGGTTCTTAGGGTGACCATATTCTTCTTATAATTAAGAGTGCTTGACAGCTCTTCTCAATATATCATCGAGGCAAGTTTAAGCAGAAACTGTGAACAAGTGTACCTCAGCAGCTTATGGAATAACAAGATATATCCAAGCTCTAGCAGTCCCAGAGTTAACTTACCATTAGCCACTTAGTAATATTTGGCTCCCTGAATCATTTTTTTGTTTGTTTGCTTAAAATGGAATTTCTTCCTTGCAAATTTATTTTTTAAAGTAGATTTCTTTTCTTTTTGTTTTTTGGAAATTTTTAAAATTTATTTTTAACTTAAATACAAAAGAAGAAAATACCCCGCCATGTACATAGCAGAACATAAGAGAAGGTTCAATGTAAAACAGATTTCTATTTCAAGAAAATCTATATTATAAATACTACATATTATTTTCAATACTGCCCAGCTTTACTTTGTTTCCTTGTAGGTTTTCTTTTGTTCTCTGCTGTGCACTTTTAACTTGATCTGTCCCCTCCTTCCCCAAACCCTCCGTAAAGGTTACAATTAAGCACAGATATATGTGTATGTGTGTGTGTATACATACATAGATATCTATAATTATACACATACATACTCATACACACATACGTAAGACCATACCATGCTTATGCCCATACCTGTCACCTTTTACTCTAAAGGTAGATGGCATCTTCCTTCATAAGTCCAAGTCTTTTCATGCTTTTCTAAATCAACTAGCTTATCATTTCCTACATCACAACAGTATTCTAACACAATCATATCCTATCTAAAAGACTGTCTATGAAAATTTTTACCCAATTTTCTGCATTCCATCTATTCTCGACTGCATAGGTTATATTTATACATTATAAATTTATAATTTAAAATAATCAAAATTATCCATTTTACATCTCAACAGCGCTCTCACCTTATGCAGTTTAAAGCCTGATACTACTGAGTCTACTTCCTTTACATCTTTTTTCCTGGTTTCTTTGAGGTTCCTGACTTTTTGTTCTTTTTTAGGTATGGCACCTACTACTATACTAGTATACCTACTAGTAGGTGTACACCTACTAGTTTCTTCTGTATCAGTTTTCCTTTTACACCTCACTTGCATGAGATAATTAATCCTTTTATCTTTCCCTACATAGTTTTATTTTTAGAATGACCCCTCAGCCCAAGCCTTTCTTTCAAATTATATATATATAGTTTAACATTTGATTGTAGAACTTCAAACTCTAGATTCTTTTGGTTCCTCCTTCATCACCATTCCCACTGGAAGGACAAACAATTCAATACAGGCTGTATATGTATATGTATATAATTACGCAGGACACCTCTACAGTGGACATATTGTGAGAGACTGATTATATGTCCCTCCTTACTATCCTGCCCCCTGACCCTTGTTCTATTCTCTACCCTGGCCCTTTACTGAAGTGTGTACTTCCAGAAACCCTCTCCTCCACCTTGCCCTCCCCTCCATCATCCCACCTCTCATCCCCATCCTCCCAGTCTCCTCTGTGGCAAGATACCCAGTTTAGAGTTTATGTCATTCCTTCCCTAAGCCAAATTCAATGAGAGTAAAGTTGACCCTTTCCCTTTTGCCTTCCTGTTCTTCCCCTCCATTGTAACAGTTATCCCTTGCCTCTTCTATATGGGATGATTAACCCCATTCTGTCTCTCCCTGTCTCCTCTCATTCTAATCCTCACCTACCTCAGAATTTCACCTTTTAAAGTATCATCCCTTCATATTCAATTGATCCTGTGCCCTCTATGAACTCATATACACACATAATCAGATACGTATTCATACATATATACTCTTCTATATAGACATATGTGTAGGTATACATACATACATATATATATATACATATATATATGTATATGTATATATACATTTGTATTCCCTTCACCTATCCTCATACTGAGAAAAGTTTCATAAGTTACTATTGTCGTTTTTCCATGTTGGCAATGAAAATAGTTCAACTTTGATAAGTTCCTTATGATTTCTTTCCCATGTTTACCTTCTC
>CM053599.1:93816189-93831899 GCA_028646575.1 Pseudocheirus occidentalis
CTGAAGTGTGTGCTTCCAGCATCCCTCCCCCAGACCCTGCCCTCTCCTCCATCATCCCCCCCTCTCATCCCCATGCCCCCTACTCTCCTGTGTGGCATGATGCCCAGTTTAGCATTTATATCAGTGATTTTTTAAAGCCACCAAGTCCAACGTTCTTTTCCCAGTCCTCCTCCTTCTTGACCTCTCTTCCCCATTTGATGTTGTTGACTACCTATTCTTCCTGTCTTGGTACCCTGGGCTTTTGTGACATTCTTCTGATTTGTCTGACTACTCTCTCAATCTTCTTTGATAGGTCGTCATCCACATTCCCCATATCCATATAGACTCTACTTCAGGCCCCATTCTCTTCTCTCTCATCATTTTCCCACTTGGAGATGTTATCAGCATCTATGGGTTCAATTATCAACTCTGTGGAGATGATTCCCAGACCTGTATATCCTGACTTAGTCTCTCTCTTGAATTCCAGGCCAGAAATCACCAATTGCCTATTAGATATTTGAATGAGTTATAGCATAGACATCTCAAACTCAAAATGACAATAGAATTTATCTTTTCACCCAGACCCATCCCTGAGAGCAAATTAGACATGGCTGCCACATTAACACTTCCATATTTTCAGTCAATATTCATCATTGGGTGGAAAATGAGAATTGTCCTTGGAGACATTACAATCATAAATACATGATTTCAACACTGAATAATGACAGACCCAAGTTGGTATAGATATTTTTCAATTTAAGTCAATTTTATTATATAGTTTAGAGGACTATTACATATTTCCATATTTTCTCTTTAGTAGACTCTCTTTAGAGGGCTCCCAGAAGGTCTGTAGTTACTAGATATACACTGTGTCCTCTTGTGTACACTTGTTGGTTCCCTGCTGTGGAGCTCATAACCTGCATTAGACACAAGTAACTCCTAGGACAATTATGGAGGAGAGACCAAATATTATCCTTTCCCCAGCAAAGGGAGTCTCATTGGCATGCTGTCAATTCTTATATGAGAGCAAAGACCAACTCTTCTCTGTTCTTCTTGAAATGTGTCCTTTCCAATAAATTTTGGGGAAATGGTTCTCTTCTTTCAATCCAGTAGTGATGGAAAAGAGCCTCAGATTGGGATCAGAGGCCACCAGGTCCTGACCCTTTCCAGAAGAGAAGTCAGCCACAGTAGGGTTTTCATTCAAAGTACAGAAGCCCAAATAAACATTAATTGAACAAAAAGGTCAATACCCAGGATACCATTGCTATTGACTGTCCAGCAGTATATTTAGCACCTTTGTGACAGTTGGTATCAATAAACTTAAGAAACATCATGGCCAGGCCATATATCACAAGAATTTGGAGAGGTTTAGTGCTATGCTCTTGCTTTTATCCAAGGTTCAGCTAAATTTTTGTGGGTTTGAATCTAAAGTGCTGTGCTGTTCAATTTTTTTGAAAAGTGCAAGCTGCAGGTGCTTTTGAGTCTGTCAAATCAGAAAATCTCCAACTCTTGAGGTCACAGGTTCAGACCTGAAAAATAGAGAATAAAGATAAATTTTTTTAAGATCATCATGTTTATTAATTTATTTTAATGATAACATTAAACTTTGGCAAACTTTAAAAAAGCAACTCCATCCATTTTACTATTTGGGGGCAGCATGGTGCAGTGGAAAGCATACTAATGCTAGAGTCCTTTGATTTCTGACTTCAAGGGTCCTGTGATCTGTGGCAAAGACACTTGTGAGAACAGAAAAGGTCACAGAATGGGTTGTCAAGGACATGACTTTGCAAGCTTTCTGAAACAGAGCCGCCACTACATAACTGTGTGGTTTTCTGTTTTGATGAAAAAAACTGCTCATGATATGGCCCAGTACATTTAACTTTTCCAGAAGGATATGCAAAACAGAGGCCGGGTAGCCATATTAACCAGACTTCCTTAAAGCTAAACTATTGTGCCATAATGAAGTATCATCTGATTCTTTTGCTTTTGGTCCTATCAACCTAGTCAGGTCCAGGGTCATTTTATAAGAACCAATCTAGAAGGGATAGCCAAGAGCTTGGGCTTTCCTTTTATTCTCTGCCTGAAGGTAGCCTCAGAACGTAATAGAATTTGTTGTCCTTGGGACAATTGCTGCTCCCTTTCTACATCCATCCGCAGCTCATCTGCCCTTCCTCCCTGATTTTGTTAACAACTAATCTAGCATTTTGAGGGGTCTGATTTAATTTCTAATTTGCTTTGTGGCATTGGGCAAGTCACCTCACATCTCTAAAGCTCAGTTTCCTCACTGGGAAAATAATCTCTAGGGTCCCCTTCTACTTTGATATTCTGTGATCTCAGAAAATAATTGCTCTCAGAAATTTTGTTCCTTTTTAATGGAAAGAATGAAAGATGATAAAGAATGATACCAAAAGTTAGACTCTCCTAAGTCATTCTGCATATTGTCTTATCTATTTGAATGTAAGCTCCTTGAGGGTAGGGACTGGTTTTACCTTTATTTTGTATCCCCAATACTTGTTGATTAACCAACTGAATGACTTCATATCTATTTACATAAACACAACTGAGAATGGACCTAAATGGCAATAGCCAAAGGAATGAGGTTAGACACAAGGAAAACTTTCCAAATGGAAGTGTTAAGAAACTGTAATGTGTTCTGATAGGGGATTGTGACATTGTCTTTCCTAGACTATGTTAGGAACAGAATCAATAATTCAACTTCTTGACAACATTACGTACATCACTGTTAAGATGAAGAATGAGGAACTGGGTAGGCACTGAATGATCTAAGTATACAGGGGCAGTCAGTGGAAAAAGAGCCATAGAAAGGCTCTTTCCTACCTTGTTTTCCCAGCCTCTCCCAGCCCCATGCCTAGACAGAACTGTGAAGTTAGTACTTCCCACCTCCCTCATTCAGTTCAGCCCATGATATCAGCTTGGCAGGTTGTCTTTAACTGATAACAATGGTGTGACCATTCCCAGGAATATTTGTTCTTTAAAGACTGCTACAGGAGAGAAAGGGCCCAAATGGTTTCAAAGGAGAGCTTGTGTCATATCTTTCATTATATTTCCAGTGCCTAGCACAGTTCTTGGCCCAATGCAAGGCCTAATAATTGGTGAATGTTTATTAAATATAGGCTTACCTGGAAGAGTGTCTATAAAATAAAACTGGGAAAAAGTAGGTTTCAGCTGATTGTGGAGGGCCTTAAGTTATACTTTAAGGAAATTGTATTTTATTCCATAGGCAATATGGAACCACTACAGTTTTGTTTTTCGGGTTTTTTTTTTAGATGTTTTGGGAACAAGCAGCTACTGGAGTAGATAAGATACAGAACCATCCTGAGAATGGTGTCAAACTGACCTAAGATGTGAGAGTCATGCAGAAGAGTGAGCTCCAGGCATTATTCATAAGCCCTGAGGCAATTCAAAGAAAGAGCCGTAGAACTGGAGATAATCATAGAATTTTAGAGATCTTAAAGATCACTCCAAAACTATAAGACTGGAACATTTGTTAGGGTAGGGCTGGGGATGGCAATGATAAGTCAGTACGGCTTTTATGTTTATTAATTACATACAGTTACGTATATTCTGTTGAAAACATCAGGGTCTCATCTAATGACTGAAGAAAGATAATTAAATCTGAGAATGCTATGCAACCAGGATTAGGTAAATGTATTAATTCCCTCATTTATGTTCAGTGAGCTGCAGAATTTATGACCTATAATACTTTGGGGCATTTCCACATCTATCTAAATCTGAAGGTCAAGATCACTGGATAAAATATTTCAATTCCTCTTTAGTCAGTGGCCAAGAAAACAGTATATTATATCATGCCCCACCAGGCTGGGAACTAATCTCATGATTTTTATCGTAATCCTCTTGAGAAGTCATTTCCAGTTCAATATTTGGATAAAAAGTTTTGATCATTTCAAGTTTCTAGTCATTCTGGCTTTCGGTTCTTTCCAGCTTTACTTAAAAGTTCACAATTTCAATCTATGTCTAGAAAAATGGTTATCAGACTACACATGATCTTTGGTCTCTGGCACCTACATTCTTTCAGGGGAGCAGATGCTTTACATACATTTACATATAGTCACATACAGCTTGAAAAGAGAAGAGGCAATGAGGTGAGAAAGAAATCTGCAGAAATAATCAAAAAGTCCCAAATCAGCCTTGCGTGCAAACCTGGAGTCTCCAAGTTCAAAGCAGAGTGGTTTAGGAGAAAGGGCTCTGAATCCCCCAGCTGTTCCTCCCTACCCTTCTTGGTGTTCTCTCCCACCTCAGTTATATCTCCATATTTGTTTAATAATAATAGCTAGCATTTATATAGCACTTTAAGGTTTACAAAGAAATGTACATAACAAGTCATTTGATCCTCACAAGAACCTGGTGAGATAGGTGCTATTATTACCCCCATTTTACAGATAAGGAAACTGAGGCAAGTTGCAGGACTTATCCATGATCACATAGATAAGTATCTGAGGCAGGATTGGAATCCAGATCTCCCAGATTCCAAGTCCACCACTCTGAACACTGAGCCTTCCAAGCTGCCTCTTTCTGCTTCTTGTATCCTCCTAGCTCCTTAAAGGGACAGAGTATTAGTTTTCATTTTTCCTTTATATTCGCAGCTGCCAACATAGTTATCGCACAGAAGGAGGTGCTTAATAAAGCCTTGTTGGATTTGGAACATATAGGATTTTGAGTCAGAGAACTTGAATTGAAATTCTGGTTCTGTTATTTAATACCTGTGAGACTTGCCAAATCGCTGATTTAGTTTCTTTGTCTGTGCAATGAAGGCATATGTAGGGATTCTGGACATGGTTAGACTAGGTCCTTTCCAGTCCTAATTCTGTTGTAATCTCAAGTTTATGTGGAAATTACGTATGACTTTTAAAATGTATTTTGATTGAATTCTGAACTCATGTGTAGTACCAAATGACTGGTCCAGTAATGACTGATAAAGGAAATACTACTTTCTCAGGAAAACTAGAGTTACTTGTTTCACAGTTAGAGGGAAGAGCATCTGAAGTCACATTTACATTCTCTCTAATGATTCTGACCTTTGGCCACTGTCTCCTCTAAAAGACAGTAGAAAAAGCATTAGCTCAAGATTCAAAGGACCTGGGTTTTAATCCTTCCTGTCTTACTTACTGCCTACTGAGTGGAGTACACTCTCTGCACCCTCTGTGAAGACTCCTGAGAATGACATGGGAGAAAAACTATCTGGAAACCAGAGACAGACTTTTGTAAGACTGGACAGTCCTGAGTCCTGGGTTTACACAACCTAGGACCCTTCCCCCTTTCCCTTGTAGTCATCAGTATTAGGCTCCTTTTAGGAGTTTTAGACCTCCACCCTTGTATACCACACCCTTAAAAGCATTAGGCACTTTTTTAGGAGTTTTTGACCTCTACCCTTGCTTATGACCTTTTCCCCTCCCTTGCTTTGGCGGTTACCAAATAAAGCCATGGATGATACCTTGGCTTCGGTCCCACCTCCCTGCCAAAAGGAGACAGTGGTGGGCTTCTTTGTTATCCACCATTGGGTTAGATTTTGAGCCAAGACTGAGAGCCCAGGAGGGGGCTTGACCGTTTTAGGGTATAAATTCTTGTTCTGTCTTTTGTAACATGCCTCCTCTCCTTGATCCCCACCATGGAGAGGCTGCCCTCTTCCTGGGGGGGGGGGGGAGCAGGTGGGGGATGAGGAAGAGAATAAACTTCCTGTTCCTTCCTCAAGATGCCTCTGACTTTTGATTGGGTAGGGGATTTTTGGGGTCCGGATACCCCAAACACTACCTATATGCCTTTCAGCATTCGTTGAACCTCCACAGTTAACAGCAAGCATCTATTAATCACTTGCTATATACCAGGTACCGCACAAAGTGCTGCAAATGCAAAGGAAGGTAAAAATATGCCCTGTCCTCAAGGAGCTTACAGTCTAAAGGGAAAGACAACGTGTAAATAACTAAGTATACTTATGATATATGCAATCTAATGGGAGTTGATTTCAGAGGGAAAAAGTGCTAGCACCTAGGGAGACCAGGAAGTCTCCTGAAGAGGGTAGAACTTGAGCTAAATCTTAAAGTAAGCCAGGGAAGTCAGGAAGTGAGGTTAGGAGGGAGATAATTCCAGACACGGAGTACAGCCAATAAAAAGTCATGGAGTGGGGATGAAGAGTGGTGTGTGTAGGAGCAACAAGGAGGCCAGTACCATTGGATTGTAAAGTAAATGGAGGAGAGTAAAGCATTAAATAACTGGAATGGTAGAGATGGGTCAGATTATAAAGGGCTTTAAAAGCCAAACAGAGGGCTTTATGTTTGATCCTTTGGTAAGGAACCTCTGTAGTTTGTTGAGTAAAGGGAATGGTGAAATGGTAAGACTTTAAAAAAAATAATAATATTTTACTTTCCTCTCAATTACATATAAAAACAATTTTAAAAACATTTTTTGTTTTTAAGTTTTGAATTCCAAATTCTATCCTCTCCCTGCCTTCCCCCCTCCCTGAGATGATAAGCAATCTGATATAGGTTATATGTATGCATTCGTGTAAAACATTTCCATGTTAGTCATTTTGTGCAAGAAAACTTAGAAAGGAAGGCGAAAGAGAAAGTAAGAAAGGGGAAGAGAGAAAGTGAAAAATAGTATGCTTCATTCTGTATTCAGACAATAGCAATTCTTTGTCTGGAGGTAGATAGCATTTTTTATCATGAGTCTTTTGGGCTTCGGTCAGATTTTGTTCTAGGAAGGTCACTAGCAATTGGTGGAGGATGGCGTGAAGGGATTTGAAGCAGGGAGACCAACCAGAATGTGAGCACCAACTCTGGGAAACCAGTCTGAAATGTTTTAGAAGGGCAATAAGCAAGTGCCTTTTGGTAAATGGCACAATTCAGAGGCAGTGCCGAATGATCCTCACATCCTTGGGTTTGAAGGCAGCCTCAGTAGACAGTGCTGAGCACCTTCCTTGAAATGAGGTGATAGTCTGTACCTCTGCAATGAAGATTATAATCCCACCTAATTCAGAGGGTTGTGTTGAAGATCAAATGAGAAACCGTATTAGAGCACTTTAAAATAAAAGGTATGAGGTTATAGTCTCAGTCTACTGAATAAAGTACACATTCCCAACCATTTTGAATATTCAAGGCCCTCTACAATAGGGCTCCAGCTGTCCCTTCATCTTGTGATGGGGCTGAGGGATTGTGGCTGAAAGGTCTCTGTGGCACCTTCTACCACTAAGATTCTAACTATTGACTGACATTGATGCTACTAAGCCTCAGACGCCATCCTTGCTATCTAGGGGAAGACTTTCTATGAATCCCCTAGAGCTGAACAATAACTGCTTGTTGCTGTTAGAACAATTTTATACCGGTAAGAGCTGACATGATATTTCTATGGCATTTTAGAGTTTGCACATTATCTCATTTGACACACACACACACACACACACACACACACACACACCCCTGTGAGGTAGATGGAGAAGGTATTATGACCCCCATCTAGCCAACCCAGAAATAGAAAAGTTAAATCACTTGGCCCAAGGTCACATAGCTAGTAAATGGCTGGACTGGGCCTGGGACAGTGTCCTGACTCCAAATCCACTGTTGATTCTACAAAACCACAGCTGGTGTTCCATGATACAAAGTGTCTTGGCCAACAAACAGCTATTTATAGCTGGAAAGTCCAATTTAAAGTATAAAACTGTTCAGTTTCCCATTGTTTATTATTAGAATGGTGTCATATTTCCCTCTTTGTGTTGACAGAGAAAAAGATGTGAAAAAAGAAAAAAAAAGTTTGTGTCCATCTATAGTTAAGTTCACTTCCCTGTATAGTGTGGCAATGGATTTGTCTGCTGTGTCTGGGAGAGAGAAATGAGTCAAGGTTATACTCGTACAAAGAAGAAAAAGTATTTTAATTTCAGGAAAAGAAGTTAAATGTTGGGTAGTAGGGTGTACTGGAAAGAATATTGAATTTGGATTCTCAGGTTTCAATCCTTACTTTGCTTCTATGCTACCTATGGAACCTGAAGCAAGAACTATTTGGGCTTTACTTTCCTTGTCTAAAAATTATGGTACTGGAGTAAACAACCATTAAGATCCCTCCCAGTTCTATTTCCTGTGATTTTGTGATAGTACCAAAAAAGAAGTAAAAAGTTTAAAAATATCTTCATTGATTCAGGATCACAGATTGAGCTCAACTGTCAAAACTAGTCCTATGTAGTATTGACAAATAGAGTTCCCTTTGCTTCTTTCTCAGTTCCCTTTCATGTACCCTTCTTTCCAGGGTGTCCAGTGCCTTAATGTTGACTCTTGTGATGCTCCATGTAGAATGACTTCCTTAGGCAGTATTCCTTCTCCAGTGGCATCCCTCTCTCTTTCTCTCTCTTTAACATTTCCCTTGTCTCTGGTATTAGAGCATAAATTTAAAACTGGAGAGTTCCTTAGAGGTCATGGAGTGCAATCTCATTTTATAGATGAGGAAACTGAGGCACAGAGAGGTTCAATGATTTGTCCAGGCTCACATAGCTAAGTAAGTGTCTGTGGCAGGATTTGAACCTGGGTTTCCTTATTCCAAGTCCAAAGTTCTCCTCCTTATACTATAATCCTTTCATTGGTTACAAAAGAAAATATTGACTAAGTTAATTCAACAAATTAACTAAGATGTCAGTGGTAGATAACAATGTGTTTACCATCTCAAGGTTATTTTGCATTTGTAAAAAGAATTCTTACCCTACAGAGAGATTTAGTAATAGCAGAATTTTACAAAAATATATAGAATAGAAACATGATAATAATAATGATAAACTAATGTTAGTGTCTGAAAGTATTTTAGAGATTGTCTGGTCCAAAACTTCCCAAATTATGGTCTCAAGAATTCTGGTGTTCATTGTAACAGATGGTATAAAGGGAGATATTCCTAGCCCTTCTGAAATCATACTTGCAGGTACCAACTAATACTGACTCTTTTGAGAAACATAAGACTAATCCTGACAATCCAATACATTAAGCATTTATTAATTGATTACTATATTCCAGGCACTGACAGTACCAGGTACTGGAGATACAAAGGCAAATCAGCAGAATCACAGAAGGGACCTCAGAAGATGCCTAATTCAACCCATGCCTGAAGAAGAATCCCTTCTACAAGTTACTCATCAAGTAAGTGACCATATAACCTTTGCTCAAAGACCATTTAGGCAGGGGAAACTTGCTACCTCCCAAGGCAGCCTTTTCCACTTATGCACAGCTCAATTTGTGAGAAATAAGTTTAGGATCTCTCTCATGGTTTGAGCTGAGATCTTTTCCTACTCCTTGCAGAAGACTTCATTCATTTGTGTATTTTCTGACATATTCTAATCTGTAGAATTTCTCCAATTTCTGTTTGCTGGGTTTAAAAAACAAATAAATGAATTTGCTTGCTATTTGCTATTTCTGGTCATCTTTGTATAAACAGATTTTGGTGGGAAGGAACTTACTTGCAAGTATAAACTGAGAGTTATCCTTCCCACAGAAGAAAAGAGGTTTTTTTTTATGAACCCCTAAACATTGTACCACTAGAGATATTGGTTGGGGTTGGGGTGAGGGGTTGGGAGAGGAAGAGGAAGAAATACAATTCTAACTTGATTCCACTCTAGAAGATAAGGAAGGGAAGGGAACAAGCATGCAGCCATGTTCTTTCTCCTGATTCTCTCAAGGCAGAAATCATAGTCCATTGGAGAGGAATGGGCCAGATTCTAGAGATACCTATCCATACCTCCCAGGAACTGTATTTCTATATTTAGACAATTGATGAAGACATAGATACCTTATATAGATACATATATCTATGTGTATGTGATAGATAACATGGGATAGGTGAGCAGAAAGGGAGTAGAAACACTGCATAGCCACTCTGCACACATAGAAGCACTTTGCAAAGTTTACAATGCTATATACATGTTAGTTGCTATAATAATTATTATTGTCATCATTATTATTATGTCTTTCAAAGACTTCAGGGACAAAAGGCTGTGCTACTTCTGCCTAAGTTAAAGAGCAATTCTTATGGCTTCGAGCCAGAGATGATGGACTAGAGTTCATCATGGACAAAACTGACAAAAGGACTTTGTACATTTTGAACATGGTCAATATGCTGATTTGTTTTGCTTGGCTATGCTTGTTTATTATCAAGTAGAGTTTTTAAAATGATTTTTTGTTGGTAGGAGGTGGAATTTGGAAGACAAGGAGAGTCAGCGATAATGTTATAGATGGCAGTAACTGTGCCAAGGGGAAACAAGTTCAGTATGGTCTCTGCAGAACTGTCCTGTAATTCTTCCTCTTTAAGACAAAGATTTCTCTTACCTTTTTTCTTCTTTTTTATTAATTTAGTTTTAGTTTTCAACATTCATTTCCACAAGATTTTGAGTTTCAAATTTTCTCCCCATCTCTCCCCTCCTCTCCTTACTCTTCCCCCCCACCCCCAATTCTCTGTACTTCACACAATAAGTAGTAGGGACTCAAGATCCCTTCTGGCCCTCAGTTCTATAGATCTTTAGTGTATTGTTCTAAAGCCTTGTGACGAGTCAGCAAACTAACCATCTTATGATGAACATGAACACAGAAATAATGACTAGGCTAATAAAACAAAAGAAACAACAACAACAAAAAAACCTAAAACAATTCCCCAGTTGGAGTATCATATGATAACATATTTTATTTTCCCTCCTTATTTTAGAATGGGGAACCAGGACTGTGGTCCTTTTGAGAGACCAGCTTGGTTCTGATAAACAGATTGTTTAGGGAAGTACCAGTCATATCCTATCAACTCTCCTGTTGGTTGTGTAGACAGGGGCCACTCATGAAAGCCAGTGACAAATATGTAGGACCCAAATCTACTAGCAAGGAAATAAAAAGATCTCAAGATCTAGAGCTAGAATGAACCATTAGGCTAACCACTTAATCTTAGAGATTAAGGCAGTAAATTCTAAGGAGAGGAAGTGACTTGCCCAGGGTCACAAAGGTGGTTCACACCAGAGCTGGAATTGGAAACTAGGTTCTCTTGTTCTAATTCTAGCATTGAACACTACTAACATCATGGTTGGTTTTCTGTTTTGCAGGGTTTTAGTCAAAGGAACTTTCTTTTCCTACTTTATCTAAGAATTCAGGACAGGGTTAAGCAAGGGGGCCAGCAGGATGAGAGAAAAGAAAGACCATGCAGGGTGCCCCTTTATTTTTATTTCTATCCATGTCCAAACACCTGACCCCTAATTATGTTGGAGCAATATCCCTACAAGGATTTTCTGGGAAATATAACAGTGGTGAGAGTCAGAGATGAATTCTGCAGGGAAATTAAAATCAAATCACCCCTGAGGGTTCTGTAGTTCTGTAGGGTGCTTGATCTTATCTCTTTTATGAGGAGCACTGGCCTGGGAGGTGGATGACCTAAATTCTGAGACTTGGAAAAGGGATGTGACTTTTTTGCTTGACCTCAGAGCAACAGAACTGGGAATAATGTGTGGCCATAACACATGAGTAGATTTTGGCTCAGAAAAAGAAAAAAATTCTTAAGAATCAGAGTTGCTTATAAATGTAAATGGACTGCCTCAGGAAATAGTGAGTTCTTTGTTACTGAAGGTCTTCAAGTGGAGACTAGTCATGTTTAGGGGAGATAGCCACTGAGGTCCCTTCCATGCTGAGATTGTATGCCTTTATGTACTCTGAAAGGCTAACACTGACCAATATAGTCCTCAGAGCCAGCAGAATTACTCTTTTAACATCTGGATCTCATAAACATTAACATATCCTTGCATCAGAGACCGAGCAGAACAAGATAGTCATGCTTGAAGGAACAGAACATTCCTTCTCTCCCAAAAAATTATTTTAAAAAATTAAAAAGGAAAACAAGTGTTTGCTTATGAAAGATCAGCACCAACTAGTTTAGGGGAAAGACTATGAGAACATCAAATGAAAACTAGCAGATCAGAGTGGAGTTTAAAGTATCATGAATATGTAGAACAGAGAGCTAAAAATTAGGTCCCTACTGATTGGATAGTTACAACTCAATGAATGAATTTGATGAAGAGGCTGAGGGCAAGGAGATGAAGTGACTTGCTCAGCTATTAAGGATCAAAGCCAAGATTTGAATGCCTGATTTCCTGACTCCAGTAAAGTCCAGCCCTTTTTTCATTATGAGGCAAAGCAAGTCATAGGGGCAATGGAGCTTACCTGTTCTGTGCGAGGCCTTTGGGCAACGTTGTCTTCTAAGGAATATCAGGGCCGCCACAAAAATCAAGATGATGATGAAGGTGGGAATGAAAATATAAGTCAAGGGTACGTTTTCATCTGGAATTTCCAGCTGATCTGCAGAAATAAGTCATGCCAGAACACTGTTAATAGATGGCCAGTTTCAACAGTTATTCTGATACACGCCATCACCAACTACACTGGGCTGCTTGCCTCATGTCACCTACCCTGCTGCTAAGGTACTCAGAAATTTCCAGTTGAATTGAATTGGGTTAAACAAAATTGATTCTTCCCCCCACACACACACCCCAGGAGTTTATAATCTACAAAGATTTTTGAGCTGCTCAGGTGAAATGTACTTTTGAGGGAAGATTCTGGGAAGATGGTGGAGTTGGTCAAAAAACTTTCAGCTCCCCAAATTTCCTCCACAAAAAGACAGTGCGCTGGCCTCAGAGCAGCAGAAAAAGACATGGGGTAAAGCATTATCTTCCTAAGACATTTTGAAAAGACCCCAGGAAACACCTGACCTCCAGGCAGTGGAAGTTTGGTCTTAGTGAAGTGCAACTACCTCCAGGCTGACTCCACAGAATCAACAAACAACAAGCCCTGGGGGCAGCTGGGGTTGGAAGGCAGCCCCAACCTTAGAAACATTCATGTCATTGATAGTTCGGGAATCTGACTGCTGAGTACAAGTTTGAAGCACCTTTTATTGTTGAGGGAAGCTAAGCACAGCTGTGCTGACTTGACATCTTCTGGTTTGCCGCAATAGGGGAGCAGGAGCTAACACAGGTCTGGTGAGTGTAGTAGCAGTGGAGCAGACTTGGCTGGCTGTGAGTACTTGCAGTAGAGCAGAGTCCCTGGTTTCAGTTCCAGGGCAGAGAGGACATCTGTAGTTTGTAGCCACCAGTGGGACCACACAGGGAACAAGATCATTTGTGGGACAGGATGGTTGGGGGCCCTACCTGTGCTTAGGAGTAGAGAAGAGAGCCCAAGGTTGAGTCCTGGGACAGACCTCAGAAAATAACAGTAAGAAGGGCCTGAGACTTGGGACATCATTCCCCATACCTCAGAATGAGAAACTGATTACACTAATAGCTGCTAAAAACAAAACAAAACAAAAATAGACAAATACAAATGAATAAGCAAAGAAGAAAGAATGCAACCATAGATAATTACTATGGGGATGGAGAAGATATGGGCTCATGTTCAGAGGGAGATAATGGAGCTTAAAAAGACCACTTTTTTTTCAATGAGAAACATCAAATGACTCCAGGCACAAAAAGAATTCTTAGAAGAATGTAAAAAGGACTTAAAAAATCAAATAGAAAAAAGGAAAAGTTAGGAAAAAATAAGAGTAATCCAAGAAAATTATGAAAAGAAAGTCAATCACTGTGAAAAAGAGAATAAAAAACTTAAGGAAGAAAATAATTCCTTGAAAAAGAGAATTGGGCATATGGAAGCCAATGACATTCTACAATACCAAGAAATAAAACAAAATAAAAAAAATGAAAAAAATAGAAGAGAATGTGAAACACCTCATCAGAAAAACAACTAATAAAAAGAATAAATTGAAGAGAAATAACATAAGCATAGTCAGACAACCTGAAAATTATGGTTAAAAAAAAGAATCTTGATATACTATTACAAGAAATTTTCGAGGAAAAATTTCCCTGAAGTTTTAGATAAAACAAGAAGGCAAAGCAGAAATAGAAAAAATATCAACTGATCACCACCTGAAAGAGACCCCATGGGTAAAACTTATAGAAGTATCATAGCCAAGTTCCGAAGCTCCCAAGTTAAGGAGAAAATATTGGAAGCAACAAGAAAAAAAAAACAATTTAAATATCATAAAGCTACAATAAGGATTCCATAAGACTTAGCATCTACTACATTGAAGAACCAAAGGTCTTGGAATGCTATATTTCATAGAGCAAAAGAACTGGGTTTAAGACTAAGGCTAAATATCTCAGCAAAGTTAAGTATATTCCTGAATGGAAAAAAAAAGAAAGGACATTTAATGAACTGAAAAATTTTCAGGTATTTGTGACAAAAACAGCAGTACTTAAGGGAAAATTAAACATATAATATCTAGGAGAAGTATAAGGTAAACATTAAAGACAAATTATAAGGGACTCAATAAGGTCAAATTGTTTATTTGTATATGAAAATATACAAATATTTTTGTATATGAAAATATCAGTGCTCTCCTGACTCTCATTATTTGGATAGTTTGAAAGAAAGGCTTGGGCTGGGGGTCATTCTAAAAATAAAACTATGTAGGGAAAGATAAAAGGATTAATTATCTTATACAACTGAGGTGTAAAAGGAAAAACTGATACAGAAGAAACTAGTAGGTGGGAGGGTAGGTAGTGCTAGAATCTTACTTTTATTAGGAATGGGTTAAAGAGGGGACAACATATATATCAAGAAGGTTATAAAAGTCTTCTAAATTCAGAAAGAAACAAGAAAGCAAGGGGATAGAATGGGGGGAGAAGATAAGAGAGGAACTCTGGTAAGGGTGGTTAGGATAAGGAATACTTGGACAAGGTAGTAGGTAGAAGTAAGGCAGAGGAGTGAGGAGGAAGGATAGGAATAGAGTGAAAAAGATAGTGGAGAAAAATAGGAAGAAGAAAAGTAAGACACAAGTAATTATTGCTTAGAATATGAATAGGATGAATTTAACCATAAAAGGGAAACTGATAGCAGGTTAAAAATTTAAATTCAACAATATGTTGCTTTCAGAAAATGCTATAAAATGATATGAGAGATACACACAAAGGTTAAAAAGAGGTCAAGAGTAGAATTTATTAGGTTAAAAAAAGAAAAGATAGTAATTATGATCACAGACAAAGTTAAAGCTAAAATATTTAATCAAAAGAGAAAAATAGGGAAACTACATTATTCAATATTGTTTTAGACCGCTTAAAATAATCAGATGGTATAAAATACCTGAGAGTATACCTGCCAGGTTAGACACAGGAACTATATGAACATAAATATAAAATTTTTTTATACAAATAAAATCAGATATAAATAATTGAAGTAATATTTCTTGTTCATAAGTAGGTAAAGCCAATATAATTTTGAAAAATGATAATTTTACCTAACTAATCTATTTATTCAATGCCATTACAATTAAATTACTAAAAAAAATTTATCTTACTGAGTTAGAAAAAATAACAAGGTCTATTTAAAAGAACAAAAAGGGGGCAGAGCCAAGATAGCAGCATAGAAGCAGCAAGGTTTCACAGCTCCCACATAGCCACCTCAAATACTCATAAAATATGCCTCTAAACAAATTTTAGGGCTCCAATACTCACAAAAATACAGAAAACACATCTCTTGCTGAAGGCAGCTGGGCACAAGGGCTCATTGTAGCAGGCTTGGAGCTGCAATCAGCCCAGCCTGAAACTGTGGCCTGGCCCTAGGGCGGCCAGGAGGAGCCGCAGCTGGAGTCTTCAGGAGAGTGGATCAGCGGCAGCTGTCGCAATCTCCAGATTTATCAAGCTGAGAGGAATA
>CM053599.1:93832399-93856859 GCA_028646575.1 Pseudocheirus occidentalis
CAGTTAGCAAAATCCACTGACCTTTCTCTTAGCCTTTTTGTCTTCTGGCCTGATAAATGTGGTAACTCTGCCTCTGGATAGTCTCTTTTAAGACATCACTTAGGAAAATCTCTGCTGTTCCAGGACTCAGTACAATCAACACAGTATTATCCACAAACGGAATAATTCAGCCAACCTTACCATCTCACTTCCCTTTGGAGTGCTTGTTGGAAATATTCTACTAAAATAACAGATATCTTTGGCAAGCATTCATCTCTTTGGCTTATGCATTATTTGATACTAGTAATCATAGGGTCATTGAGAAAAAATTATCCTATTTGTTTGATTATTCAAGGAACTAGTTTTAATTTTTGTCATGTATATAAGAGACCCTTTATTGGGTCTTTAAGGTATGTTTTGCTCTTTGAAATCTTATGCTTTAAAAAAATTAATAAACAAGGACATAGGGATTTTATATTCTTTATACCTTTCAAGCAATTTTGTGACTGTAAAGTGTTGATCTTTTGCAGAATATCATTTTGTAAAGACTTCAAGTTACCTTTTCAATCCTTCCACACAGTATATTTCTAGATTATGTAGAAATAGTGAATATAGGCATCTGAATGCACAGTTATTCAGATCTTAATTCTCCTTGAGCAGTATTATGGTGAATGTAGAATGTCTTATTATTGAGATTATGGTTTACTTTTGGACAGATTGCCTACTATTTTGAACAGACTTTGTAGACAGACAATGAACTAAGCCCAAAATTGAACATGATGTAGAGAATATGCCACGTTGCCTATGAGAGTAATGCTTTCAATGATCCCAAACCTCCCCTTCCAAAAAACAAAGCAAAACAACCAATCTTTGTAATATTTAATATCACACAGTGATGCTATTTGCCTGAGAGTTATGTAATACCATAGTGTCCAAAGAAGCACAGTTGCAAGTTACCCAAAAGGCAATGGGGAGACATATGGTAGGCATAAGCAGATTGTAATGTTTTGTTTTTTTTTTTGAGGGCTGTTGGGGTTAAGTGACTTGCTCACGTTCACATGGCTAGTTTTTTTGTGTGTTAAGTGTCTGAGGCCGGATTTGAACTCGGGTACTCCTGACTCCAGGGCTGGTGCTCTATTCACTGCGCCACCTAGCCGCCCCTGTAATGTATTCTTACTAAAGAATTTCCCAGGACAAGTGCGCCCTCTCCCCACCCACCCCATCCCCCAAGAAAAAAGAATCATAGGAGAGATGCATGACCTGAAAAGAAGGTGAATCATGAATGGAGAACGAGGAATAATAAATGGGCGGACTTTATGCTCCCTTGGTATCCACACAATGCTCATAGATTTAGAGGAAGGTCCTCTACCCAGGATACTGAGCAATTCTCCTGTGGAAAATTTTAGAAGACCTGAACAAGAACTGTCCAGGATGAAAATGAAAAGGTAAGGATGAGTTGGATCTGTACTATTGGAAGAAGCATCCAAATCAGTGAGATCATAGATCCATCAATTATTTTGTTAAGCATTCTCTTCCTCCCTGCCCTTTTGATTATTTCAAATCTGGGCTAGGACATAGGGAGAGAGGAAAAGGAATCTTGTTAAGTACCTACTATATACCAGCCACTAGGCTAAGTGCTTTTTACAAATATTATTTCATTTGTTCCTCACCACAACCCTGTGAGGTAGGTGCTCCATTTTACAGTTAATGAAAGTGAAACACACAGAGTTTAAGTGACATGTCTAGGGTCACATGGCTAGCAAGCATCTGAGATTGAATTTTAACTTGGATATCCCTGACTCCAGGCCCAATTATGTGGAAGGAAAGAAAACCAAAAGATTTTAAAAATTCTTCAGTTCCTTAATGTACATGGAGGAAAAACTAGAAACCAAATTTATGGTTAAATACAAGAAATATATAATTCTAGAATAATTGAATACTTAATACATATCTTTTTTACATTTTAGATCAGAATGGGATTTCTTTTTTCAAAACATATGAATGAAAACATGAAACAGCAACAGGAATTTATGCTCATGAATGCTCGACTTCAGGTATGATTTCACGTTTTAACGTTATAATTTAAAATTTTGTTACAGAAATGTCTGAAATGCTTTACATTCTGTATTGCTTAGAAAAAAGTAAAATACACATGAGACCAATCTGTACAACTGAAGTGAAATGGAATGTTATCTGGTGACTGTGGGATTTTCTAGATACCTGATCTAGATTTAAAAAAAATTTTCATATTGGAAATATGCTAAACATGTATATGTTTCTCAGAATTTCAGAAATTTCTCTCATGTTTTTGCCATGGCCACATCTAAAATATTAAAACAAAGCAACAAAATGTAGAGGAAAAAAATTGGAGAATAAAATCAAGTGTTTGAAAAAATAAGACCAGAACCATAGCTTCTTAAATCCAGTCTGGTAACCCCAATTAGCCATCTTGCATTAATAGGTGGGCTCTCAAAAGAGAAGAATGTTGAAAGTGAAGAAGAGCAGGATGTGAAGGAATAGGTAGATATTTATTTTTGAAGAAAAAAAGGTTTTTGATGTAGTAGAAAAATAGGTCAGTTTTACTAAGAGGGCAGAATAAATTAAGGATTTAAAACTGAAAATGGAAAATGAAAAGCATTCCATTTGGTGGGGAAATTTGGGGAGCTATTCATCTAAATTTATAATCTTACTATAGCCAACCCATATTAGTCAATCTGACAACCTTTACTCAGTAAGTGATGACACAGACACACTTGTGCCGATAAAACAACCCTACAACAGGTTTGGTTTTGATTTTCATGTAGGTCAGGATTGAAGCCAATCCAAGGAGTACATTTTTATCTGCTACAATCTGTTGAGTTCTTGACTAATTTTACTTTATTCTGTTAAGTTCTGGTAAATTTTTAGGCCTTTCTGGGGATTAGATATGCTTCTTTCACGAGAATTCATTTTTGTCCAGGTTTCGATGGGTTATATTCCATCTGAGAATAAATCTAAGCATCTATAACTGAACAGGAATGATCCTATCATCCAGAGGCCATTCATACTGGGAATCATATTTGGAAGATAATTAACCTTAGGGACAGGCCATTGATTTATAAAATGAACTGCCCATTTCCATATTCCATTCTGATATTAGACTTTCTGGTTTGAGTAGAATAATGGGGTAAAACATCCACTTAAGTCCTCCTTCATTGTACCATGGAGGTGATTCTAGGCATTTAAAAACAATATTGACCAAGTGCTATTGCTGTCAGGAACTATGGAGAAGAGCTAGTAAGACTTTGTGTGCAGGCCCGTTGATGGCATACATACTACCATATTGGTGGTGATTAGATTTGACCTTGCCTAAATTTGAATCAGAAGTCTACCCAAGAAATCAGGGTTGTTTTTGTTGACCCTGTTAACTCAAGAAGACTATCTATTAAGTTAAAGCGGTCATATTAGGATTGTAGACCTAGAGCTAGAGGGGACCTCATAGTAAGGAAGTTCAACCCCCTCATTTTATAGAAATGAGGAAATCAAGGCATAGGGAGGTTCAGTAACTTACTCAAGGTCACACAGGTAGTAAGCATCAGAGATAGGATTTAAATCCATAGCCTCTGATTCAAGAGCTAATGCGTTTTCCAGCATCCCATGCTGCCTTCCTTGATGTTTTATTCTTCATCAGTCAAGTGGCAATGTCTTCAAAGTATTGAAGGAGCTGTAAAGACTTGGTTATATGTTCTTGACTTGTCAATGTGACAGTGATTTTTCACTGTTATACTCTTCAGTAGCATGTTCTTGAGGTTAAACAGAATAAATACAATGGTAAAACTTTGAACAATTGGAACTAATTAAGTAACGTAAATCATCTTGACCATTTTTCCCTCGTACTCCACTTGCAAGCAAATCTCAACATAACACTCATGCTAAATATTTGCTTTTATGACATCAACAGCTTCCAGGGATGACCTTGAGTAACTGTGTACCTTGTGCTAGGCATAGAGCAGATTTTTAAATAAGTAGGTATTGGATAAATGCCTTCAGCCCAGTCTCCCTAAACCTTTATCCAATTATAATTATTATGTTATCATTATTTTGGGATATTCAAAGATCCTGAATCAAAAAAAGAGCCAATTACATTCAAGATACTTTACCAGTACTTTTTAGAACAATTCTCAGTAAGGTTTGAAACCAGAAGAATTTTCAGTTAACCCTTACTTAGCAACAAAAAAGATACGGAATAATTGATAGTGTTTAAAAAGTATTCTAAGGCTAAGAAAAATGAGCACTGAGAGAAAAAAAAATGATCAGGAAGTTAATGGGGAGAGAGAAGTTTCACCATTATTGCAGGGGCAGAGACCATAATGTGAAGAATTTGGATATGGATTGGTGGTAAAGAAATGGAGGCAAAGTATATAAACTAGCCTGTTTAAAAGTTTGGTTTTAAAGAGAGGGGAAAATTAGGTTGATAGCTGGTGACAGTAGAAGAGTTAGGCAATGGATTTTATTTATTGGTTTGAGGGAGTCAGACTCCAATGTGGTTACAGAAAGAAAGGAAAATACAAAATAATTAATAAGGCCTCATAGAGGAAGTATGAGATGGGCTTATGTTCATAGTTAAATAAAGATTCAGCCCAGGAAGGTAAGAGGAAGATCTCTTCTTGTTTGATGGTAGGGGGAGAAGAAAAGATGAAAGAGTTACAAAGAGATGTAAGAAATTTATTAAGACTAAAAAAATTATGCCTGTTTCATTTTTCAGTTTCTGTGGGCTGGCATTATTTCCAGTGAAGAAACTGTATAAACTTTTCTAGTAAATTCAATTTAAAAAAAAAATCAAGAACGCACTACCATTCTTTGACTTAGTTGCAGAAGTGCTAGTGGAGAGAGATAATCAATGAAAAGAAAGCTCCATAAACACCAAAATACTTAGAGCAGCATTTTTTTGTGGTGCCAAAGAATTAGAAACAAAGCAAATACTACTTGATGGAGGAATGGATAAATAGATTATGGTACATGCATATTAAAATAACATTGCTGGATTATTGATATTATACCAAAAATATTATACTCAATGACTACATGTAGATTGAAAGAACAGTCACCACAGAATCATCAAAATTAACGTTGCAAAATGACAAAAAACAAGCTTAGCCAAAAAGAAGAGATAGGAGAAGACCCTTCTTACTCCTTTGCAGAGATTTAGGGGGGCTCTTTCGTATGAAACATCGCATACGTCGTGAGAAGTTTTTCATTGTAATTATCGGCTATGCCAAGTTTTCTTTTCTCTTTTTCCTCTTTACTCTTAAAAAATTCTTTGTTATACAGGAAAACTGAAATGGGAGAAAGGAAGAGAAATAGGGAAATTTAGAGGATATAAAGAATCTGTAAATTTTTTTTAAAGGAGAAAGAAATTAGAAACATAAATAGTGGAAAAGAAGAAAATTATCCTTGTTCGCCAATGACATTTATTTGGAAAACTACAAAGAATCAGCAAAGAAACTGAGACAGTGGTTTTGGTAAAATAGCACGTACAAAATAAATCCACAAAATGATTAGTATATCTAAATAGCAATGACAAAATCAAGGGGGAAATGATAGGGATAGTCCATTCAAGAAAGCTACAACATGCAGAAAATATCTGGTAGTTAATTTGCCAAGATACACTTAACATTTACATAAATACAATTATAAAACATTCTTTAAAGAAACAATAATTTCAGTAATTGGAGGGACAGTAATTGTTCCTGATGATATTACCTAAATTAATGCATAGATTTAATTCTATTCTACTGATAGGGGTACTTTATAGAACTAGATAAAATAATAATAAAATTTATTAGAAGGAACAAAAGGTAAAAAATTTCCAAAGAAATGATTTTTTTTTAAGCAGGAATAAAGATGAATGGTAAGCATATATTACATCACATATTATAAAGCAGTAATCATCAAAAGCCATTTAGTGCTGGTAAAAAAAAAAAAAGCAGAAAGGTAGATCATTGGAATAGACTAGGTAAGCAAGCAAGAGGAACATTCAGTAGTCCAATGTCTGATAAACCTAAGAGTATAAAATACTCAGTGAAGTATTTTTGACAAGAACTACTGGGAAAACTGAAAACCAATTTAGCAAAAAATAGATGTAGATCAACATTTTTTACTGCTTATCACAATAAGATTTTTTAAAGTGACGACTATAAAAGATCACATGAGAAAAAAATTAAAAGGGAATGATACCATGTAACTTTCACAGGTATATGTGGGGGGTGAGTTCTTAACCAAACAAGGGAAAGAGGCAATTATGAAAAATAAAATCAGTCATTTTGAATACAGAAAATTTTAAGGTTTTTGAGTGAACAAAATCAATGAAATTAGGACAAAGAAGTGAGCCTATATTTTTCTGGCATTGCCTTTCAGAATCCATAGCCACCTCTATGCCATGATGTAGTATTTTGTAGAGAACATTTGGTTATATAATAAATTAAGCTCTTACTAAGAAAACTCCAGGTATTGTTAGTTTTACTTGTTGGTTAAAAGGAACTACAAAACTTAGGTAATATTACAATTACAACAGATTTGTTCATGTTCCTGTGTAATCCTATGAAAAGGTCCCATATAAAATCTGAAGGAATCACTTTTTTATGTACTCTAGTTATTATACTAAAATACTTGGGATGGTAGACACTGAAATAATTATCTCAAAAACCGTATTATGGAGGGATTTTTAATTCTGGGATTGGTATGCTTCTAGCAGTATTAAATTTCCTGGTAACAGAAGACAAATATCACTTAATGTGGGCAGAATATATGTGATTGTAAAGATCATAAGTTATTTGAAGTCAAGAAATACATGTAGGATAGTGTAATGCCAAGCAAAGGCAACTTCCAAAGTTTGGATTACCATCATAGCAAACCCCATTCATTCAGCAGACATTTCACAGAACAGAGAAAGTCAAAATACAATATAACTCATATATTTGACAAGTAAGTTCTCAATTCCATCCAGGTACTACTCCATCCCTAGACAGTGCATTCATTTAGTCAAAGTCTCTTCTCAAATGGAGATCATTTTCCAGTCATAAACAAAGTACATTCATTTGGTCAATCACAGAGCACAAAAAGGCCAAAGATTTCCCACCCCTGGACACCTCTGTAAGTAATTACAGTACCATCCATTAACAGGAAGCACTTTCACAAAAGGGAGCAGGAGAGCACAAAAGGCCATCCACCCTTAAGCCATAACAAGGTCAAGATAACATCTCAACATTGAAAACCCAAGGAAAGGCCCTTCTTTCATCTCCACTAGAGGCAAGCCATTAGCAATCTCAGTTCCTGGGGAGACAGGGCTCAACAAAGCCATAGTCAGTGTTCTCATCAAGTCACACTCTGCCTGTAAAACAGTCCCAGAACCCCTGAAAGTACCAGCAAGGCCCCCTTCCAGGGTTTCTGTGAACATACAACAAGAAAACCCTTCTTCAGGGCTTCTGAACTGACAGCCAGGTTCCAGGACCTCTACAACAGCAGCACTGTCCACCATCAGGTGAATCTGGAAAGACAACATCAAAACAGACAGACAAAATATCCACATCACAGCCATGCCTCCTCAGTTCTTGGCAGCTCTAGGTGGCAGCTCTCAAAAGTCCTGGGCAGCTCCAATGGGCTCTCAGCAACTCAGGCTCCACCATACTGGATACTACTCTTCCTAAAAGTCCTTCTTCTGGCCTTCTCTGGGCTTGAGCCTTTCTTTCAATTCATGGCTCCTCTCAGTTCAGCCCTTTCTCTTCATCAACAAGTCCATCCCACAAGTGGGATTTACAAGCTCTGGGTCTTAACACTCAACCCAAAAGCCAAGTCAATTCAGGGGCATCGCCAAATTCCATTACCATTACAGATAGTAATTCTTTTTTTTTTTGGAGGGCAATTGGGGTTAAGTGACTTGCCCAAAGTCACACGGCTAGTAAGTGTGTCAAGTGTCTGAGGCCAGATTTGAACTCAGGTCCTCCTGACTCCGGGGCTGGTGCTCTATTCACTGCACCACCTAGCCGCCCCTACAGATAGTTATTCTAGTCAATTACCAATTTGTTCAGTAATTCAGATAAGATCCCCCTCATAAAAGCAGAGCTGAAGTTATATGTAAAATAATCTTATAGAAAGTTTTCACATCCACGGAATAATCATTACTATTGAAAAAAAGTTTATGGCAAAGATGACTGACTTTGAGGATCGGGTGTTAGATGAGAAGGTTACAGATAGCTGCCAAGTTCATCACTCATGCTCCCCTAGGAGAATTTAATGGAGTGTTAAATGATCTCTAGTTACTATTTAACAATGACAGTCTTCTCAGGAAGGGGCAACTCATGCATTCACCTAGTATCGTATGCATCAGGGAAGAGAGAAAGGAATGACCACCAGGTTTTAATTATAAAACATGGATGACCTGGGTAGTACAGACTTTTAGATCCAAGAAATAAGATTTCCTTTAAGTTTGATCACTTATAGAAAGAAGCAAGTGATCTCCAACCTGAGGACATAGACGGAGCTCTGAAGTCATAGAGGGAATTGTATGACAGTGTATGTGAAAGATCGTTATTGCAATGACTTCTGTAATGTTATACTAAAATTATAGATGGGCAGAAGACTGTTATTGCCTGTATCGAGAGCTACCAATTTCAGCCTACAGACTTCTGGAATGGTCATTGGAGATCTGAGTAGAAGTTTACCATCACACCACCTACAGCTCAGGTGGTGGGAGTGCTAAAGATTCAGGTTCATTACTGTGAAGATGGCAACCTTCAGTTGGTTAGGCACAAAGACATACAGGATTTAGTAACTGTTACTGATGATGTACAAATTGCCAAGGAATTTATTAAAATTGTAGAACATGCTGAAAATGAGTATCAGACATAGATTAGAGAGAACTATCAGGCAATGTCAGATATTACATTCAAGACCTTGCTCAGGCAGCTTCTAGTCACCCATACCAAAATCAACAGGAACAAGATACTCAGCTACAAAATTGATAAAGAAATGCAAAATGCTTAAGGCTGACTGTGAAACTCTCTATTTGTAACATGCAGAAAAGAAAAAGAAGAACAAGAAAGGAGAGAAAAAAACATTCAAAGTATGGCTTTATAAGTAGGTGGTTTATAAACAAGTGAGGTATTTTTCTAGGGCTTTCAAAGTTAACAGGTTTTCTAGCCTCTTGTAATACTATTGAACCAATGGTATTGTCTTGATTTTGTGTGTGTGTGTGTGTGTGTGTGTGTGTGTGTGTGTGTGTGTGTGTGTGGTCCTTGCCATGTAACTTCCTATTGTGATTGTAGGATTTTTTTCAAAATTCAGTTATTTTTAACATTGAAAAAAGAAAGAGAAAGCAATATGTCCTAAAATTTATGTAGTGGTTAGAAATTTCCTAGCCATGAAAGCCCTCTGATAAACAGGTAGGCAATGTTTTCAATACTCTCCTACTCTTGTCCTTAATAGCACTTCTGGTTCACTAGTGGTTTTTACCGATGAACTAATAGCTAAAGATGCTCTGCTACAAGAGATATCTACAGACATCATTTCTCTTCTGACCGCTGATTGCCACTTAATGGCATCCTGTTAGTTGTAGATTTTTTTTTTTTTGAGGCGGTAAGGCAAGGCAATTGGATTTAAGTGACTTACTCAAGGGCATACAGCTAGTAAGTGTGTCAAGTGTCTCAGGCAGTATTTGAACTCAGGTCCTCCTGACTCCAGGGTGGGTACTCTATTCACTGCACCACCTAGCTGCCTCAGCTGTAGATTTTTAAATGTTTGGAATGGGATTTTTTATCCTTTGTGGACAAAAGGGGTTTTCTGAAAATTCCATAATGACCAGCTTCTCTGGGGAAAATTTGGGAGTTTGTGTTGTTTATTTTTTAATCCAAAGACTTGAACCACATTCCTTCCAAATGAACTTGTTTGCTTTCTTCCTTTTGCAAAAATTCCTTTCCTCCTAGTAACATGGTTGTTTTTAGGTATCTGCATTTTTAGAATATAGTTGCCTCATTTATATATTTTTTATATTCAAGAACTGCTGACATAGTCTGGATGTAGGAGAATAAATATTAAAACTTGAAAAATGCAAATGCCTAAGGAATAATAGGCATATTGTGCTTTAATGCTTTGTAGCAGGTTACTAGACTTTGTACTGTAAGTGTATGAATCAGACAAGTGCATAAATCTAAAATAAAAACAAAAAAGATTTGCACCAAAGTGAGAAGAATAACTTCTAAGCAGTGTCTTTCTATTGTTACCTGTTTCTTAATGTACTTAAAGGGAACACTAGCAATTTACTCTAAATGATTTGTAAAACTTGTTTGACATTCATTTTTAGTTCTGCCTTCTAAGAACTTAAGTTAGACTGTGATACAGAAACCCTTCCAGTGAAGGTACAAAACACAGAGACATCACAAATTTGCTATAGCTAGTATCAGAACTGTGTATGGTGAATTCATTCTACATTGATTACACTTAGGCAACCAGACCTTAATATGAGGTCATTTGGGTTGTTTTTTTAAAAAATAAGTGCTGTTTTCCTATCTCCAAATACATGTTGAAGAGGAGGATGTTTGTTCTTAAAGTGGCACTGTTTTTGTTCAGTAACATGATTAAACAAGAGTGTTCTCAAAGTGTCCTGCTACTTATGTAAACTTTTTTTTCCAAAAGAAAGCATATTTGTATTATTTTCCCATTCATAACATCTCTCCATATTGTGTGGGATGGAATGTGATTTCTTAGGTGGACTTTCTGCTTGAGTTCCTTGTTTCCTGTCACCACACACACTGTCAGGAAATTAGAGATTGAGAGGAACAAATGAAAATATTCCCATAAAGTAGACAGTCACCAAACTTGAGCTGGGCTTTAGTCTTGATAAGCCCAAATTTTGTTTTTTGTTTTTTAGTCTATACCATTTCCTTTATTGCTTACATTACATATTAAAATGGATACAATAAACCCCTTTAAAAAAGTAAAGCACATAGAAAGCCTTATGTGCAAGTTCCATACAATTTTAAAATTCTGATTAATTAGTAGAAGCAGTCTGACACGAGGAGTGGAGACATCTACAAAAGATATGATGTATTGTTCATGCACGCAGCATAACTGAAGCAGTTATACATATTCTACTTCATGGCACAAATGACCACAAACTAAGTCCATTCTTGCATATGGAGGGCTATATGGCTATAGATACTATGGTAAAATATTAGCCTTTTCACACACACACACACACACACACACACACACACATACACAGTTAGGATTTTGAAACATAAACATATCAATTGTATAAAATTTGGGAAGACAGTCTTGAGTTGCATCAGTGTTGTGTTTCATGACGTGATAAGATAAGGGGTTTGGCATTTCCAGTCTTTTTTTCCATAACAGTCCCATCGATAACCTCCGAAGGTGAGTGTTATACAATACTGAAGACCATGGAAAGATACCGTCCACAAGACACTTGAATCCAGCCATCCTGATGGGTATCATAGCGCCGGAATCTATCTGTCAACCTCTGTAAGACAATGCAGCCTTGAATGAAATCATCAAAAGCAATCTGTGCTCTTCCTTGTCGGTCAGACTTTTGGATAAGGATATCATGAAATTGGTCAGATAACCGATAACCGAAACCTGATAACCCTAGCTTTAGTTCATTTTTGTCAATCATTCCAGAGTTGTCTCTATCATATGTCCGGAAGACATTCTGCCAATCTGTGATACACTTCCAAACTCCAGTGAATTCACTGAAGTTCACTCCTGCTTTGTTCTCTCGGCCAAACGTTGATATGATAAATCTTACAGTCACAGGATTAAATGGAGTCCATGTGCCATTGGATAATGCTTGTTGAAGTTCATTGTCAGATATTACTCCACTCCTGTCTTTATCAACCCGCTGAAAGACGTTCCACAGGAAACTCTGGTCTGGAAGGGATGTGGCAGCGGCAGGCCCAGGGCCAGAGCCGCCCCCGAGGCCCGTCTGGTAGTGGTAGGTGGCAATGGGCTGGTCGAAGGAAGGGTAAGACAACAAGCAGCGGAGTGCAGACAGGGGAGAATGGCTCAGCGGGGTTCCTTCACTTCTGCTTTCTTTGATGGGGGCCCAAATTTTGTTTTTCTATAATGTGTCTGCCAGCTACCTGTCTTTGAAAAGCAACAAGTGATCTATAAATTGCCTACTTTTTGCAACAAGTAATATATTTGCCAGGTGTTTCAGTAAATTGTCTGCTTTTTGGTAAACAAGAGAAAAATATGTAATCTATGATAAGCTAACTTCTGATAAATAATTTTGTATTGGGTAAAAAGGATTGTAAGGACAATCCTTCCCATCAATGGGAATGAAGGGCCAGTTATTAGGGAGGGATTTTGGTAGGGATTTTGTGGTTTGGGGCTATTTAACCCAGCTTCTACTTCTTTAAGGTGGCCTCCTCCCTCTGGTGTTCCAGTGTTGTGGACCACCCACTTCTCACAAGATTCTAATAAAGAAACCTTTCTGCTTTCACCTAGAGAAATCTCTGAGTAGTCAATTTGGGTTAAAGTCTTTGCACCCCACACAATATTATAAAATCTGCTGTGCCTTCAAATAGCAATACAGCAGTTTTGTTCTAAAAAAAAAATAAGTTTATGGCATTGAGCTTGGCACTATAAACAGTGTGAGAATTTGTTGAAAATATTCCACTGTAAAGCAGTCAATCAATAAACATTTGTTAAATGCCTACTGAGTACCAGACACTGTGTTAAGTGCTGGGGATACAAGAAGAAGGAAAAGACAATCCAGGGTCATCTGTTGCATCCGAGGCTATCACCAGTTTTCTTGACTTTTGTCTTACCACGTGTAGCAGCAAGCACCCCAGTATCCCCAGGATGGCTGCTAGCACGGGTTCTTTGATGGGCTTTTCTAAAGGAAAGCAATTCAAAAAGGGTTAACAATCTTATTTTAATCAAACATATCATTTACCTAGTTCAGGGGGAAAAGTCAGCACCCTGAACTTCAAAGAATACAAACAAGTTACAAGCAGACAAAAAATACAGAGAAAATAACACATTTCATCCCGACAGGGCTTCTAGCTCTCTGACCATCACATGTACATACAGTTAGTCACCAGAGAGAGAAACACCAACATCTGGGTTTTCATAGCCTGGTTGCTCAGTAGCTGCCCAGAGTCTCATCTGGCCAAATCATGCAACTCTTCCCATAAGTGAGCCCCAAAGCAAAACCTCACCTTAGAGGTATATATAGCCTTCTCCGGGGTTAGAGAACATCACAACCCTGGAGACCCACTGCCCAGTTACAAAGTAACAAAAGTTGTGCCTTCCTGAAAAAGAAGCCTCCCCTAAGTAAGCTTCTCCTCTTGGGCTCTGTTCTACCCTTCAGCAAACTCCTCCCACCACAGGTTCCATGTGACCACATTCAGCCTATTAGGGGGCAGAGTATATTTTCAAACCAGGGAAGGTCCTCAGATTCACTTAGGCTTATTAAAGGGCGGGGAAGATCTTCAAATTTGCATTCCTATTACACCACTGGACTTAGTTCACTCAAAAGGCAAGACATCATCCACACTTTAACATAATGGTGTCATTGGTCTTTTTAAACAGAGGGCAAACAACAAAAGACAATACTTGCTCTCAAGGAATTCACAGTTTAATGAGGGAAACAAGAAGTAACCAAATAATGTACAAACAAGCTATTTGCAGGATAAATAGGAAATAATTAGTAGAGGAAAAGCACTAGAATGAAGAAGGGATGGGAAAGGCTTCCTGTAGAAGATGGGATTTTAGTTGGGACTTAAAGGAATCCAGGGGAGCTGGTCAGCAGAGATGAGGAGGGAGAGCATTCCAAGGAAGGGGAGACAACTGGAGAAAATGTTCAGAGCTGAGAAATGGAGGATCTTGTTTGTGGAACAGCAAGGAGGCCAGCGTTATTGGATTGAAGATCATCAATGGGGAGTTAGGTGTAAGAAAGCTTAAAAAAATAGGATGGGACCGGGTTATGAAGGACTTTTAATGTCGGACTAAAGATTTTGTATTTAATCTTGGAAGTGATAAGGAGTTACTGGAGTTCATTGAGTTGAGTTGGGAGTGGGCTGTGTGTAATATGGTCAGACCTGAACTATAGGGAAGTCATTTTAGTGACTGATAGGAGGATGGATTGGAGTGGCCAGAGACTAGAGGTGGGTAGACCAATCAGTAGGCTGTTGAGTTAGTCCAGGTAGGAAGTAATGAGGGTACACGGTAGAGAGGTGGCAGTGTCAGAAGAATGAAGGGGAGGCATGCAAGAGATAATACAGAGGTGAAAGTAATAGGCTTCAGCCACAGATCGGCTATTGGGCCAGGGAGACAGTGTGTGAGAGACAATAAGGAGTTGATAACTTCTAGGTTGTGAGCCTGGGGGACTAGCAGTAGAGAACATTTCAGGGCTTGGGGAAGGGAAGGGAAAAGATAATGAGTTCAGTTTTGGACATACCGAATTTAAGATGTCTACTGCACATCCATTTTGAGACATCTTGAAATGCAGTTGGAAACGTGGGATTGGAGATCAGCAGAGAGGTGGGGGCAGCATAGGTAGATTTGATAATTATCAACATGGAGATGGTAATTAAATCCATGGGAGCTGTTGAGATCACCAAGAGAAGTAGTATAGAGGGAGAAGAGGGCCAGAGTAGAATCCTGTGGGACACCTAAGAATATAGGATCACTGATTTAAAATCCGATGGAACCCTAGAAAGCCTCTGGTCTAATCTCTTATTTTATAGAAGCAGAAACTGACCCACAGAGGTTAAGTGACTTGCTTAAAGATGCACAGGCAGTAACAAGTGCAATTTTTACCCATCTCTTTATGCTCTGCTATGACTTGCTTTTTTTCTAAGGCAACATTATATAGTAGAAAGAAAGAGCACTGTGTTTGGAATCAAAAGTTTCATTTCCTAGCTCTGTCGCTTAATTACTTGTGAGAATTTGGACAAGTTATCTACTCTTTTTGGTTTGCTCATTAATAAAATGAGAGGTTGAACTAAATGTCCCAGTCCAACTCTTTTTTGTTTGTTTTTGTTTATTTTTGTTTATGTTTTGGTTTACATCATTGATTTACGCAAGATTTTGAGTTACAAATTTTCGCCCTGTCTTTCCCCTACCCACCACTCCAAAACAGTGATTCCACTGTAAATCCCACCCCCACCCCCCAATCTGCTCTCTCCTATATCCACCCCCCATCACCCCTCTGACTTTCTGGTAGGGTAAGATGGATCTCCCTACCCCAGTGCCTGTATATCTTATTTCCCAGTTGCATGTAAATTATATATATATAAAATTTGATTTTAGAACTTTAAATTCTAGATTCTTTCCATTCCTCCTTTGTCACCCACCCCCACTGGAAAGTCAGGTAATTCAGTACAGGCCGTACATGTGTAGTTATACAGAACATCTCCACAATAAACATATTGTATAACACTGACTATATTTCCCTCCTTCCTATCCCACCTCTCTCCCCCGCCTTGTTCTATTCACTACTTTATCCCTGTCCCTTTACTGAAGCGTGTGCTTCTAACATCCTCCCTACCCTGCCGTCCCCTCCATTCTCCCCTCTCTCATTCCCTTCCACCCTACTCTCTTGTAGGGCAAGATACTCACTTTAGAGTGTATGTCATTCCCTCCCTAAGCCAAATTCAGTGAGAGTGAGGGTGACCCATTCTCTTTTGCCTTCCTGTTCTTCCTCTCCATTGTAACAGTTATCCCTTGCTTCTTCTATCTGAGATGATTAACCTCATTCTGTCTTTCCCTACCTCCTCATCCTGCTCCTCTCCCACCTCTTAATTACACCTTTTAAAGTATCATCCCTTCCTATTCAATTGATCCTGTGCCCTCTTGTCTACTTACACATAAATACCCGTACTCACATATGTATTCATATGCATATATATACCCTCCTATATAGACATATGTGTATGTATACACACACACACACATTTTTATTCCCTTCACCTATCCTTATACCGAGAAAAGTTTTAGAGTTACAATTCTCATTTTTCCATGTTGGCATGTAAATAGTTTAACTTTGGTAAGTTCCTTATGATTTCTTTTCTATGTATGTTTACCTTCTCATGCTTCTTGTGTTTGAGTGTCAAATTTTCTATTCAATTCTGGTTTTTTCCCTCAAAAATGCTTGAAAGTCCTCTACCTCATTGAAGGACCATATTTTCCCTTGAAACATACTCTGTTTTGCTGGGTAGGTGATTCTTGGTTTTTAATCCTAGCTCCCTTGATCTCCAGAATATCATATTCCAGGCCCTTTGATCCCTTAATGTGGAAGCTGCTAAATTCTGAGTTATCCTGATTGTGTTTCCACAGTATTCAAATTGTTTCTTCTTGGCAGCTTGTAATATTTGCTCCTTGACCTGGAAACTCTGGAATTTGGCTATAATATTCCTAGGAGTTTTCTTTTGGGGATCTTTTTCAAGAGGTGATTGGTAAATTCTTTCCATTTCTGTTTTGCCCTCTGGTTCTAGAATATTAGGGCAGTTTTCGTTGAGAGTCTCTTGAAGGATGATTTCTAGGTTCTTTTTTTAATCATGGCTTTCAGGTAGTCCAGTAATTTTTAAATGATCTCTCCTGGATCTAGCTTCCAGGTCAGCAATTTTTCCAATGAGATATTTCACGTTGCCTTTTATTTTTTCATTTGTTTGGATCTGTTTTATAGTATCTTGATTTCTCATAAAGTCATTAGCTTCCATTTGCTCCAATCTAATTTTGAAGGAATTATTCTCTTCAGTGAATTTTGAAATTCCTTTTCCATCTGGCACATTTGGCTTTTAAGGCATTCTTCTCCTCATTGGCTTTTTGGGCCTCTTTTGTCATTTGAGTTAATCTGTTTTTTTTTTTTAAGGTTTTATTTTCTTCAGTCAGGTTGTTGACTCTCTTTTCATGATTTTCTTGCATCATCCTCATTTCTCTTCCCAGTTTTTCCTCTGCTACTCTTTCTTGATTTTCAAAATCCTTCTTGAGCCCCTCCATGGTTTGTAACTAGTTATCATTCCAAACACAGTGTTCTTTCTTTCTACTATATAATGTTGCCTTAGGAAAAAACAAGTCATAGCAGAGCATAAAGAGATAGGTAAAAATCACACTTGTTACTGCCTGTGCATCTTTAAGCAAGTCACTTAACCTCTTCTATAAAATAAGAGATTAGACTAGAGGCTTTCATCATCAGTGGTTTCTATTTGCTTCTCAAATAAAATACAAATTCCTCAGTTGGGTGATTTTGGGGCTTCCACAATCTGGCTTTTTGCCTTCCAAGACTCATTTTTCTCACTACTCACCTTCACGTACAAAACATTCTAATGCAAATAGATTGTTAATTCGTATACATACAAACGTGGCATTTCTGTCTCCTGCCTCTTGGTACTTGTATCAATCAATCATCAAGCATTTATAAAGTGCCTACTGTGTACCAGTACCTTAAATATATTCCCTACTCATCTCTACTTCTTAGAAAAGATGTGTTATGTGTGTGTGTGTGTGTGTGTGTGTGTGGGTGAAGTGAAGTACAGTTTATCACGTCCTTAAAGTGTTCGCCTTAGCCTTCAGACTAAGCTGTGATGTGATGTTAGCTTAGAACAATAAGTTAAAAGGCCTACATTTAACAAAAAAATGGACAGAGCCTTAACTATTAGGTAATGAATATGCCGATAGCAAAATGAACTAGTCAAAATGAAGTATGTTAGTAGCAAAGGTAGGAACTCAAGTACCCAGGACAGGAGGAGGAAAGGAAATAACTTCAGGGTTAGTACAGGCTTGCAAATGGTAGCATGTGGAAATATAAAGAACACTGCATTTGGAATGAGGAAACGTGGATTCAGATCTCTGCTCTGCAGCTTACTACATGCACAGCTTATTGCATGCAGGACCTTGAGCAAATGCCATAATCTCCCTGAGCCTTCGTTTACTCATCTATAAAGCGAGGGAGTTGGACTAGGGCGACCCTTCAAGTTATAGTTCTCTGGTCTATAAGATCCCTTTCAGCTCTAAATCCTGTGATGTCTTTGCTCTCCTCAGGATTCAGGGGAGGATAACACAATTAGCCGTTGAAAGGACACAACATGTAGCTCATGACAAGAGGTACCAGCCTGGAGACCACACCCATAGATTAAAGCTAGGAAGCATCTCTGGACAGGTTTAATGATCTCATCAATCTTGGAAAGACTGTGAACCCAAATGTATACCTTGGGCTTTAATATCATTGTTGATCCTAGAGGTCAATTCAGAAATTTATACTTAGCAAAGTTCTTCCTTGTTTATTGCCTTTATCAATTTGGTTATTTTTTTTTTTGAAACTTCCAATCTCACCTGGACTGGGAATGGAATGGCCACTCATTGGCGCCAACTCAATGTAGAACAGGATAGTAGCTTTAACCTGTTCTATTTTTTCCAACCATGGCTGATTCCCCCTTCTTTAAGCATCCTGATAACCCCTCTACTCCTGAGGGCTCACCACATTGGTACCAGACTTGGTACTGACACTTAATCAGCTTTAGCTCTATGCATCACAGGACTCCCAAACTCAGGAGATCCACCAGCCTCAGTCTCCCCCATTGTTTGTCTTTCTTAAAAGTTCAAATATAGACTTGCATGAAAAAATGAAGTGCAAAATGAACAGAACCAAAGGAATGTTGTATACAGTAACAACAATATTGTTTTAAGAACAACTTTGAGTGACTAAGTCATTTTGACTATTATAAATACCCAAATTAACTACAAAGGACATATGAAGGAAGACACTATCTGCATCCAGAGAAATAACTGATGAATAGAAGTATGTATAGAATGGTTTGACATCTATGTATCTTTTTGTGTCTAAGGTAGTCATCTCTAGGTGGGGTGGACGGGGAGAGGAAAGAAAGAAAAGAAAAAAGTTACACGATAACTTTTATATATTTAAATAAAATAGCAAGTTGTACATAAATGAATTTGTAGTTTCATGTTCAATCATCTTTTCTGTCCTACTATGTTATGGAAATGCTTGTTATCTTAAGTTCAGAATAAAATAAAAATTTAAAAATATTAATCTTTTTCGGGTTTGTCTGGGGAGATACATGTTTCCTACTTTCATTAGTATAGATGTAGAAGCAGTACTCCTTTTTCATGTGTGGTGGTGATGGCAGTAAGATTGGACCAATTTTAGAGCTCCAACCAAATTCTAGGAGATAGTGTGTGGAGCAAAGGAGGAAAGGAGTTAGGATATAGCCATTCCTGCACCATTTTACTTTCTGGGGCATTCTCTCACAGGCCCACAAACCTAGACTGGCTAAATTACTTTCTTTATCTTCTCTTGTTATTCTTATTATATCTTCACCTGGCATGTGATTCTGTAGCTAATCAAATCATGCTTCTTTGTTCCCTTCATTATTTGCTATTCAAATCTGCATTTCATGCAGTTCCTCACTTTAATATCATAGCAGCTTTCTAGGTGGAAAATCCTTTAACATTCCTAAATTTATAAAATTACTAAATGTATGAGATTTTTCCTGTTTGTCAGGAGAATCTCAGAAAATTGACAATTATTACAAGAATGGAAATTTCACTTGGGCTGTTGGGATGTGAATTTTTTTTTAGTCCATGATTTGATAATATTCTCCCTCTCTACCTTGAGTAGCAAAGCAGCAAAATATTTTTTTTAAAAGCATGTAAAAATGTAGCATGCCCCCATTGTTACAAAGTACACTGACGAATTAATGGTGGCCAAAGAGACTTTTGAAATGTGACTATCAGATTGTTTTCAAGTATTCACGCGTAGATTTATCTAGAATCCTTGATTTCCTGACATGTTTGGGGTGATGCAATTCCTAATGGTATTTGATATAGCATATTACAAATTGAGTAAGACCACTTATCTTTGAAAGTAACAGCAATATATGAAATGTAATGATTTATTGTTCAACAAAAAAGAAAGTTATCTTAATGCTATTGCCTGAAAGATAAAGGCTGAGCCATTTGAAGAACATTAAAAGGTCTTGTCAAGTTACCGTGACTGTTGAAAATGGAACATATCTTGTTCTCAAGTCAGAAAATCCCACAAAGCTATTTAGAAATGTACTGTCCTTCTGTGGACAAAAATGATAGCATTAACCCACAAGTTTCAGGACACCAACCTTAAGTTCATGGTAAATTTGGTAAGGATCCATCTGTAGTTTCTTTCCTGGCCCTCATAGGACCAATGACACAAAATTTTGGAGGTTTGAAGACTTGGAGAATAAGGCAGTAGGAGAACCTGATGAAGATGAGGTACAAATTCTGTCAAGGGAGAGGTGGACGATAGTGAGGCTATGGTCTGGGGAAGAGTTTTGACAGTTCTAGAAATGAAATTGCCCCCAAGCGATGATGACATTTAAGGCGTATCCGTGCTAATGTTTTTTCATTTTGTAAATTTTTAAAATTCATTTCAAGCTTAAATACAAAATGAGAAGAAAAAACATTACCATTTATGTAGCAGAGGATTCTATACAAAACAATAAATTTCATTTCAAGAAAGCCTACATAATAAATACTACACATTGTTTTCAATGCTGCCCCTTTTTTTTTTTTGCTTCCTTGTAGGTTTTCTTTTGTTATCTGCTGTTCACTTTTTGCTTTGTTTTTCCCCTCCCTTCCCCTATCATTCCCTAAAGAAGGCTACAATTACGAGCAGATGCATATACACATACATAGATATCTATAAATATACACATATATGTAAGACCATACTATGCTTATTTCCACTTTTCAATCTATTTCTCTGAAGGTGGATAGCATCTTCCTTCATAAGTCTAAGTCTTTCCATGTTTTCTAATCAACTAGCTCACCATTTCCTACAATAAAACAATATTCCAACCCAGTTACATCCTGTCTAAGAGATTGTCTATGAAAGTTTTCCCCCAATTTTCTACATTCTTTCTATTCTTGGCTGCATAAGTTTTATTTATACAAGAAAATTTTAATTTAAGATAATTAAAATTACCCATTTTACACTTCATCAATTTTCCTACCTAATATAGTTTAAGGTCTGATACCACTGGATGTACTTATCTTTTTCCCCTGTTTTCTTTGAAGTTCCTGACCTTTTGTTCTTCCAAATGAACTTTATTATTATTTTTTATAACTCAATAAGATTACTTTTTAGTAATTGGAATGGCATTAAATAGATTAGTTAGGTAAAATTGTAAATTTTTTATTATGTTGACTTTACCTACTCATGAACAATAAACATTACTTCACTTACTTAGATCTGACTTTATTTGTATAAAAAAGTTTATACTCTCAGGTATCTTATACTGTATAGTTATTTTAAATGGTCTAAAACAATATTGAATAATATAGTGTAGTTTCCCCATTTTTCTCTTTTAATTAAATCACCTTTTAACTTTGAGGTCATGATTACTCCCTGTGTTGTTTTTTTTTACATAATAAATTCTACTCCTGACCTTTATTTTTATCATTGCATATATCTTTCATTTTTATAGCACTTCCTGAAAGCAACATATTGCTGAATACAAATTTTTAACCTGCTTTCAGTTTCCATTTTATGGGTAAATTCATCACATTCACATTCTAAGCTATAATTACTTGTATATTTTCCTCCTTTCTATTTTTCTTCACTATGTTTCTCACTTTATTCCTGTCCCTCCTCACTCTTCTGCTTTAACTCTACCCTGTATCTTGCTCTCCTATTCCTTAACCTACCCATCCCTCTAAGAATTCCTCACTTATCCTTTCCTCTATCTTATCCCCTTGCTCTCTTATTTCTTTCTGGACTTAGAAGACATGTATGTGTATATTGTTCCCTCTTTAACCCTTTCCTAATGAGAGTAAGGTTCCAACACTACCTGTCCTCCCCCTACTAGCTTCTTCTGTATCAGTGTTTCCTTTTATGCCTCATTTGTATGAGATAATTACTCCTTTTTATCTCTCCCTACAGTGTTTTTTAGAATCACCCCATCATACTCAGCTCAGCCTTTCTTTTAAACTACTCAAATAATGATGACAGTCATGAAAGTACTGATAATATTTTCACCTATGAGAAGTAAACAATTTGACCTTGTTGGATCACTTATAATTGATCTTTTATGTTTACTTTCTATTTCTCCTGGATGGTATATGCCAAATTTTACTTTAAGTTCTTCTGTATTTGTCACAAATGCTTGAAAGTCTTTCAGTTTATTAAATGTCTAATTTTTTTCATTCAGGATTATACTTAACTTTGCTGAACAAATTACCCTTGGTCTTAACTGCGGCTCTTTTGCTCTATAAAATATTGTGTTACAGGACCTATGGCCCTTCAATACAATAGCTGCTGTATCTTGTGTAATCCTTATTGTAACTCCCTGAGATTTAAATTTTTTTTTTCTTGTTGCTTGCAATATTTTCTCCTTAAGCTGGGAGCTTTGAAACTTGGCTATGATATTCCTGTATGTTTTCCTCCTGGGATCTCTTTCAGTTCATAATCGGGGTTTTTTTCCTTCTTCTATTTTTGCTTTGCCTTCTTGTTCCAAACTTAAGGGCAATTTTCCTAGATAATTTCTTGTAATACTTTATCAGGATTCTTTTTTTTTTATAATTTTCAGTTAGTTACTATTTTTATATTATTTCTCCTTGAACTGTTCTCCAGATCACTTGTTTTTCTGATGCAATATTTTACATTCTTTTCTATCTTTTTCATTCCTTTGAGTTTGCCTTATTATTTCTTGGTCTCTTACAACTTCCTTAGTTTCCCTTTGCCCAGTTCTAGTTTTCAAGGAATTATCTTCTTCCTTAAGTTTTTGATCTTCTGTTTCATAGGGGTTGATTTCCTTTCCATAATTTTCTTGATTTTCTTAGATTGCTTTTATTTTTTCTACTTTTTCCTCAATCTCTCTTATTTGATTTTTAAAGTCCTTTTAAAGTTCTTCCAAAAACTCTTTTTGTGCTTGGGACCATTTGATATGTCTCATTGAAAAAGGTATGGCTTTTTTTTTTTTTTTTAGCGTAATGAATTTAGATTTTTCTCTATCCCCGTAGTAGCTTTCTGTGGTTGGATTTTTTATTCCTTTGCTTATCCATCATCATCATTATTATTATTTATTAAAAAAATTTTTTTTAGCAGCTATTAGTGTGATCAAGTTTTAGTTGTGAGGTATGGGGAATAATGCCCCCACTCTCAGGTTTTCCTTACCATTATTTTCTGAGGTCTGTCCCTGGGGCTCAACCTTAGGCTCTACTCTTCACTCCTGAGCCATGGCAAGGGCCCCCAGTCACACTGTCCAGCCAAGTCCATCTGGTGGTTGCACACTACCACTGCCCTCTATGCCTTGGTACTGAAACCAGAGACTCTGAAATCCTGCAATTGCCCACAAAGAGCAGCGTCCCTGCCCTTCTGCTACTGCACTCCTCACGCCAGCTCCTTCTGCTCTTTAAAGGCAGCCCAGCCCGAGAAGCCGCTGGTCTGCATAGCTGTGCTTGTCATCCCTTGACAGTAGAAGGTCCTTCAGTCTTTTCCTACTCAGCAGTCAGACCCACACACAATCAGAGAGATGAAAGTTTCGAAGGTTGAGGTTATATCCTAACCCCAGATGCCCCCAGGGTTCATTTGTTGATTTGACAGAGTTGGCTTAGAGGTGTTTGCACTGCACTCAGGTTGAATCTCTGCCCCTGTAGGTCAGTTCTTTCCTGAAGAACAGATGCTTTACCCTGACTTTGTTTATTTCCACTGGTCTGTATTTGCTCTGAAGTGATGTTCTGCCTTTTTTTGTGGAGGAAATTTGGAAAGCCAAATTTTCTGACCTACTCTGCCATCTTTCCAAAATTCTCTCATGATGAATTGTTGAAGTGAGTGGAAATGGAACTGGGAATTTGAGGAACTCTGAGGGAAATCTGAAGAGTAATTAACATAGAAAGCTCATCAAAGATGATGATGGGGACAGAGTAGAAAAGGCTATGATCTATCTTAGAGCACCTCAGAAGAGACGTGTTATATTAACAAATTATGATTAATAGCTGCTGGGTTGATATATTTTTAAAATATAGTTTAACCAACAACCAGATGCACAAAGAAATAATCTCATTTTAGAAAGTATGTTAAAAAAAAACCCACAAGATATTTACAAATATAATTTCAAAAGTAAATTGGTGGCTCTTTGGTGAAGGCATCGCTGCTGCAGCCATTTGGAGTCGGCAGACTCTGCCTCTCCTCCTGACACACCGCGGTTCGCTCTCACCAAGGAATAAGTCGGTCAGGAAGCCGCTGCGCGCCATGGCATTCAAAGACACCGGCAAGACCCTTGTGGAGCCCGAAGTGGCCATTCACCGCATCTGAATCACCCTGACCAGCCGTAACGTGAAATCACTCTAGAAAGTGTGTGCTGACCTAATTAGAGGAGCCAAAGAGAAGAACTTGAAAGTGAAGGGACCTGTTTGAATGCCCACCAAGACACTTCGAATTACAACTAGAAAAACTCCTTGCGGTGAAGGTTCAAAGACTTGGGAT
>CM053599.1:93857359-93877892 GCA_028646575.1 Pseudocheirus occidentalis
CAGATGCCTAACCAGTCATCTCTTTTAATAAATTGATTGCAACTATTGAAAAAAAAAAGTAAATTGGTGTAAAATTCTTGTTCTCTTTGGTGATTTTATACATTCTGTAATTATTATAAAACTATAATGTAAATTTTAAAAAATAAATCTTACTAATACCTATGATTTTGCATTGCCTTAATTTCCAAATATATCACTCTCCCACTCCTACCCAGTGAGCCATTCCTTGTAGCTAAACATTTTTAAAAGAGAGGAAAAGAGCGTTTCAGCACAACAAACTACTGATCAGTGGTGTGTAGTAGTATTATATGCAGTAACACACAGCTCTGCAAAGGAGAGATATGCATTTTCTTTCTTAACTCTTCCGAAGCCAGGGTTAGTTATTATAATCACAGTGCTCAGGGTGGTGTTTTTTTGTTGTTGTTGCTGTTGTTCTCTCCACTTATACTTCTGTAGTCATCATGTTAATAGTTTCTTGGGTTTTACTCACTCTGTTCTGTATTTGTCAAATGTAAGTCTTCCCTTGCTTTTCAGAATTCTTCATAGTTGTCATTTTCTTAGATCTGTACCATTATATTCATATTGCAGTTTGTTTAACCATTTGAAACCATTTGTACATTTGAAACACAAATATTCATAAGTAGAACCAAGTTGCTTTTGAAGACTATGCAGTATTTAATGTTTTAGATTTTGTATGAGCTTCATTGGTAAGTATTTGAAACAGAGCAGAATTAGCGTTAGAGAGAAACAAAGTTGTGAAGTGGAAGGAACATTGGAGATAGTTTGAAGGTTATCTAATTCATCAGTCATCTAGATCAGCCTCCACGTTTTGCAGAAGAGGAACCAGATTTGAGGAGTGACTTACCCAAGATCTTCAAGTAATAAGTAGAAAGATTAGGATTTGAACCCAGGTCTTCTGATTCTATATCTACTACTCTTCCCACTATGGTATACTCCCTCCAGGAATGAAAATAAAGGAAGGGGGAAAGAGAAAGAGAGAGAGAGAGAGAAGAGAGAGAGAAGAGGGAGGTAAGTAAGGAAGAAGAGAAGAGAAAAAAAGTAAAGAGAGAAGAGCAAGGAAAAAATTTTCTATGTTTATAAATTTTAAAAATGAAGGAAGAAGGAAAGGGAAGAAGGAAGAAAAGGAAAGGAAACGGGAAAATAAAGGAAGAAAGGAAAACAGGAAGAAGGGAGGGGAAGAAATAAGAAAAAGAAAGGAAAGAAGAGAAGGAAAAAATGGGGAAAAACATTTCTTTACTGTTTACTGTATACCAGAACTGTGCCAACCACTGGTGATACTATTACAAGCAATAGGGTAAGACAGCTGCAGAGTTGGAAGTGGGGCTGGGGAAGGATGGAAGGTACCTGAAAGGCATTCTAGTTTAGAAATGCTGAGGAAGGGGGGGATGACCTGGATCCCAGGAAGGATAAGGCAAAGGCCTGTCCAAAGCCAGGGCCTCAGGTCCAAGGTCACAGTCCAGCTTCTTAGGAGAGGAGGACAAGGAGGATGCCTTCCATGGGGGCAGCGTGGTTTGGAAAGGACTAGGAAACAGCCTGTGAGTTTGATCCTAGTTCTGACACTATTTGTGATGTTAGGCAAACTATTTGATATTTCTGAGCTTTATTTGCAAAATGAGAATGCTGATATTTGTATTTCCTTTTAGATTTTCCCTATTGGGGCAGATACCTACCTATGGATGGAAGCAGATACCTATTCTGACACTTTTTCTGCCCACTTATAAGAACTAGGCCCTGTGATACGGTTGATAGAATATTGGGCTTAAGAGGACACCTGGGCTCTTGTTGCATATATGCCGTTTGGTAGCCGTATTACTTATTCCACCTCTCTGAACCTCCAGTCTCTCCGTTTGTAGACTGAGGGACATTGGACTTGATCTTCTCAAATGTCTCTTTCAATTCTTACATTCCATAATCTCCAATCAATTTCAGCTGAAGGAATTGTACAGTAGCTAAAGGGGGAAAGGAATGGGGTGTGTGTGTGTGTGTGTGTGTGTGTGTGTGTGTGTGTGTGTGTCTGTGTGTGTATGTGTGTGCGTGTGTGCATGTGTGTGTGTGTTGATTAGATTTTGGATTGTTTTAATATATAGTTTGTATTAAATAAAATTTCTTCAGAATTTTACAGCTGGAATGTATAAATAATTTTAACACTACTTTGTCAAAACCATATGTAATACTGCAGTTTCTTATGTAATTTGAATAATGTTACCCAACACTAACCAGACTTATTTGCTGTTAGATGTCTTATACTTTCAGAATATTTCTGTAGGGGGCAGCTAGATGGTGCAGTGAATGGAGCACCAGCCCTGGAGTCAGGAAGACCTGAGTTCAAATCCAGCTTCAGACACGTAATGCTTACTAGATGTGTGACCTTGGACAAGTCACTTAACCTCAATTGCCCTGCCTTCCCCCTCAAAAAAAAAAAAGGAATGTTTCTGTGGCAAAGTTAAAGGCCTCAGAGGGAAATGTAGATTAATAGATATTTTAAAAATGTTTTTATCTCTTGTTCTCTCTTAGTTTCATGAAAATTATTTGTATTTTCTGCACCTTTTTTTTTGTTCTTTTAACAGGCTAATTATAAGGAGTAGTAATCACAAGGAATGAGACAGTTTTCTCATTAATAATTTGTTGAATTGAGATAAAACTAATTCATTTTTGGCAGCTTTTACAGTAAGCTAAGTGTCTATTTTAAAGAGTTAACAAAGATGGAAATAATAAAATTAAATCAGTGACAAACATATATTTCTGGACATGAATAAGACACAATGAATTATGATTTATATCCAGGGTCTTAATGACTTCAGAAGAGAAGCTTTTGAATTATTTTATTGTTCATCATTCGTCAGACTCTACAAATGTTGGACTAGTTCCAAGTCCATTATCTGTCAGGTAGCTTTTTTATTAGCTTGTATTCATATATATGCCTTGTCTAAGAACATGACAATAATTTTAATCCTTACCCAAGATTCTTAAGTTACCCAAAATTATTATTACGGGGACGAGGCCACACCATCTGATGGATTTTGAAAGAATTTCATTTCTTAAGCCAGGAAGATAAATATATAAAATTCTAATTAGTATGGGGGAAGTGATATTTTCTACCTTCTGAATGTTTATTTGTTAAATTAATATTGACAGTCAGTTAAAAGATATAACCATAAACTACCTAGGAAGGTTATGACATTCTCTCAAGAGGCTTCTGAGTATAGGTCATAATAATCATCTAAAGGACTTGATTAGATTGTTCCAACACTTTTCTGCTGGGATAGAGAAATGAACTAGAAGCTATTCGGGTCTCTTAGCACAATTTTTCATAATTCTATGATTGAACAGAGAATTTTCATCTGGGTTTTGGCAAAAAAGAAATTTTTATCAACCCTTAGTAGTAAAAGTAGGGGCATTTTCTGTGCCATAATTTCTGAGCAAACATCACTACCCTATAAAATAATCAATACTTTTCCATGTACTTTAATTTATTTGTATATAAATAAAACTTTTAAAATATAAAATATTTGTACTGATGGGAAGCAGCATAGGATAGTGAACTGGCTCTGAACCCAGAAGAACCAGTTTTTTTTTGTTAAATTTATTGACTTGTTTATTTACTTTTAGTTTACAAGATTCATTTACAGAATCACTTGAGTTTCAGATTTTCTCCCCTCCCTTCTGACCCCCCTCCCCATGGTGGCATACAATCATGTATGGGATCTGCAAACACTTTCACATTGTACAATAGTCTGGTTGTATAGAAGTGTTGTAACCATTGGAGCGAATAATGGGAAAAGAAAAAAAAAGAAACAAAACCAAACATGGAAAAGAACAATATCATGTGTTGCTTCAGTCTCCTTTTAAACTCTGGTCTTTCTAGATCTTTCTCTGAGTGTAGGTATCTCCTTTCATTCTGAGACTTGTAGAGTTGTCTTTTAATAATAGACACTAGTCATCTAGGGTCACTACCTAGCCACCTCCTACACCTAAATTTTAGGAACATCCGTTTGATAGCTGAGTGAAGAATAGATTTGGAATGTAGAGTATTGAGGCAAGGAGACCAAGCAGCAGGCTATATTCCAGGTGAAGTACTTCAGGTGTGAGGTGATAAAAGCCTGCACCAGAGCAGTATCAGTGTCAGAGGAAGTAAGGGAGCATCTCCCAGAGATGTTATGAAGGGAAAAATGACAGGACTTGATAACTGATTGGTTAGGGTTAGAATAGTTGTCTGCCCCCTACAGAAACTTGTAGAGTTGTCTTGTGCGTTGCTGAGAGGACTCCAGTTTATCAAGGTTGGTCGTCACACATATGATGTATCTGTGATTGTGTACAAATTTTTCCTGGTTCTGCTCTTCTCACTTAACATCAGTTTGTGTAAGCCTCTCCAGGTAAATATGAAGTCCATCTCCTTCCCATTTCTTATAGCACAGTAGTATTCCATTACATAAGAACCAGGTTTAATGACTATATTGGACACTTGGTATCTCTGTTATCTTGGGCAAATTACTTAATTTCCCTGAGCCTCAGTTTCTTCATCTGTAAAAAAAGATTGGACTTGATGGCTTCCGAGATCTCTCCAGGCTGAGGATCTATGATCTTATGATCCCACTCAAATACCTTTTATGCATTTATGAACATTTTTTTTCTCCAGTGAATTTTCTAAAAAGAGAATTCTTTATAAAGAACAATAAAACAAGAAGAAAAATTGTTTTTCCCTTTGGGTGAGCTGTGCTCAAATGATAGAAATAAAGTATTACTTTGTCACAATTTTGTATCATTATCAGTCTAAGTATACTAAATGAAACCTAGCCATGGATGGCTCCACAGTGACAACAAAGACTGAAACGATGTATCTCACTGTAATAAGGCAATTTGGTAAATGTTGGAGTGATTCATGTTTCATGAAGAGAAACAAAGGGAAATGGAGTATTCTTTCTTTGAAATGAAATAAAAAAAATAAAATAAAGCCAATTTTGGCCTACAAGGTAAAAATTTGATTCTACTTTTATTTGCTTCATTGAGTAAAATGGAGGTCATATCAGTATGAATGAGGGACAGATGCCCCAAAATGATGGTGTTCTTACTAGCAATAACCTCACTTCAGAGGTGAAATAAATATGCCCTATAGTTAGGTAAGGTTCGCAAATTCATAGGATCAAAGAACTTAATAGTAGAAGTTACCTTAAAACATACTAATCTAACCCCATAATTTTACCGTTGAAGAAACTGCTTGTTCAAGGCCACCCAGGTAGTAATGGTAGGATTCAAACCATAGATCCTTTGACTTTAAAGCTATTGCTTTTTCTACTCTACCATGTTTCTCTTTTGACAAGGTGAAGGAAGTGATAGGCTAGGAATGAGCTGGGCTTGCCCAAAGAAGCAAAGTGGTTTCAGAGCCTCTAAATCAGTGGTTCTCAACCTGTGGGTCGAGACCCCATCACAGGTGTCACAGGGGTTGCCTAAGACCATTGGAAAACACATATTTCCTATGGTCTTAGGAACCTCCTCTATCTGTCTTCAGGTGGGTCCACCCACATGCAGACACACCCACATATGGCTATGGGGCATTAAGAAGGTTGAGAACTACTGCTCTAAATACAAACCTAGGGGCTGCTAGCAGAGGCTTAAATGAGGAGGTGGTGAGAGGAGTATGAGACGGACAATGATGGCAATGTAGTCTGGAGAGGAAATAAGGATGTGATGTAGGAGCATAGTATTGATAGGGCTTCCTGATGTCAGATGGGCTCAACCGTTTTCCTCATTGTAAGTTGATGTATGAGCACTTTTGCCATCCTCTTCTCTTAGTCCCAAGGTTTCCTTGGGTACTAAAAGAACTTGGTGCATAATTGGATATTGTCAGAAGTTCCAGATCCTTAGACTGCAGAGCTAGAAGGGACTTTAGAAATCATCTAGTCTATTTTACAGACTAGGTAACTGATGCTCAGAGAGCTGGAATGTGTCTTGTCTGAGGCCTCACGAAGAATAAGGAGCTCAGTCAGGATTTCAGCCTGGGTCTTCTGACTCTGCTCTTTCCTCTGTACTGTGATCCCTTCACTATTAACTCTTTTGGGAGACTCCCACCTCCCTGTACTTCCCCATTGTTTCAGTTATTCAAAGTGAAGTTGATGGGGGCAGGAGTTGCATTTCATATCTTTCTCTCTCTGTATAATATATATATATATATATATATACATATATATATATGCACACGCACACATATATACACACACGTATATATCATATACACACCACATATATTATGTTTCTATAACACTTTAAGGTTTCAAAAACACTTTCCTCACAAGAACCACATAAGATAGATGATTACAAGTATTGTCTTATTTTTCAGTTGTGGAGGTTAGAAGATAAATTAATTGCTTGCTCATGGGTACACATGTCACACAGAGCAACTGGATGGTGCAGTGGGTAGAATACTATACTTGGAATCAGGAAGACTCATATTTCTGAGTTCAAATCTGATCTCAGACACTTACTGGCTTTATGACCCTGGGCAAGTCACTTAACCCTCTTTGCCTCAATTCCTTATGTGTAAAATGAGCCGGAGAGGGAAATGGCAAACCACTCCAGTATCTCTGCCAAGAAAACCCCAAATGGTGTCTTGAAGAGTTGGCCACAACTGAACAAAGACAACACAAGTCAGACAGGTAGTAAGTAATAGAGCCAGAATATGAAACCAGGTTCCACATTTTTTTCTCTGTTAAGTACCTTCTCTATGCCGGGCACTGTGCTAAAGTTGCAAATACAAAAAAAAGTAAAAACCAGTCCCTGCTTTCAAGGAATTTACAGTCTAATGGAGAAACAATGTGAAAACAACCATGTGTATACAAGATATGTATAGGACAAATTGGGAGTAGCCTCAGAGCAAGGACGTTAAGATTAAAGAGAACTCAAAGACTTTTTGCTGAAGGTGGGACTTTAGCTGAGGCTTGAAGGAGGCCATGGAATCTAGGAGGTAGAGATGAGGATGGAGAGTTCCAGGCATAAGGGGCACACAGTGAAAACACTCAGATTCAAGTGATGGAACGTCTAGTGCAAGGAGCAGCCAGTACGCCTGTGTAACTAGATTTTCACATGTGTAAAAGGCAGAAAAGTATAAGAATACTGGAAAAGCAGAACCTTAAAAGGAAAAGAGAAGCTTTTATATTGATCTTGGAGGTGTTTGGGAGCTACTGGAGTTTGTTGAATGGGGTACGTGGGGTGGTGTTGCTGTGATATTATCAGGCCTAATTTTTTTTCTTTTTTCTTTTTTCTTTTTTTGGAGGGCAACTGGGGTTAAGTGACTTGCCCAAAGTCACACAGCTAGTAAGTGTGTCAAGTGTTTGAGGCCGGATTTGAACTCAGGTCCTCCTGACTCCTGGGTCGGTGCTCTGTTCACTACTGTACCACCTAGCCACCCCCTAAATTTTAGGAACATCAGTTTGATAACTGAGTGAAGAATAGATTTGGAATGTAGAGTATATAGGCAGGGAGACCAAGCAGCAGGCTATATTCCAGGTGAAGTACTTCAGGTGTGGGGTGATAAGAGCCTGCACCAGAGCAGTATCAGTGTCAGAGGAAGTAAGGGAGCATCTCTCAGAGATGTGATGAAGGGAAAAATGACAGGACTTGATAACTGATTGGAGATGATGGGGATGGAAAGTGAGAGAGAATGAGGAGTTGAGGATGACCCCTGACTTGTGAGCCTGGGTGACTGGGAGCATGATGGTACCTTCCATAGTGACAGGTAAGTTAGGAAGGGGGTAAAGTTGGCAGGGGGAGGTAATAGTTCAGTTATAGACAGGGTGAGTTTAAAATGTCAGGAAATCCAGTTCTAATTGTCCAATAGCCAGTTGGAAATGTGAAACTAGAGATCGGTAGAAATGTTAGAGCTGAATAAGTAAATATGAGTGTCATCTGCAGAGATGATATTTGAATCCATGGAAGTCAATGAGATTGTCAAGTGAAGTAATACAAGGGAGAAGAGAAAAGGGTCTAGATCAGAACTTAGGGAGACCCCATAATTAGTAAGTATAACCTGCATATTGATTCAATAAAACAGAGAAGGATCAGTCAGACAAGTAGAAGGAAAAAATGAGAGAATGAAGTAAGTTTCAGGGAGAAGAAAATGATCAACAGTGTCAAAATCTGCAGAGAAGTCAAGAAGAATGATGGTTGAGAAAAGGCTATTAGTTTGACAATCAAGAGGACATTAGTAACTTTGGAGAGAGCCATTTCAGTTGAATGATGAGGTGAAGAGCCAGCGTGTAAAGAATTAAGAGAGTGAGAGGAAAAGAAGTGGAGGGACGTTTTCAAGCCACAAAAGGGAGGAGAGATGTGGGATGATACTTAGTGGAGACAGACGTATTAAATTAGGGTTTTGAATTGTGATGGGGGAGACATTGGCATGTTTGTAGCAATAGGGAAGCATTGAGTAGGTCGGGAGTAATGGAAGATTATGGAAAAGTCTAAAGGCTAAAGTCTAAAGGCAGGTAATTTCTTGAAGGGTTTTAAAGGCTTGAAGAAGTAGGTATCTGAATGGAGCCTAGTGACAGGGATACATTCATTATCAGCTTCAAATATTGTTTACTGTGTGTAAGATATTGTTTCTGGCAGATGCAAGGAGCAAAAAACCTAATGTCCATCTTCAAGGGGTTTAGCATTTATTAAGAGACATCAGTTAATTTGGAGGTATTTGTTATAGCAAGGACTTTTCCAGGGAAGACCCTTGAATGATGGAAGAGGAAAGATTTTTGAGGGGATGAAATTTCATAAAGGGTCATGAGGCCTTAGTTGAATTTAACATTTACTAAATAACTGACTGTGTATAGATCACCATGCTCATTTTGTCCTAATTGAAAACTTTGCTATTTGATTTATGTTCCTACTCTATTGGGAGAGAATACATTGGACAGAGCCTTTAGCCGTGTTTGTGAGAAATGCTAAGAGTCACAGTTTTTCAACAACCTATGACATTAGCTTAACTGGTGGTACTTTGAATATGGGGTATTTTTTGTTCAGTGACAAATTCACGAACATACTCCAGGAGGAGCCAAATCATTTCAATTCTGAGATCCTCAGTATAAATCAAACTGAAAACAACTCAGAGGCCACTACTCCAGGAATTGGATATCCCTGATAACTCGATTTGGCAATGACCTTCCTCCTCAGGTCTCACATGGTTCTCTTTTTTGAGGGTACCTCTCTAATATGTCATGTAATCTTGTGTATTATAGTTAACTGTTAGTGTCCTGTTCTCATTCCAGATGATAGGCACTTGGAGAGCAGCTGCCTGTTATTTGCTAGTGCCTAACACAACGTCCTGTTCAAAGAAGCTCCTTAGTAAATGTTTGTTTTGTTGTGTTCTATTTCTGAAGGGTAAATATTTAATTTTACATTTTCAGTTTTCTAAAGTAGTGAACATATCCATATTCTCAAATGGACCTGTAGTCTCATTTGTCTAATATTCCTTCTCCCTTTGCTAATCACAATCCACCCATTCCTGCCCAATTATGCATTTTTGTCAATATCCTCTCATAAATTTGCCGTGGACCATCTATCCTGTGTGCTTGGGGCCTTCCTCACATTCTTTTGATATTATGAAGATATTGTGACTGCTGATAGAGCATATGGGCTCTCCATAAGTCATTCATCCTCATCTACTGATTGGTCCATCTCCTTGTTTGTTCATATATTCCTTGATGATATTATTGCTACAGAATCCCTCGATGGTAAAGTATATGAGCATAGATCATAACTTGCATTTGTAGAGTGCTCTAACATTTGCATGCCTATTAGTTCTTATTTAACCTACGAGAAATAGGGAGACATAAAAAGACCAGATATGTCTTTGATAAGTCTGCAGCTGGAAGTTCCAAAGGCCTAGATCTGAGTCTATGTTGCTGACATTTGTGGAGGTAAAGATTCTAATCAGAGTTCATTTCTGTCTTGATCTAAGCCCATGTACAGGTGGGTTCTAGACGTCTGTAAGTGATCAGAGGCTTTGGAGTCAGAAGGGACCTTAGCAATCACCTCCTAGCCCACCCTTCTTGTTTTATAGATGAGGAAGTTGAGCCTTAGGAAGGCTGAGGAGCACAACTAATGATATACAGGTAGTAAGTAGCAGGGTCAGGATTTGAACCCAGATCTCTTAAGTCCAAATCTGTAGTAATGCTGCCTCTACTACAAAACAGTTCCCTTGGATAAAAGCCATATTGTTTTGAGCCGTAAGGATTAGCCATTGTACTATTACATGGCTCCTTTCTAAGATACCAGTAGACAGTGGTACTACAGACATAGTTTCACTTTACATTTTGTGCTGTTTTTTTCCTCTAAAAGCCTTCTTAATAGTTACTTAAAATGAGAAAGATATCCATTTCTGCCTAATTTAATATGGCCATTTTCCTCTGCACTAACTCTCTTTCCTTAGCTCCACCTAGGGTCATCATTTGACATGTGGGCAGGTTGCTTGTTGACAGGTTTTAGGTTCCTGATATTTATTCATCGTGCATGTGATGCTATATCCACATTCTGAGGAAAACATACCTGTACCAACATGATAAAGAAGGGGCATTTAGGTGGCACAGTGAATAGAGCACTGGCCCTGGAATCAGGAGCACCTCAGTTCAAATGCAGCCTCATATACTTAACAGTTACTAGCTTTGTGACCTTGGGCGAGTCACTTAACCCCAACTGCCCTGCCTTTCCCCCTCCAAAAAGCAAAAAAATAAAATAAAATAAGGATAAAGAAGACCCTTTAAAAATATGCTTCATAAGATGTTAATCACATAGATTTCCCTATCAATATCTCTACCCTTTCAATGCAGCTGTGTAGCAGTTTAGATAAGAAGTCTGTGCCTGGAGTCAGGAATATTTGAGTTCAACTCCAGTCATGGATATTTATTAGCCATGTAATCCTTGGCAAGTCATTCAGCCTTCTCTGCTTCAGTTTTTTCAACTGTAAAATGGAGTTGATAATAACATCTACCTCCCAAACTTGTGAGCATTAGATAAGATAATATTTGTACAGAGTTTAGCACGTTGCCTGTCATATATGGGTACTTAAAAAAGCTTATTCTCTTCCCCATCTTAATTGTCCTAAAGTGACAAAGTACCTAAAAAAGAAAAATACCTTTTTTAAAAATGTTTTTCCATAATAGTCTCAGATTTTTCATGGAATATATAAAGAAAAAAGATTAATTAATTTGAATAAATGCAAATATGAATGCAGTCAGATTGGATCGTCATTGTATAGTGTATAACTCTTTAATTTCATTCTAATGTGTTCAAAACCCTTTCTTTGCCTTGCTTTGGGAGTTCATTATTTGCCTTTTAGGGACAAAGATGAAAGAGGTTATTTCTTAAACTCTTAGACACAAAATAATGTATTAAGATTGTAGAATAATTACTCCACTGAAGTCTTCCCTCAATGGTTTATTGCTCTCCGTAGGTAACTCCAGGTCCTTCCAGGCTAAGTCCAGAGGAGTCCACCCAAACAGGAATGATTTGAAATAAGGACCTGAAAATGGAATGTATATCTGTTGTCTAAAGGGCATTATCATTAGCCACAAGCATTTATTAAGTACTTTCTGTTTGCCAGGAACTGTGCTAAGCATATGCGATACAAAGAAAGGCAAAAATATGGTCCCAGCCTCAAGGAGCTCACATTCTATTGGGAGAGATAATGCACAAATTATTTACATACAAGACCTGTATAATATGAATTGGAGGTAATCTTGGAAAGAAGGTACTATCAGTGAAGTTTCAAGGCATGGTATGGAGAGGACAGCAAAGGTCTCTTGCAAAAGTGGGAATTTGAGTAGAGTTTTTAAGGGAAACCAGGAACTGAATATGATGAAGGAGAGCCTAGTTAAACACAGAAATTCTTAACACTAAAAAATTGGTCCCTCATATGTAAGGTTTTTCATCCATAGTAATTCATAAAACTTTCTACCAAGGCATAAAGTGGGGTCCAGTTTCCAGTGGTGTCCCTTCACTGATGTGAAGTCATATATCTCTGCAGTTTTGAAGTAGATTTATAAAATAATGACTCATAATTACATTGTTTGATATAGATATCATAGTGAGTACTCAAGGGTGGTATAGGATTATTTTGAAAGAATAAGAACAAATAAAATGATTGGTAGTATTATCTGTTAACAAATTTCCAAAAAAAAATTGTTTTTTTCCTTTTTTTTTTTTTTGGAGGGCAATTGGGGTTAAGTGACTTGCCCAAAGTCACACAGCTAGTAAGTGTGTAAAGTGTCAGAGGCCAGATTTGAACTCAGGTCCTCCTGACTCCAGGGCCAGTGCTCTATTCACTGCACCACCTAGCTGCCTCTCCAAAAATTTTTCTTAAAGAGATTCTTGAAGTTTATGAAGCAAAAACATTTGAAATGCATGTCATATTGCTTAAGTAGGAAACTATATGAAAATACCAGTGCAGTTTAAGATCAAAGAATATTTTGAATCTGTTTTGTTCAAATTTAGTGTGTGTGTATATGTGTGTGTGTGTGTATGTGTATATATTTATATATATTTAGTTAATTCAAACTAGTTGACCAGCTGTTTTTTATTTGAGAGGAAAAAAATAGGAGGGGGTTAGATTCTGAAAGGCTTTGAACGCCAGAGCGTTTTGTATTTGATCCTAGAGGTCATCATTTCTTATGGTGCAGAGCACTCACCACATAACCAATCCATCTTCTCTTTTTGTCATTCTGTTCCTTGATGACAGCTTTTATTCCTATTCTTCTTAGGAGTTTTTCACTGTTGCAGGCTGCCCATAACCAGATTGCACCTTTCCATTGCTTTCTATGTGATACTTGTCTTCAGTTATTTAGAGCTATTAGTGTTTCAGGTCTTGCTGCAACACTGGGAAAATGTTTGTATTGAAAAGATAGTCTATTTTTGTTATGAAGACTTAATTTAAATCGCTCCTCCCCCCAGATCCTGGGTAATATTCTATAAGAACTGCTAACAAGGAGCTCACCTTAAGGGAAGGTTAATAAGAGGCGGGTAGCACAAGTAAGAATGAATTGGGTCGGCTAGGTGGTGCAGTGAATAGAGCACCAGCCCTGGAGTCAGGGGGACCTGAGTTCAAATCCAGTCTCAGACACTTAACACTCACTAGCCATGTGACCTTAGGCAAGTCACTTAACCCCAATTGCCCTGCCTTCCCTCCTCTAAAAAGCAAAAAATAAAAAAAGCAAAAAAATGTAAGAAGGAATTAATGCAAAGAACCAAACATCTGACCACAAGATCATCTTAGTAATTTAGATCAAGTTGTAGAAGGATGTAAAATCTGTGAGCAAAATTTCATTCTGTTCTTGATGAAACTGACTGATGTTTTACTTTACTGGGAGTGTTTCCTTTTTTACTCCATTAGGACATAACTTTGGTACTGAGTGTTCTTCTCTAAGATAAAAAAGAGTTGCCTCTTCCTTTTTGTCATTTGATAGAGAGAAATGCTTCACAGAAGTATCTTAGGAGTTATAGAATCACTGGGTTTAGAGCTGGAGGGGATGGTAGGAAAATTCTCCTCTAAAGCTTGTCCAGGAAAGAGATTTACCCAAACTTACAGAGTAAGTAGTAGTAGAATTTGGATTCAAACCCAGGACATCTGATAAATACTTAGTGCTCTTTCCACTGTGCCCTATCATTGAAAAAGAGAAGCTTATTTCCCACTAATTAATAAAGATACTACAAATAACAGGTCTCTATAAGTCTCTCTGCCTTTAAGGACAAGAAAGTGAGTTGGACAGGCTAATATGATACTGTCACTGGTTTCTAGGATATAATTATCCATAGGAGTGGGAGTGATTTGGTCTGATCCTGAGTCAGGGTGAATAAACACATTAGATGACGGCTTTATACTTGGAAGCTAGTTTATTCATTCTGGTTCATGCTCATAAAAAGTCCATCCTTTTTATAACTATGGTATAGCTTATAAATCAGATATCCTATGATCATAGATTTAGGACATTAAAAATCACCTAGTTCAACCTTCTCATTTTACCAGTGGGGAAACCAAAGCTCTAAAAGGTTAGTTCCCAAGGTAACCAAAGACCTGTTTGTCAAGTTCATTTCTTAAACTTATTTTCATAGTGTTTTTATATTAAAAGAGTCTCTTGTGGGGGCATTTTAATAAAAATCATCAATAGACTCTGCTATTAGCTAAGGGAGGTGGTTCAGCAACCAGTCCTGATATTTTTGTTTTGTTTTTGTTTTCTGGAGGGCAATTGGGGTTAAGTGACTTGCCCAAGGTCACACAGCTAGTTTTTTGTTAAGTGTCTGAGGTTGGATTTGAACTCAGGTCTTCCTGACCAGGGTTCTATTCACTGCGCCACCTAGCCACCCCTGTTGTGTGTTTTTAAGGAATAATCTCTTTGTGTTAATAGTTGTAAGCAAGGGATATGACCTTTATGTAGCTTGTACTGTACCATAAATGTTACTTTGATCCTGAATGTATTTGTAAGGTCTCTTTAAGGATTTTCCCACTGATTCTGACCTTAGCCTTGATTTTGGAATTATTCTTTAGGGAAAATTTACTAAATCATTTGTAGACTTTCTTTTTGACTTTTAGTTCTCAAACTTGGAAGGACTTATTATAGGAAGAAAAGGGGAAATTCAAGTATTTTTGAATCTTATGAACTTCAGACCAAAGAACATGATGTTGATTTCTGGGAAATATTTTTTGCATTTTTACAATCTTAAAGGACTGGTTAGTGAACAGATAGAAAAGGAAATGGTGATAACAAAGAGCCAGTGTGACTTCAACAAGTGTAAGTCATTACCAGACTCACCTTATTTCCTTTGTTGATAGGGTTACTAGTTTGGTAAATCAGAGAATGCAGTCAAAATAGTTTCCTTTAAGTTTCACAAAGTATTTGATAAAGTCTCTTACAGTTTTCTTGTGGAAAAGATGGTGAGATGTTGGCTAGATCATCATACATAGTTTAATGGCTTGACCAGAAAAGTTATGGCTTGATACAAAGTTGAAAGTAAGTCATTACTGGAATATCCCCTAGTTTCTATAGTTGACTCTTTCTTGTTTAACATTTTATCAATTAAATGAATAAGGACAGGCTTATCAGATGTGCCATTGACAAAATGTAAGGGCAGCAGTTCTCAACCTGTGGGTCGCAACTCCTTTGGGGGTCGAACAACCCTTTCACAGGGGTCGCCTAAGACCATCGGAAAACACATTTCTGATGGTCTTAGGAACTGAGATGCTGCTCCTCTATCCATCTCCAGGTGGGTCCGCCCACATGCAGATACTCTCACATATGAGTATTAAAGGGTTGAGGCATTAGGAAGGTTGAGAACCACTGTGTTAGGGGATCAATGTCACATTGTGGTTAAGATTTAAAAAGATCTTGACAAGTGGCAACATCGGACCAAATCTCATAAGCTGAAACTTAATAGGGATGAACATAAAGTCTTATGCTTGAATTTAAGAGTTCAACTTCTTAAGTGAAAGGTAGAGGAGGTATAGCTAGATAGCAGTTTGCAAAAAAAGAGATCAGGGGTTTTTAACCAATCTAATCAACAGTGTAAAATGTTACCCAAGAAAGATAAGGTGATCTTAGGCTATAATGAGAGAGACATAGTGTCCATAAATAAGGGCTTGATAGTTCCACTGTCCTGAACTGTATTCAACATTTAGAATACTGGGGGAGATCTGCAGAATAGTCTATTTACACGGAGTGAAAACTGTATCATGTTTATTTCAAGGTGCTGTATTTTTAGAATCTTGTAAATTAGTGGGAGGAAGCAGACCAGAGGGTGATGGTCTTCAAGTCCATGCTATACTGGGATCAGTTGAAGAGACTAGGATTGTTTAACTTGGATAAGAAAATACTTGAGAAGGAACATGATAGCAGTCATCAAGGGTTTAAAGGGCCGTCAGATGGAGGAGCTGTTAGACTTGTTCTTTGTGGACCTAGAGAGGAGAACTGGTAACAATTGAGAGAAACTGTAAAGAAGCAAAGTTCATATTGATGTAAGGAAAAGCTTCCTGACAATTAGAGCTATCCTACTTGGTATCTAATATCTTGTATAGGAAACCTAGTAGCTTTCCCCTTAAAAGGGAACCATTTCTACCCCAGATGATAAAAGCATCTAAATTGAATCAATCAGTAAAAATAAACTAGGTGTGAATAAGTCTCTAATTAATTTGATAGGATTATATGGGTTTTGAGTCATTGGAAAAGACCGGAGTTGCCACACAAGAAATGTCTTGTGATTATTAACTCCTGAAGGACTGAAATTGAAGAGTGCCTCAGAGATCCAAGCTGTTACTCTGACAGAGCACATTTACACAAGTTGTTGTTGCTGAGTTGTTTTCAGTCCTGTCCAACTCTTCATGACCCCATTTGGGGTTTTCTTGGTGAAGATCCTGGTGCGATCTGCCATTTCCTTTTCCAGTTCGTTTTGCATTTTTCACTGTATCATATCATCTGGTTAGTGGGTAAGCTGTATACGAGGTAGCTCTAATGGGGCTATGTAGATATCCTTGTGGCAAGCAGGTTAAAATATATCGTATGCCCTGCCAAGTGAAAGCAAACTGGTCCTATTGATTAGAATCTATTGAAATAGTAAAGAATGCATTGGCTAAATCAATAACTGCATACCAAGTCCCATCATATTTCTGGATCCTTTCTGTTAATGTAATGGTAGCTAGAAAAGTAGCATACAAGGGAGGAAACACCTTATTCAATTGTCTATAATCTACCGTCATTCTCCATGTCCTGTCTGACTTTCGTACTGCCCAGATAATATTCCATTGAGTGGTTTTAGGAACTAATACTCCTGCCTCAGCATATTCCTTTATAGTACTGGTAATTTCATCTTGTCCACCTGGCACACAATACTGCTTTAAAGTAGTTACTTCAGAAGGTTCAGGTAAAGTGATTAGTTCATTTTTATTTTTCCCACTAAAGCTGTGCGAATTCCTGGCTTCCTTACTGCAAATTGATATTTCCCCTCTGTAAATTTATAGTCATACCTCTCAATTTATCTGTTTCAGTGATGTATTCAGGAATGGGTACAATTACCACAGTATAGTCTTTCTTAGGTAATTGTCCAATTTTCAGTGTTAATTAATTAATTAATTTTGGCTGTTTAATTAAAATGGCTGATATTTCAGTCCCTCCCAGTCCTGTGATAGTAATAGAGGTTCCATGTTTGAATCTATACAGGTTCCCATATATAAGGGAAGCCTCCACTCAAGTATCTATTAATGCTCTAGTTGCAGTTTGATTCATTTTTCCAATATATGGTCAAATTGATATGAGGTCTGTCATCTCGTCTGTGTATTTCTTTAATCTGAGCTGGGGCTTGACCAATTTCCTGTTCTCCCTGAGGATGTGACGGCCTTGGACACCAGGATCTAGGAGGATCTGTAGGGGCACTTCTTGCTTCTCTAGTCTGTCTGACATCAAGCCCCTTTTCTTGATGCATTTTGCATAGCTCATTAGTTGGAATACCATCTATTCTTCCAGAATCTACCCCTGCTCTCAAGAGAGCAGTAATCAATTCTTCTCTTGTCAGTCTATTCTGACTTTGAATCTGCTGACCATTTACTCTTATCTCTTGAGGAAATGTATCTTGTTCCCATTCCTTCAAGTCAGTTAATTGTGAAATCTCCAGCACTTCTGAAAGAAAGTGCCCTATCTCCCCAATTAGTAGAGTCAGAATTAGGTGCTTATGAGCTGGAGGAGCTATCTTCACTATGCTATTTCTATGAGAAACTGCTAAGGGAATATCATGATATGCATTTGCATCTCTGACCATGATAGCAGTTTTCATTACCTCCTCTTTTAACTTTCTCAGTCCCTAAGTGAATACCAGGGTCTCTCCCTACTAGGCCACATAGAATCAGTAGAATACATTTTATTGCATCTGTCTGCTCCTAAAGCTTACAGATTGGTCATATTGTTACTCCCTAAAACCTTGCTGTACAAAAGAATTCTGACTAATACCTATAAATGTCAAGCAACCCACACTACCTACCCATACTCCTACAGCCCTGATGCGTCACTGATTATTGCCATCTAAGACACTAACGATTCTCCCATCCTTTGAGTGAAATCAACTTAATATATCAGTAGCCTCCAATTGAGTGAAACCTCAGTTATCTCCCTGAACGTTGTTTGGCCTCCCTGATTCTCCTGCTTTCTTCTTGGTATGGATCAAACTTCTGCCCTCATAGAAGTCTTTTCATCTAACTTTGTTTCACGTCTTCCCACCCATTCTCCAGGTAACGGTCATCATGGCAACTTGGCTTAGCCTGTGCAAAGGCTGAATATAGATTCCTTTTGCTAGTTTGTTGCTTCTTTTTGAGAGTTTAACACACAGCAGCCTCCTCTTCTACCACCTGAGACCCCCTAGCTTGCTCTTCTAAAGGAGAGCCCAAATGCCTAACACAATCAACTCCCTTTCCATGTGAGTTTTCTTTTCCAGTAGTTTGTTTCTGCTTTTACATATAATATGGTCATCTGTTAGTAAAACCCAGGCTCTTCTACATACTCCTTCCAGTTCTTTCCCTGGTTTTATTGGTATTCCTTGCAAACATGTTTCTAAATCTCTAGATTCTCTCTTCCGTAGTCTCAAATCTCAGTTTTCACAGAGCCCTGTACTTTTAGCCCATTCCCTTGCAAAGGAGGAATAAGGTAAATCCTCCCATCCTGGGATATCCATTTCTTCTTCTAAAGCCCTTCTGCTTCCAAATAGAGGTTTGATAGTTTGTGATTCCATCCTCGTCGCCAAATAATGTGACTATGACTACGCAGACATAATTCTGAATCACAAAAAATAACAGACTTTCCATATAGAATACAGATGCAAAACACTTATTCTGACATCAAAAAGCCAGTAAGTAGAAGCTCCTTCCTTGTTTCCTTCCTTTCTTTTTTTATTCTTCTTTCCCTATATCTTGTGATATGATAATAAGCATAGGCACTATTTTTTTCAGGAACTAGTTTCTCATTCCAGCTTGGTTATTAAATAACAAATTAAGATTTCAGTTCCAGTGAGTAGAACTCAGTGTGTATGAATAACCCATAGTATAAATACAATTGCAACTCTTATAAGAACAATATTCATAGAAGTTTAGAACAAAAATATTTCTTGGGTAAAGCTATCATAATTTAAGTTTCAGTATCTCTTATGATCAGATCTCCCTCCTTAGTTATTCAGGCTTATTTTTAATTGAACGTCAAAGATTTATTTTTCTTACAAAGATTAAATAGTAAAAAAAAAAAAGGAAAGTATGTTGTCCAACCCTAGGTTAGATTTACCTTTCCATAGAAACATTATATCTCTGAAAATGAAAACACAGCAACATGTGAAAATTATTATGTTTCACTTTCAAGAAATTGAGTTTTGTTGCCTTTTTAATAATAGTGAGGTAATATTCTACCACTGACATCTGCTTGGTAGCATGAATATGGAAAAACTTCCTTTCTCAGAAATGGCTTAGTGATTAATTCTTCAATGTGTTAAGTTCTTCCCAAGATAGAGGTTTTAAAAAAAATGGAAGTGAGTCGAGATAAAAAAATTGTTGAATTAGAGGCTTGAATTATGATAAAAACTGTCCATCTATACAGTAGCCATGACTGTATGGCTATATGACTACATACACACACACACACACACACACACACACACACATATATAAAATCTTACCTGTTATTTTTCACAATTGCAACTGTAGAAAATGTATTTCAAAGTATGCCAAGGAAATTTGGAATATCTAGAAACTGCTATGGTGGCAGATTCTCCATCTTTAAGAAAATAGCTAAGTACAATGGATGGAGTGTTGGACTTTGAATCATGAAGACCTGAGTTCAGATCCAGGCTTGCACACTTACTAACTGTGTGACCCTGGACAAATCACTTAATTCTGTCTGCCTCGGTTTCCTCAGCAGTAAAATGGGGATAATAATAGCACCTACTTCTTAGGGTTTTGAGAATCAGACAAGATAGTAGTTGTAAAGCAATTGGTGCTTGGTTACGTTTGTAAGGTACAATATAAATGTTATTATTAATAATTAGCTAAAAGAGGTGAAACTGGCAAAGCCCTGGAAGTTGAAGACCTAGATTTAGATTCCAGACCCTGCCCTCCCCTCCGTCTTCCCCCCTCTCATCCCCATGCCCCCTACTCTCCTGTGTGGTGTGATGCCCAGTTTAAAGTTTATGTATTTCTTCCCTAAGCCAAATTCAGTGAGAGTAATTGAAAGTAAAACTGTAATAGTTATCTCTTGCCTCATCTCTATGGGATTATTAATCCCATTTTGTCTCTCCCTGTCTCCTCTCATTCTAGACCTCTCCCATCTCAGCATTTTGCCTTTTAAGGTATCCCTTCACATTCAATTCATCCTATACCCTCTATATACACCTATACACACATGCTCAGATATATATTCATACGCATATATAGACTCCTATATGGACCTACATTTGTATTCCCTTCACCTATCCTCATGCTAAGAAAAGTTTCATAAGTTACTATTATCGTTTTTCCATATTG
>CM053599.1:93878392-93896300 GCA_028646575.1 Pseudocheirus occidentalis
GTTCCATGCTTTGACCCTTTTTATCCATAAAAAAGGATTCTAGAGTTTTACTGGTGTTTTAATTTTGCTTCCTCTTCCTCATGTTGGCCAACCAATTAATTGTTTGTTTGTTTGTTTTTTTGGTCTGTGAAACTGTGCTTCCAAGGGGGGAAGCTCTGTTCCAAATCGCTGGGGTTTTCCCAGCTGCCGGAGCTATTAGGGAGGTGTTGCAAGTCCCCCCAGCTTTGGCTTGCTGAAAGTGCACCCCAGGACCACCACCCAAGACCCCGATCCAGGCCACTCAACGCAAGAGCACTTGTCCCTGATCAATCGATTCAGCCCCCCTGCGGAGTCTGCAGGCAGGCCAGAGGCTCTGAAGCAGCCTGATGGGGGCCACAGCTGGTTCCAGCAGTTCCCTTCCCCCACTGCTTCCTTGCCCTGGGGGTAGATTGGCCGAACTGCTTTACCAACCCCAAATTAATTTTCAAAATTTCACTGTCACTAATCAGTCTCTGAGGATTTGAAGATTCCCTTAGGCAGGTGCTTTAGATTTTCTTTGAAGTAGAGACTTGGGAGGCTCCCTCCTCCAGGCTGCCCTGGGGCCTAGCATGGCCGCATTTGCGGTTTTGGGCTGGCTGGGTCTCTGTTCCCCTGTTTTAAAAAGTAAAAACTTTCAATAGTAAAAATTTAATGGATCAGAGGTTTGCAGACATAGTTATAAACCCCCCTTATTTTACAGATGAGAGTACTGAGGTTGAGAGGCTTGGTCACAGCTGGTTAATGGAGACTGAGGTTTAGAATCTCAGCTTCTTGATTCTAGTCTACATAGAAGTTAGACCCCACTGGGCAGCTTGGGCCCATGTGCTTCTAGGACTGAAGAAATGAAGGGAACCCATCAGACTCACTTGGGTTATAAGCAAGCACCTTTTGTTCTTTTGTTTGCTGAAATCTTGAGCAGAGGAAAATTTGTATTTCAAAGGCATATGGTTTTTGTGTCATAATTGTTGTTAAGGGATTATTAGGTAAATCATTATTAGTCATCTTCATTCCTCTCCAGGACTTTCTATACTTTTTCATGGAAACCTTTTACTTCAGAGGCTTACCCTACCCCAGGGCTACTTTTCACATGGGTGTGTATGGGGCGATCAGGGAGGACTAGCACCTATGATAAGAGGGTTTGCTAAGCCCTTTTCAGCCTTACCCACCTTTAGTGTCTGCCTATCACCCAAGTCTCACCTGTTGCTCCAGGAAGCTGTCGCATGCTCAGTGGCCCACCTGGTAAAACCATCTCAGCAGATTGGCTAAACCAAACTGAGAGTAGCCTGCAGGCTTTAAACCTGTTGGTGAGTCAGGGAGATGCATGCCCCAAACACAGGATGACTTCTCCCAGGGGAATAGGTGGACAAGAACAATTTGTTCCAATAGTCATGAAAGTGGCTAAAGCAAACATTGTGGAATGCTATTAAAACTCCACCATTAAAGCTTGTCAGACATGGAAGACGCCGAGATCATCCATCCTGGGATGTCACTAGCCATCCTGACATTTGTCTTGCCACTGGATTTTGATGACTCTGAAAGAGAGAATGAAGCCGATGATGTTACAACTCTTGTCTCACTTAAATCCAATTCAGGGACAAGTTGAGACGTCACTGTTTCTGCTGTCACTGGTCTTCTTTAAAAAAAGGACAAACGATACAACTTCTCAAATTAGAAGTACTCTCCGCCTCTGTGGCATCATCTTCTGATTGACTAGTTCTTTCCAGAATCTCCATTTTAAGGAGGCCCAGACCAAAGAGGTCCTTATGCCTCTCCAGGCTTTTCAGTTCTCTTTTATACATCATCTTCCCCATAAGCATGTAAGCTCCTTGAGGGCAGGAACTGTCTTTCTGCTTCTGTTTGTAATCCTAGAATGTTTAGCACAATGCCTAGTGCATAAGGGATCTTAATAAATGCTTATTGACTGACTGAGACAATGTTTGAAGAAACAGGTCTTTCTTTGACTTTTCCTTTCATCCTTTAATCTTGAGAAGCTCTATTTTCATGGTATTTTTAAATGTTTTAATAATATATTTATTTAGTATTTTGTTTTTCCTCAATTACATGTAATAACAAAATTTAACACTTTTTTAAAAAAATTAAATTTTAAATTCTCTCTCTTCCCTCTCTCCTCCCACTTTCATTAATAAGGCAAGTCATTTGACATAGGTTATACATGTACAGTCATGAAAAACATATTTCCTTATTAGTCACATTGTGAAAGAAAACACAGACCCCCCCAAAAAAACACAGCAGCAACAAGAAAAATAAAGTTTTTAAAAGTTATGTTTTGATTTGCATTCAGACTCCATTAGTGCTTTCTCTGGAGGTAGCATCTTTCATCCTTAAATTCTTCAGAGTTATCTTGGATCATTGTATTGCTAAGAATAGCTAAGTCATTCACAGGTGATCATTGTATAATATTGCTTGTTATTATGTACAGTGTTCCCCTGGATCTTCTCAGTTCACTTTCCAGGTTTTTCTGAGAACATCCTGCTCATCATTTCTTATACAATAGTATTTCATCATAATCATATACCACAATTTGTTCAACCATTGCCCAATTGATGGGCATCCCCTCAGTTTCCAGTTCTTTGCCACCAGAAAAGAGCTACTATAAATATTTCTGTATATATAGATCCTTTTCCTTTTTTAAAAATTTCTTTGGGATACAGACCTACTAGTGGTATTTCTGGGTCAGAGAATATGCATAGTTTTATAGCCCTTTGGGCATATATGTATATACACACATATATAATTCATATACATATGAATTGTTTCTTTCCAGATGCCTGCAATATTTTCTCCTTGATCTGAGAATGTGGGGAATTTTGAGAATCTTTTTAAGTACCAAGTCCTTAAGTTAACATGGATAGTTTTTTTCACCTCAGAAAACCTTATTCTTTTTGCTTATGGTGATACTTTGCTTGTCACTAATGCCGTCCTTCCATGAGTTTTCATGGCATAGAGATAACCTAGACAAAGTCCCTGAAGGTTAAACCAGGGGTATATAAGCTTTGGCAGATCTGACCAAGCTTGGTCGCATTTTTTTTCTCCTGAGGATCTCTAGGGAAACTTATCACCATATATTTGGTTATCTGATGATGACTGTTTTTTATAGACCACATGAAGCTATTGACAGAGGGAATATCTATACCAGTGAAATCATAGCTCTTTTGAAGACCTTTTTATTATAAAATAGTAATAAAATAAAAATTTCTTGACTTATGAAAATATTGTTAGATTTGATGATATAATCTGAAATGCCCAATATATAATAAGATGTAGTTCTTTTACTTTTTAAACCTGCATAAGGTACTATGATTTTTTTTTTGCTTTGATGTAATTGTTTTATAGTATGATGTTGAGATATACTCAATTCCTTTTTAAAAGCTTAAATTTGCTACTTGATTCTCTTCCCAGACTCTTCTGAAGCTATTTAAGGGGCTATAGGACAATTTGAAAGTAGGAAGTACAACTGAAAATGTCACATGCCAACTGCTGTCTTTTCTTGTCATCTGTATAGTTTCTTTCCCCACAAAACTTGAATTTTGGCTTCCATTTAGGTTCTGCCTATTCTCTCAGTACCTTTTATGTACTTTAAGAAAGGGAGTAAATAAAGGTTAATTGTGACTCATTTTTCTTTTTAAAAAAGTTAAAAGTTTATTTATAGCTAAAGATATAAATTTTTGTTTTTGTTTTTGCTCAATCAAGTGCATAGAGGGACAACTCTGTCGTCACATCTGAATGTATTTGGCATAAATGAGAAGATTAATGGGATGAAAAAACATCTTTGTTTGGGCCATGCCGGTGCTCAGTAGTTATAGGCTCCAATGAAAAAAATTGTAATGAGGATTTGTACGTGTTGTTACACTTGTTGAATACTATACTAAGTGGGTTTTTGCATAATTGCCACTTTGAAAACTCAAGAGACTGATCAGTTACTGATGGCTGTCCATAATAAATTCAGTTGGGCCAATTGGAGAGTAAAAGTTCAGTGCAAAGAGAATCCTATATAAGAACTTTGTGAAGGTGAAGAGAACATAGTTTCTCCTACTGTATACAGTTATCTTTAATGACGTCTATCTCTCCTACTTTGTTATCAAGCTATCACATAACTGCAATTATTTTTATTACCTAGCATCAAATAAAACAGCAAGATCATCATAGTTTAAAGACAATAAGGAACAATTTCATTTCAGATTGTTCCCAGGCTGAATCAACACTAATGCTTTGGGCAATAGAAGTGGGAAAATGATTACTATATAAAACATTCATTATGTTTATTTAAAATAAAGTCACAACAGGATAAAAGAGTTAGGTACTTCATTATTTGGGTTAAACTTTTTTAAGGGAATTTATGGTAGATGTTCTCTTCTCATTTTTCTTTGGTTATTGGCAATGTTTCAAGAATAGGAGGTGAAAATTCGGGTTCTACTGACATGCAGGATTAAAATTGGTGGGCTAATAATTTCGTCAGTCTATTCTTCCCTTGGTTTTGCTCATTATAAAATTGTGTTAACAGAGTTTTTCAATCAGTTTCCTTTGACAATGATAGGTGCGTGTTTTGTTCTATGATTAAGTTAAATTTGCCAAGGGATGAGAAAGCTTACAAAGCTTCACATTGATTAAATTTCCATTGGACCTTCAAGAAAAATGTTCTTAAAGTTCCTTACTTATGAAAAGCACTGTATTTGAGCTTTAAATTTTTTTTTTTTACTATAAGTTCTCAAAGATCATCACAGACGTATTAAATGTCAAACCTTTGTGGGGAAATTAGGTAGCAGCTTAACAATCTCCCTCTAACCAATAGGGAAATAGTGGCACAAAAAAATATGACTTCTGCAAAATTCTACAGAGAGTCCTTGGATCTAGGTTTATAACTAAGATGATATACAGAATTTAATTACTCCTCACTACTTGTCATTTTTTTAAACTCTTTTTTCCCATATTATTAATACACAGAAAGGATTTGTCATTTTACCTAGGCCACATGTTGGATCAACACTTGAGTTAAAATCCAAAGTTTTGAGCCTTTAATTATTAACGAGGATTGAATATACATGTTAACTGCCCCATGCACACTTTCTATAACACAGCCTCTTAAGATATTGTATATACGTCATTTTAATATAATGGACTATCCAGAAAGTTTCCATTGTAAATAATGGTACATCTAGATTTCAGAGACATGCCATGGACTTTGGGAAAATGGATTTTGATTTAAATTCTAAGTGGATGTGAAAGATAGATTGGTTCCAAGATGGTGTATGACAGCTAGCAATAGACCATATGACTGTAACTATTAAGCCCTCTATATGCACCAGGTTTTGTACAGCTGTTTTTCTAACCTCTAATTGGAGCCCATTACTCTATAGCTGTAACCTAAGAGCGTGGAAACAAAATCCCAATGTTCCCTTGTCTACATGATCAAGACAGATATCACTTCCACAATTAGGAGTGAAAGGCAAGGGAATAAGTATTTATCCTATGTGACAGGCTCTGTGCTAAGCACTTTACAAATATTATCAACAACATTGTGAAGTAGGCACTATTCTGCACTCCATTCTTTGTGCCACCTAGCTTCCTGGCCTAAGGCATTATGTAATTAACTATGATTTAATGCATTTCACTATAGGATTACTTAAGGATGGTGAAATAAAGGAACTATATAGTAAAAAGGAGATTGTGACCAAAAATATCCTTTTTCAAATTAGTAGTATTAACAGTTGCCCTTATTTTAAAAGTTAAATAACCAAATTATCTTTTCTTCTCTCCTCAGATGGAAAGGCAATTAACGATGCAAAATGAGATGAGAGAAAGGCAGATGGCCATGCAGATTGCTGGAACAAGAGAATTCCTCAAATATTATGGGACATTTTTTGGCATTGCTGCCTTTGGTCTCACGGCTGGGTATATTGTTTGCTATTTACCTAAGTTATTTTATGGTCAGAAAAAGTCAACTAACATCCAGTATTTTCTTCTCCCTCCCCCTTTGCCATTACCATGCTTCAGATATTCAAAAGACCTCCAGTTTTAGCATTGTAGGTACTCCTTCCACCACTGCATATTGCAACATTTCCATGACTTGGTATCCAGGTTTGTGAGTGGTTATGGCCAAAAAATTAATCATTTGATGGCCAACATTTGAGTTATACACACTCAACTAGGCTGGTTCTTGGATGACAGAAACACTATTATAGGGACAATATTAGAAGCATTTTCAGCTTAGTAGGACTTCCTTTCAAGAGTTCAGGATCACCTCTACACAGTAATAAGTTAGTTATGAAAAAAGATGAGAACTTACTATCACAGTGTCGCAAAATTGGTCAAACTGGAATTTAATTACAAGGAGTGAATATGGAACCAAAGCAGCCCCCTATAGAGCATTCCCTTGTATGTGATCTATATGGAGGGCAGCGTAATCAGGTGAAAAGAACATTGTTAAGTTAGAGGAACAGCGCACAAATCCTGCTTGTGACACTTAATACCTGTGTCACCTTGGTCAATAACTTGACCTTCTGGAGCCTCAATTTCCTCATCTGGAAAATGAGAAGATTAAACTGGAAGGACCCTTAGGATCCTTTCAGTTCTACATCTATGGTTCTGCCTGTCCTTCACCTTTCCTTTATTAGTGTTAATTTATTAGCAACACGATAGAAACAGGGTAGTCATATCATTAGGTTTGGCCTGCATTATTCTCCAACTCATAAGTTAAAGACAGTGGTGATTTAAGATCAAGAAGGAAAGATCTCTGAAGACATCCTGGGAGTGGGAGAAAACTGTCTCTTATTCCTGTTCAGAAAGGGAGGAGTCCTTATTAGACATCTTCTTTCTTGCTGCAAGTTGTGTAGTGGAAGCCGCACTTGCACCCAGTAGCCCTCCACAGCTGTGACAATTGAGTCATCCCAGAATTCGCTGCATCAGCTCTCAGAGACAGAGAAAAGAGAGGCAGAAACAGCGTCAATTTTCAGGGCAGAAACAGGCTTTTTGCCTTCGGAAGGACTCTGGGAAGGGTCGTGGGAAAACTTTTTTTTCTCTTTAGAAGAAACATATATGTTAAACTTTGTGTGTGTGTGTGTGTGTGTGTATAAACATATGTTAACTTGTATATATATATATCTGTATATATATATCACATATATAAACATATATATCACAAAGGCAGTGTACATAAAAGATCAGGCTCATCACTAATATATTAAATGTGTAAGTTTTCTTAATTATGATGATGCCATAGATAAAAGGAACCATTTAGTTAAAAGTTAAGGCTGAAGATGAAAGTCCTTGTTATTATTACAATAATCACATATCCTTCTAAAGATCCATAGTTTCATTTGAAATAGATTTCTTTCTAACAACCAGATGAATCTTTTGGGAGAGGCTAGAGATAATTGTTCGTCTTAAAAGAATAGTTTTTAATATATATATATTTTTTAACAGAGCAATTAAAAGAAAGCAACCAGCCCTCTTCCTCCCTGTTATTCCATTAAGCTTTGTCTTTGCTTACCAATATGATATGGGCTATGGAACCCTTCTGCAGAGGATGAAAGGTATGTTTGTTCCTGACAAATGAATGTTTATATAGTCTCATATCCTTTTTAGTACAGGCAGCCCTCTAGTTAAGAACCCATGACTTGGGAACAATCTGTTTGTAAGAAGGCCAAACTGTTCTCCTCCCCTCAACAGTGATTCTGCCCTCGCTCTTCAGGAAGCCCCATTACTGCTTCCACTTCAGGAGTGGAGTTGCCACCCAAAGTAATAATGGCCTTCACTGTCCTCCCCATACCTCTACTGCTTCAGTCTGATCCCCTCCCTTGCTCCTTTAGCTGGGCATGGTTAGAGGCTAGAAGTTAGAGGTAATTCATTAATTGGACTTTGGCGTGGTGGCCTAGGAAGTTAACCAGCCTTTATGACACTGAGCCTTTGAGAAAATGGCCAAGTTCCAGATAATGGATTTTCATACTTTTGAAACACAGCCTGTTTGTAATTTGGGAACTTTCTGTATGAGCGATGGAGTGTAGATTTACAGTTACTGTACTCATGTTAAACCCCATGTCCATCGCTGACTCAGTTTCATGTTGCTCATCTCCTTGAAATCTCACAAGTCTAAGATTAAACTGTCTCATTTATGTGTAGGTTTGAACCTAGACTCTCATAAAAATAATGCATTATCTCAAAAGATGTCAAATTAATTCTTTCACATTAATTGAACTTTATGAGTAATGAAGGAGTTCATTTTCTAGGAACAAGGTAGGATATGGATATCTTAAAAGTAATTTATTATAGATACATATTTTAAAGAATCAAAGTTTTTAACCTTGAAAAAAATAAAGTCCTGGCAATTCACAGTAAATTAAATACAATTTTTGCATTTACCAAATTAACGTCTATCAGGAAAACTAGTTTTCTGGGAAATTTAGGACATAATAGTATATATACAGGTATGTATACGTGTATATATGTACATATGTGTGCATATGCTGTAATAAGTTACATTGAATCATGATTTTTAATGGTTATGATTATAGCTGTATACTTTTAAAAAACTATTCTCTTTAATTTGATAATTGAGCTGAAATCAGTATAAAAAAACAAAGACATTTTTGTTTGAAACATTTCCAAAATGCTCCAAAACATATCTTATTATTTGGAAATGGTAGCATTGTCCTGTAGAGTTTTTTCATGGAAGATAACAAATTGCTATCTTGAAAAGCAACATAGCATTTTAAAACTGGTAGGAACCATAGAAATCATTCTAGTCCAGCCCCATCATTCTACCAATAAGGAAACTGGGGACCAGAGAGACAGAGTGGAGGAGAGAGCTGTATCGGCAAGCACCCTAGCATACCCAGAGCAGTTGCTAGCACAGGTTCCTAGATCGACTTTTCTAAAAAGCAACTCAAAAGGGGTTAACAATCTTTAATTAAGAGAGAGAGAGAGAGTGAGAGAGAGAGAGAGAGAGAGAAAGAGAGAGAGAGAGAGAGAGAGAGAGAGAGAGAGTGTGTGTGTGTGTGTGTGTGAGTGAGAGAATCACTTAGTTCAGGGGAAAAAGTCAGTACCCTAAACTTCAGAAAATACAAACAGAAATTGCAAGCAGACAAAAAATACAGATTGAGAAAACACAATTCAACACTCCAACAGACAATGCTTCTAACTGTCTGACCGTTACATACATACATAATAGTTACCAGAGAAAGAAGCACCATCTAGGTGTTCAAACTTGGGGGGCTCCTTAAAGGCTACCCAGAGTCTCATCTGGCTACATCACAAGAACGCCCTTCCCACAAGTGAGCCCCAAAGCAGAATGCTAACCTCAGAGTGTGTGTGTATATATATATATATACTTCTTCAGGGTCAGAGGGCATCACAACCAGTGTGACCCCACTGCCTAATTACAAAGTAGCAAAAGGTGTGGGCCTTCCTAAAAAACAAACCTCCCGTAGTTAAGCTTCTCTTGTTGGGCTCCACTTGAGGCCCATTAAGGAGCAGGGAAGATCTTCAGATTCCCTTACCATTACAAGAATCAAGCAGAAGGCCTGCAGTCAGAAAACCTGGACTCAAATCCCAGCTCTGCCAGTTTATTAGCTCCTTGTCTTTGTACATTGCTACAGACCCTTCTGGGCTTCTGTTTACTCATCCATAAAATGAAGGATTGGCCCGCTAGGGGGCACAGTGGGTAGAGTACCAGACCTGAAGTCAGGAAGACTCATCTTCAAATCTGGCCTCAGACACTTGCTAGCTGTGTGACCCCAGGCAAGTCACTTAACCTCTTCTGTTGGCTTCAGTTTCTTCATCTGTAAAATGAACTGGAGATAGAAATGGCAAATCACTCCAGTGTCTTTGCAAGAAAACCCCAAATGGGGTCATGAAGAGTCAGACATGATTGAAACAACTTAACAACAAAACATGAAGCATTGACTAAATGACTTTTAATTGCCCTTCTGGTGCCAAATCTTAATTAGGCCAAATGAACTCAGATCATACTAATGAGACAAAAATCCAGGCAAAAAACCTGTTCATCTTGCTTCTTATTCAATGGTCCTACTGGATCATACTTCCTTTATCCTCAGGGTGATTTTAGGAGAGAAAGAATGAAAATGAGGAATTTCTGACAATTACATCATTTTATTTTATTGTAGTCAGTGGGTCTGGGCCTTTGGTACAAGGTTCAGGAATCCAGAAGCTAGTCCTTTTTTTGGATAGAATATGTTTTAGAACATTTCATTTTGTTTTGAGACAAAGTTCTTTAATGTGCCAAAGGCCTGCACCAGGACCTCCTCTTCTTATGGAGGATAGGTTTTCAGAGTGATGGCAGTCTAGTTAAACTAGAATGGCTTCAGGAATCAGACTTCAGAACTGTGTCTAAGGACCAACCCAACTAAGCTTGTAGAGGCTCATCACCAAGCTGGCTTTGGAGTTGGTTCGACCTTTGAGGTTATCTAGTCTACTCCTTTCATTTCATAGATGAGGGAAATTGAAACTCCAAGAGCTGAAACGATGTTTTGTTTCTGCGAGTCAAACCAGAGCTCTGGCCATCAAATCCTTCCAGATTATCATTGGGATCTTTCCCATGCTTTATTTTAGGTGAAGCGGAGAACATACTGGATACAGAACATGACAAGCTGCAGCTGCCAAGAGGAATGATCACTTTTGAAACCATGGAAAAGTCCAGAAAAGCTCAGAGCAAGTTCTTCGTAGAAAAATGAAGGTGGCTTCACTAGGCCATACTCAAAGCACAAAATAACTTGGTTGAATCATAGGGTTTTTTATTTAATTTTTTTAATGGCACAAATATTTTGGATATAATGTGGTTTGTAAAAAAATTAAAACTTATCATGTCTAAAATATATTATGCATTTTACTTCAAGGACAATATCTCCATTTTTCACATTTTTCAGGTATGTGTGCTGAAATCTATGGTAATACTTGATGTGGTTCACAACTTTTCCAGTTGACAGCTGGGCCTTAATAAATGAGTGGCTTCAAAACTGTTTTGACTGTGAACTTGTCATTCAAAAGATTTGAACATGCACTCTCAATATACATATATATGTATGTATGCACATGCTTACACATTTATAAAACTTATCCTTTATCAATATATTTTATATACTGCAAAACATATCTGAAGTAGAAATGTAAAAAAAATGAAATAAATATTTTTAAAATAATGTTTATTTTATTTATTAACCCTGACAAAGCTTTTTGCTCCCACTAAAATATTATTCAGGGGAATTGTTATTAATAATATTTTAGTGATCACAGTAGTCTTAATAATTCCCTTTTTGGGGCCAGCTTTTTTGTCAGCTCTAATTAGATCCTCACTGTTTTTACCTCAGAATGTGGCCAAGAGAACTCCCAAGGCTCAGCACTGCCATAGTTCTCCACCAGTGTTTGCATTATTAGCACAATTTTAAACTTGCACTTTCTTTGCAGGAGTATTTTCAAGTCATTTATTCACTTAGTTAAAACAATAAAATAAATTATCTAGAAATCTGTTCTGCTGACTATAATAGTTTGCAGTACACTGAAAATGAATGAACATGTGAGGAAGATGTTCCTCTGCATTACAGAGGAGGAAGTGCCTTCTCTTTTCCCAGAATACCTTGGGAACCATATATAACATCTTAACTGTCTGACATAGGAAACAAATGTGGATTCTTTTGTCAATCTTTATGTTAAGTATTAACTAAGCTTACTATATTTCTTTTTTAAAAGGATTAGAAATAGAAGTTTTAAATAAATAATTCAAAAGAAAAAATTTTTTAAAAATTTAAAAATCACCCAAAAAAGGGGGAAAAAAAAGAAATTGGAAATATAACTGCAATCCTGGTGATTGCTTCTATCCAAACTATATGTAAGGCTGGGGAACCTGAAGCCTCAAGGCCACATGTGGCCCTCTAGGTCCTCAACTGTGGCTGTGAATCCAAGCTCTGAAGTTTGGATTCAGTCAAAGTGCTGCACCCTCAGCCCTGCGTATAGACCAATTTAAAGTAGCCCTGTATTCAAATGATTACTTTGTAAAAAAAAGACCTTTGAAATCTTCAATGTATATAGGACAACATGGAACATCATAATCTCAGAAGAATCAAAGTTGCAATGGCTCATAGGACAAAGGTAGGTGGTAGCCTAAGCCTGCATAAGAAAAATGCTGCAGATGGCATTATCAAAGATATGTACAACTGGAAGTGAAGAAGGATTGATCCAATAATGAGAATGAGGCAAAGAAGACAAGTCCACCAACAGTATATTGTTAAACACAAAATACTAAAAGAACCAAGGGAGGGAGGGTCTCTTTGGAAGACGAGTGGTGAGATATGGACAAGTCTTACCAAGACTAACAAGGTGTAAATGGATTCTGAATTACATCAGTGATAGAACTGCTCAGGGGTTGGTCCATTGAAGGATCATCTTTCTTCATTATGGTATTTGAGACTTTGAAATTCGTGTAATTTGTTAGCCACTGTCCAGATTCAATTGTAGTTTTTTGTGCTTGGTAGAGGAGCCAGGCAAATGCAGAGATTTACAATTTAACAATATGGCACAGCATAAAGAGTACTGGACACAGAGTCCTAGCTTTGAGTCAAGGTTTCTAACTTCATTAGTTGTGTGACCCTGAGCATATTACTTCCTCTCTCCAAGCCTCATTTTCCTTATCTGTAAAATGGGTATGATACTTGCACTACCTACATCACAGGGTTGTGATGAGGAAAATGATTTGTGAACATTAAAAAGTCATATAGGGGCAGCTAGGTGGCATGGTGAATAGAGCGCCAGTCCTGGAATCAGGAGAACCTGAGTTCAAATGCAGCCTCAGACACTTAACACTAGCCATGTGACCTTGGGCAAATCACTTAACCCCAATTGCTCTGCCTTCCCCCCTCCAAAAAGCAAAACAAAATTAAATTAAAAAGTCATATAAATGTGAATTATTAGTAAATAGTAGCTCCGTGCAAAATCTAAGCAAATGGCATCATACTGCAAGTAATGATTAGGTAAAAAAAAAAAAATCTATATACTTTAATTTACAAAAGAATTTGTCTTCCAAAAGTTCATTTATAAGCAAAGAAAACTTTTTTTGGTTGTGAGCAAAGAAACGCACCCATTCCCCTCAAATAAGTACCTTCCCTAATTGCTCTGTTATTGTCTGAAATTCCAACAACTGAAAATAAAGCCTTTCATTTTATGATTAGGAAAAAATAGCTCAAAAATGCAAATATCTGGGAGAGAGTAAACATTGGTGCCAATCTTATGTTCTTAACCTTTCTGTGTTATGGATACCTTTGGTGGTCTGGTAAAGCATGTTAACTCTTCCGAATAACATTTTTTTGGAGGGGGAGAAGGCAAGGCAATTGGGGTAAAGTGACTTGCCCAAGGTCACACAGCTAGTACATGTGATCAAGTGTCTGAGGCTGGATTTGAACTCAGGTCCTCCTGACTCCAGGGCCAGTGCTCTATTCACTGTGCCACCTAGCAGCCCCCCAAATGGCTTTAAATGAATAAAATAAAATTCATAGCATTACAAAGGAAATTATTTAAATACAAATATCAGTATATTTTTTAACAAACCCTCACAGATTCCAGGTTAAGAACCCTTGAATGCCAGTTAAAATGTGAGCTATACAAGGTCCTCTTCCATTTTGTTTGGTAGGGCTGAGCAAATAGAAGGTACTAGGTGGGGGAGATAATAAAACTGAAGGGCAATGAGGGTATCTTTAGAAAACAAAAATAAATTGCCAGCTTCAAAGTTTCGCCAAGAGAGGATGGATTTAGATTCATCTGCTATAGGTGGATCCAAGGAGATTTTGAGGACTTTGGAATTTTATGTCACTTGTGAGGATAGTTCCTACTAAGATGACATCCAAGACTTAAATTCGTGCAATTTATACCCTACCTATAAGCAGTAGTCCATGGGGTGAGATGTAGCTTAGCAGGAGCTATGTTTACAAGTGACATAAATCCCCAAAGCCCTCAGAAAACTCTTTAATTCATAATGTACCGTAGATGAGCTATGGTACTACCCAGTCCTTGGGGGGTTCAGACAGTTTCTGGTGCTTGTTACTCCTGCTGGGATATGGCAAAGTACCATGAGGATTTTGTCTGAGGCTGTAACTAAGGGACTCCCAGCCATGACCCTCAGAAAGAAACCTTGTTTTACTTACCAATGGATTCCTATTTACAAGGAATTCTGAATTCTACAAAATTGTTCATTCTCAATGACCCCGAGAGGTAAGCAAGCACAACCCCCATTTCACAGATGACTTCTTAGAAACCTATTCATCTCTTATAATACCTAATAACCCGAATCAGATTATCTTGGTCAAACATTCACCCATTCACTCAACATTTATTGGGTTTTGTGGGAAAGTGACTTAAGAAAAGTGACTTTTCATCACAAAACTGTGGTTCCTGATTTGATCTCAATATAGCTTGAGTCTTGACTAGATCAAGGAAGCAGGAAATCATGAGGCTATTTGACGATAGTTGTCTCTGGATTATGGGGCTACTCTATCCACATATAACCAGGCCTAGCCAATTAAACTCAAATCTCAGAACATATGTAGTGTGCTCTGCCTAACGTCAGCCCATATGGAAGATGCTAGGGAGACTGATTCCAGAAAAGTGTCCTAGAATTTAAAGTGCACCCTATCCCCCCAACTTGGAGCTTTTTCAGACGCTCTGTTACTGGTTCTGCTCTGTTAACCATGGGTTAAAGAGATGGATTATTGATTGGTTGCTTAGCTGGAACTGGGGTACATTTAAGAGGCACTAACCAACCAAAGCAAAAGTCTAACTCTTCCTGATGCCTACCTAGTTGCTATTTGGATGAGAGACATAATTCTGCAAGCTTCCAAATGGGGTGTTGCCTCAGGCCCTCCTCATCCGAGATGGCCAGTGGATATGGGCCTCTCTTCTTTGCCTTTTTCCCATGTTTTTCTTTCCTACTTTTAGTACTGAAAATAACTACCTCCTAAGGAGCTTAGACAGGGCAGAATAGCAAGGCACAGGAAGTTCAGGAGCAGGATCCATGCCAGGATTCACTAGATAGTGAGGATCAAAGAGAGACACCTATTTGATCCAACCCATCAGTAGCAGAGAGAAACTATGCTTCCCTGAGAAGTGAACTTTGGTGGGGGGTGGGGGGAAGGGAAGCAGGGAGTGACTGTTACATAGAAAGTATGCTTTACTGTGAATTGATCCAACCATTCTGGAGAGCAATCTGGAGCTACACCCGAAGGGCTATAAATAATTGTATGCCCTTTGACCCAGTAACACCACTTCTGGGGTTGTATCCCAAAGAGACCATAGAAGTGGGAGGAAGAACCATATGTACAAAAATATTTATTGCGGCTCTCTTTGTGGTGGCAAAAAACTGGAAATTAAAGGGATGCCGGTCAATTGGGGAATGGCTTAACAAGTTGTGGTATATGAATGTAATGGAATACTATTGTGCTATAAGAAATGAGGAGATGGACTTCATAATTACCTGGAGAGGCTTATACAAATTGATGCTAAGTGAGAAGAGCAGAACCAGGAAAAATTTGTACACAATTACAGACACATTTGTACACAATTACAGGTTGTGTGACAACCAACTTTGATAAACTGGACTCTTCTCAGCAACACACAGTCATAAGACAACTCTACAAGTCTCAGGATGGAAGGAGATGTCTACATTCAGAGAAAGATCTAGAAAGAACAGTTTAAATGGAGACTGAAGCAGTCTACATGCTATTGTTCTTTTCCATGTTTGGATTTGTTACTTTTTTTCCCATTGTTCACTCCATTGGTTACAACCCTTCTATACAACCAGACTATTGTACAATGTGAAAGTATTTACAGATCCTATACTTGATTGCACGCCGCCATGGGGGGAGAGGAGAAAATTTGAAACTCAAGGGAATCTGGAACTGAATCTTGTAAACTAAAAGTAAATGAACAAATCAATTTAAAAGAAAAGAAAAGAAAAGAAAAGTATGCTCTGTCTGAATCCACCCTCCCCAGAGATTGAGGTAGTATATGGGAGAGTAAACCCCCAAGGACTGGGAGAAATGCTTGTAACTTCTGTTACTGCTTCATCTTCTCAGTAAATATCTCTTTGTTATAGCTGACAGATGTTAATTGGTTAAATGAAATTGAGATTCCATGGTAAAGTTAGGATGTTAGAGCTCTCTTCCCCAAACCCCGCACAATTCCTCCTCCAAACAGATTCAGAAAACACGCTAGACTGAATCTTGGTTAGGCAATCCAAGGCGGAAAAAATCACAGTGAAATTATAAACCTCATAATGAAGATTTATTAGTAAGATTACAAATTAAAAATCATAGGGAGACAAAGAGAAGGGTCTGCAGGCACTAGGAGTGGGGTCTAACCAGAAATGGTCCCCTTTCAGCACAGGGAAAGGCTGTGTCCTGGGCTGAGATGAGGTCTTGCATATAGAGCCTAAATCTGTCTAGGGGGCAGACATGGAAGCCAACTAGCAGCTCTGTTGTTTACTGCCCGGTGCCTACTGTGTGCCAGGCACTGTGCCAACCACTTTACAAATATTATTTCATTTGATCCTCACAGCAACCCCAGGAGGTAGGTGCTATTATTATCCCCATGTTACAGTTGAGGAAATTGAGGTAGGCAAGGGTCAAGTGATTTGCCCAGGGTCACACAGACCTGCTTGAGTCTAAATTTGAACTTGGTTCTTCCTAACTCCAGGTCCAGTATTCTCACTCCTCCTGCTGGTTCCTGGACAGGGGCTAGACCTATCATTTCACTACTACACAGAATTCCCAAATAAAGAAAATCCCTCTACCAATGCACCCAGGAAGAAAGACCTCAAATACCATGGAGCCACAGTCAGCATCACACAGGATTTCACAGCCGCTGCTATGAAGGAGCTGAGAGCTTAGAATACAATATTCCAACAGGCAATGGATATAGGCTTACAATCCAGAATAATTTACTAGAAAAAGTATAATCCTACAAGAGAAAAAAATATATCTTTGAGGAAATGGAGACTTCCAAGCATTTCTTATGAAAAGATCAGTACTCCATAGAAACTGTGAAGTGCAAACACAGGAATCAAGAGAAATATAAAAAGGTAAACACGAGGGAACAATCATAAGGGACTAAATGGGGACAAATTGCTTCCAGTCCAATATTGAGAGATGATACACATATCATTTTACAACATTAACATCACGAGAGGTCATAAATGGCGTCTAATTAAACAGAGGGCCTGAGAAGGGTTCTGTTATGTCTTAATGATCTTAAAAGAAGAATAGAAAGGGAAGAAAGAGGAACACCCTGGAGGAGGTAAGAGGTAAGAGAGATAAGGGGAATCTACAGAAGAAGTCCACACAAACCAGGAGTTAAGGGCGGAGGGAGTGGGTAACACAAATTTCACTCATCTGAGCTGGTAAAAAGAAGGAAGAAAACATATAAGCATATCCAGTTGGGTATAGAAGTACATTTCACTCAACAGGGAAATAGGAGGGAAAGAAGACAAGGGGGATTAATGGAAGGATTCAATTTAAGCAAAGCAGACTCTAAAGATGTACAAAAATGTTTGTAATTCTTTTTGCAATGGCAAAGAATTGGAAACTAAGGGCATGACTGAACAAGTTATGATATTTTAAATGTGATAGAAAACTATTTTTGTGCAAGAAATCATAAAGCAGATGGTTCCAGAGAAATCTGGGAAGACTTGTATGAAAAATACAGAGTGAAGTGGGCATAAGCAGGACAATTTATACTTCAACAATATTGTAGAGTCAACTTTCAAGAAGCCAGGGCCAGAAGCAGAATGGCAAGGTCTGAGACAGATGGAGACTTTGGAGAGAGGATTGGATGGCAGAAACAAACTTAAACACACACACACACACACACACACACACAC
>CM053599.1:93903749-93929463 GCA_028646575.1 Pseudocheirus occidentalis
TCAATAAAATTAAAAAAAAAAAGAATTATGGGCAGTACGATGAAAATTTCCTAACTATAGACCAATCATATTTGGGGAATGTTCACAGGAATGATGCATTCAGGCAATTCTTAGAGAAAAGGAACCAACCACATAAATGGATCATTTCTCAGCCTTGTTCCCTTTTTGTTTGTTCCTTCTATTTGGGCTTGAACTCTTGGACCCCAAGCCTATCTCTTCTGGTGAAGTCAAAACGCCTGGATTTTAGCTTCATTTAATTATCCATCCATCCCTCCCAGAATCCCTTTTTCTATGTTAATTTCTTCCCTCTCATACCCACAGAGGTTGGAACCTGACTGTGCCATATGTTTCACTGCCTGTCATAACCCACCAGCCTTCCCATCTTCCAATCCTGGCCTCCCCTGATAAGACTTGTCTCATTGTCACTCACAACCTGGCCCTAACAAATGAACAGTAGACTAGAGATCTGTTCCCTGGTGTGTTGTTGTTTAGACATGTCTGACTCTTTGTGATCCCATTTGGGATTTTCTCAGCAAAGGTAGTGGAGTATTTTGCCATTTCCTTCTCCAGCTCATTTTACAGATGAGGAAACTGAGGTAAACAGAGTTAAGTGACTTGTCCAGGCTCACAGAGCTAGTAGTTTTCTGAGCCAGATCTGAACTCAGGTCCTCTGACTCCAGCTCAGCACTCTATCCACTGTACCACCTAACCTCTGTCCCCTCAGATGGACACAAGGCCAGAAAAGCTGTCTCATTATTGATCCTCCAAACTTCTACCCTCTTCCTAGGTTCCTCTTTCTCTGCAAGACATCACAATCCTTCCAGTTAGTTGCCTTGGTTTGTTAACTTTAAAGCATCCTCAAATCAGTTCGCTCCCTATATCTGATTCGTTAACAAGTCTTGTCAATTCTCTGACATAAAAATTGTTAATATAATTGTTAATATGACAGAAAATTGTTAATACCAAATGTTATTTGCCTCTCCCTTAATGATCCTAGTCATGCCAGAATTTCAGTAATGTGTTTACATTCCTACTGTGGAGATATTTTCTCTTGATTAGGTTAAACTGAATCATGCCCTAAATTCCCCTACCAGCACCTTCCAGAGATTGTGCTTTGGAAAGGAATGTAGTTCAAAATGGATATCAGCCTCTAATGTCCTTGCCCCCTTCCATAAGGATTCATGGCTTGAAGGGCAAAATAGTCAGAATAAAGTGATTCTCCTTGCTTCGATTGCCAAGGGCCATTGGGGTCTCATGACCCCATGACTTGCTACTTTATACGACATTCTTCCTGTCTTCTTCTCCTTTCTTCGATCTCTTGGTTGGGGAATTCACTGCATATTGTACACATGGGACATCTCCCCGGGTGGCACATTTTCTACCTTGTCATCTCCATTAAAGATGCTTTATTTCTTACTTCATGGCTTCGATTTATTTCAGGACTTGACATCTCCTTCCACAGTGAATTCTTTGTGGGTCATCTCTCCACTTACCACATTTCAGGCCCTTACCACCATACCAGGTGACTCCATTTGGGGTTTTCTTGGCAAAGATATTGGAGTGGTAAACTATTTCTGTCTCCAGCTCATTTTACTTATGAGGAAACTGAAGCAAATAGGGTTAAATGACTTGATCAGGGTCATATTACCAGTGTAAAGGTCAAATTTGAACTCGGGAAGACAATTCTTCCTGACTCTACGCTCAATGCTCCATCTACTGTGCCACATAGTTAGAACTAATATTGTGACATGGAATTCCTCTGGAATCTGCCTCCCCTAAGACCTGAATGAGGATGAGGTTCATACCTTCTAGGGGATTGACCATATCTTTCTTTTTTTCGCTTTTTGGAGGGCAGTTGGGGTTAAGTGACTTGCCCAAGGTCACACGGCTGGTTTTTTTTTGTTAAGTGTCTGAGGCCAGATTTGAACTCAGGTACTCCTGACTCCAGGGCCGGTGCTCTATTCACTGCGCCACCTAGCCGCCCCTGGACCATATCTTTCTAATATGACTTCACCTAAGGTGGAACTATTCTGTGCACTATAGAGAATGCTTCCAACCCACACACCACCTCCCTCATATACACATATGTAACCTCTACTGCTCAACACAATTTAGCCCAGTTATAGCTAAGGCTAATTATGTCTCTGCCCTTTCATTAAATAACGTAGATCTGTGCTCAGGCCAATTCATGCCAGCTCAATTTGAGAGAGTCTACTGTTAAATTTTCAGTATTAGCATTTACACCTTGCAAATGAGCTAATGTTGCAAATTGGGGCTTGATTTATTGTTTTGGTGATGATCTAAACTTAAAGTAATAAAGAAAATGTTAATAATGCAAAGTAAAATTAAAAGTGCATTGTACTCTCCCCTCCTCAAATTAGTTATTAAACATTTACAGAGCATTGGTGTCCAACTCACAACTGAAATAATCTATAGAACTCTTTGTAAACCTTAAATCACTTACATAAATGTCCAGTATCATCATCATGAGCATTCTTCAGATCGGAAAACAGAATCAGGGACAGTAAGTGACTTGCCCAAAATCATACACGTGATAGGCAACAAAGACAGGATTTCAATTCCATTTAGATGAATAGATTGGATAGGTGACAAAGAATTTAATTCTCCCATACTGTAATCTTTGCTTCCTATAGAGAAGTGAGTTTAGAGAATAAAAATCTAAGCTAGGGCAGCATCAACACCCAGCATAATGTGTTGGGCATAGTAACTACTTCATATTTAATTGAACTGAATTCTGCTGCCAAACCCAATTCTCTCCCTCCCTGTGATGGCAGCTTTGTGGAAGTCCTTCATTAGACCACCTTCCTTGCTCATGCTCTATTGATCTTAGTGGGTAACAGGTGCCATCTTTCTTTAAGGAGAGTTCAACTTTTTCAGGGATCCATAAAACATGAAAGAATGCTTTAGATAAATTCTGTTCTCTAAACCCTTTATTGTCTGAAGATATCTCACTCAATGTTTACACAGATAATGCTACTGATAACAGCCACATAGAATCCAAATGACACACACAGTCATCACAGAAAACTCAGTTTATTGCCAGGCACACAAAAATCATCTCTGCTTACGCATCACACCCTATGCTTTCTGCGGGTGTCCTTGCAGAGCCAGTATATCAAGGACATTATTAACCTTGTCCACTAGCACTATTTTGATTAAACAGCGGCACAGTCAGTAGACAGGTTTACCACATTATACTTCATTATTTCACATTCCTCCAGCCTGTTTTTTGATAAGGAATGTAACATGATCCACCGAGCCCCCTTATGTTTTGACAGACTGGGTGGAAATTAATTCTTCCATATAATTGTTTCCTATAACAGAAGAGAGTAAAGACAGTGAAGTTTATTACCTCTGTTGCACTCGATGGAAAGAAACAATTGGTATAAAATTAAACCCCAGTGTTCTTGTAAAAGACACATTTCACAAGATTCCAAATAAAGTCTTTTAGTTTTATCTTTAAGATAGTTACGTCCCACTAGAGGAAAATTAATAAGAATTTAAAATACTTCATTGACTCTTTGGCCAAAATAGACCATGGTTCCATATACCTATAGTATAATCTCTCCCTTTTATCACTTTCCTTTAAAGCTCAACTCAGAGAGTATTTCCTCCTCCTCCTCCATGAAACCTTCGATTGATCTTTAGCCTTTTCGTCCCAAGTAGTTTTGACCTTCTCCTTCATGCCACTTATAGAACTTTACTTTGTATCCTAATATACTTATAATTGTTTAAAAATTATTTATAAAAAGTTAATGCTGAATAATACAACTAATTAAACTTGCTAAGTAATTATATTTAAATCAACTAATTTCAATGTGTAAAATCGTCTAAGAACTCTTCTGTCTCTGCTTTAAGTCTCCACCAGCATTCTTATTTATCCATTGTTCCCCATTCATTTTCTTTCCTTTTTCTTCATTGTTTGTAGTCAGGATGTCTATTCCTTCTTCTTCTGGTTTTCCTTTTTTCAGCTTGCGTTATTTCATAAAGAACTTGCCCTGATTTCTTTATGCTCCTAATTGTTGGTCCTAATGGCCCATTAGTATTGTGTTGCATTTTTAATGCACTTCTCATGTAATGTTTTATACTTTAGTTATCTGTATATATTTTTACTATAACTGTGAGCTCCCTGAAGGCAGAAATTATTTTTTATCCAGACCAATGTTTTACACAAAGAAACTATTGACTTATTATTGAATAAATGAATGAAATACATTAATATATAAAATTATTGATTCACTTTATCTTTTAGTTGAATTTTCAAATGTCATTCTGACATTTAAAAGAAAGACAAGAAATATTAAATTTTTGTATATTTTTTTCCTTAGATTGAGAAGCAAGAAAAAAAGGTTCTCTCAATTAAAAGGTAAAAATGTAAATAGCTGAAGATTGAAACCTGTGCCTATGCTATCCCATGTCATGCCATGCCATGCAATCTAGCTTTTTTTTTTCTGGTTGCTTGCAATATTTTTTATTTGACCAGCCTGCACAGTGTAAAGATTCTGGAGCAGAGGAAGGGGTCAGAGCAGGGATCAAGAAATCAGTTTGGATTTAAACTGCTTAGGACCTCTTCTTGAATTGCGGCCTCAAGGCAGTGAGGGGGGGGAGGAGGAGGAATAGCTTAGATGGTTGTAGACTGAGCACCCTCTGGTGACAAAAGAGCATAATAAAGCCTTTGGGGGAAGCAGTCTCTACCTACTTGTGTCATATACTTAGAGAGGACTAACCTCAGAATGGAAATTTTCAAATTGTGGTGCTAGAGGGAACTTTTGAAATTCTTCTGGACAACAAGGAAGTCAAATCAGTTAATACTTAAGGAAGTTAATTTAGACTATCATTTGGAAGGGCAAATGCTAAAGCTTAAATACATTGGCCACATAATGAGAAGACAGGACTCATTGGACTTTGGGAAAGATTAAAGGCAAAAGTAAAAGAGGACCTCAGAGGGTGAAATGGATAGACAGTGTCATGGAAGCAAGGTATGTGAGCTTGGACAGACTGAAAGATAATGAAGTGTAGAAAGGCCTGGCTTGCTATGATCATTAGGGTCATGAAGAGTTGGACAGAGTGAATAATATGTCTCTCAAAGAGTACACCTCCTAGCGGACAATTCAGATACTACACTTCTTGGTTGGCTAATTAAAGAAGGCAAAAAGCTGATGCGAACTGTTGCGATTAACACCAGTTTTAGGTGTTACGTGGGAAACACATAGGGGTCACAGGATATTTGGAAAAACATGTTTTTTTTCCTTTATAATAAGGATTTAATTCACTTTAGTACCTTTTCTCTTATGTAAATACGATAACTTTCCAATTCAACTTTATTCATTCTCTCAGTTATTCTTCATATTGAAGAGGGAATGTAGATTTCTTTAGTTATATAACAAAAAGACATCCGTGTGTTTGTATCTTTTATTAATGAGAGGCCATTTGCTATATTTACAGCAGAGCACACCCTTTAAAAGTTTTGAAAATGAACGATCTTTTCCCCAAATATTCTCCATGCTTCAGAATTTTCAAAAGCTTCCCCCAATACTCCCTGATGCCAAAGAGAGAATTCATTGAAAACAATGAAAATGAATGCACGGCAGCAATCAGCTAGAATTTACTGAGTGTCACCCACGTGTACAGTACTGTAGGTGCTGAAGAATGGAACAGAAAAAGAATATTAGTACTCTGGGTCATAGTTTTATATATGTCACAAAATTTACTTGCCTATCCTTTCTAATCTACCCTAATTTTGTCAAGGTCTCTTCCTGTGGGAACCCAAACAATTTGTGTGTGTATGTGTGTGTGTGTGATGCCTGATGGCAAATTCTTCAATTTGAAGAAGCTACAAGCCAAGACCAAAGTGGAGAGAATGTCAGTGGGTGTTTTTCTGTTTGCAGATGATTGTGCATTTAACACAGCCTCTGAGATGCAACAAGGTATGGATCAATTCTCTGCTGCTTGTGCTAATTTTGACCTAACAATTAACACCAAGAAAACACAGGTGCTCCATAAGCTACCACTAAACCACTGATTCGTGAAACCATGAGTTACAGAAAAATAGAGATATTTTTAATGTTGTGGATAAGTTCACTTACCTTGGCAGTATACTTTCCAGGGATGTACACATTGATAATGAATTTGGTATATGCATTTTGAGAGCTAGCTCAGTGTTTGGGAAGCTCTAAAGGAAGGTGTGGGAGAGAAGAGGTATTGGACTGGCTACCAAACTGAAGGTCTACTGAGCCATTGTGCTGACCTCATTGTTGTATGCTGTGAAACCTGGACAGCACCATGCGAGGAAACTGAATTGCTTCTATTTGAATTGTCTTAGGAAGATTCTGAAGATCACCAGGATAAAGGTAGGATAAAGTTCCAGACACTGTGGTCCTTACTTGAACTAAACTGCCAAGCATTCAAACTCTGCTTCAGAGACCACAACTCCAAGGGGCTGGCCACACTGTTCAAAAGTAAAATGTACACTTGCCAAAAAGACTGTTTTGTGGAGAACTCAAACAGGGCAAGTGTTCACATGGTGGTCAGAAGTGATACAGAGATACTCTCAAGAACTTTGGAATTGAATGTGTGACATAGGAGACACTAGCACAGGACTGCTCAGCATGCCGTGCCCACATTCGAGAAGGTGCTGCACTCTATGAGCAAAGCAGAGCTGAAACAACTCAAAGGAAACTCGGGATGCACACATTTGGAGAATCCACCCCCAAAATGTTCACACAGACTATTTGTGCCAGACCCGTGGTAGAGCATTCTGAGCGTGCATTGGTTTGAGGTGTTGAAACTTGACTTTAGCATGGTGTTTCATTTTGGTCTTTTTTGAGAAGGACCACAACCAACCAACCATACATGCATGTACACATACACACACATAATATATAATTTGCTAAAAGTTTATAGCCAAAAAGAACCTTAGAAATAATCTCATCTGATTCCTTGCTTTAGTTACATCCTCATCTATGGATTGTAGAGGAGACTTTCTCAAGGTTACACACAGAAAAGTTAAAAAAAAATAGTGCTGGAATTCAAACCCATGTCCTCACACTCTAAATTCAGGGTATTTTCCACCTCATGAATCTGAGAAAATACTTGAGTAAGAGTTCTAACAATAAAAAAATATGTAGTTTAGCTACTTGGGAGGCTGTGGTGGGGCAGATCCTAATTAAGCTTAAGGAGAAGTCCATTTCAGATGTGAAGTTTATTTTAAGAAAGTGCTGCATCCAGCTCTCTGGGAACTTGCATATATGTTTAGTTAAAAATTAATGTATTCCATATTCAGAGTTAACGAGCACTTTTTAAAATTGGCAATTAGACATTCAATACATAAAGATAGGGACTTAACCTGTGATTTCATTAGTATAGGGAATCCCAGGTGAGAAGCCTCTCTACAACTTAAAATCTTAGATTGCTGCTTAGAGCACTGAGAAATGAAGTGACTTGTTAAGGGTCACCCCTACAGAGGTACTCCTTGAAACCAGTTCTTTCTGGTTTTGAGACCAGTTCTGTACTCAACACACCAAGCTGTCCCTCATGCATACAAATACATGTATATATTACATATACACACATGTACACGCATACCATTAGCACATATTGTATAGACACCCTAATATACAGACACACTATATTTATGAACCCATATAATACATGCTATATCCGTATATACTATATACACATACATACATGTGTGTGCATGAAGACTTTGGGAACAGAGAGAGAAGGCAGAGAAGTAGACAGACAGAGACATATAACTATGTAAGACAAAATAAACCTTTTCACGACCACATGGAGAAGAAAAGATACTCAGTAAAGAAAACGTCTCTTCACATCCTCTTCTGCCCGAGATTCTAGGATCGATCCCACCCACTACGTATCTCCGGTCCCCCTGCCAAGAACAAGACTAAGAATGGAAGGAAAAGAAGAAGCAAACATTTTTCGCATTTATCACCGAACTTCACTAAAGTCACTATATTCCCTTCCCATTCTTCCAAAGAAAAGTCTCTGAGCCTCCCAAACCAAGCCGCTTAGCAGGAGGCTTGCAATACGGACTGAAGTTATTTTGGTAGAGGGCAAGAATGTTGGTTCTAGGGTCCATGATCTTGGGTTCGAAGGTTGCCTCTGGACGCCTCATTTTCCCCCTTTGTAAAAATGAGGGGGATAGACTGGATAATTTTGAAGTTGTCTTCTAGTTTTAAACTGTGTGTGCGTGAGTGCGGGTGTGGGGTGGGGTGGTGTGTGTGTGTGTGTGTGTGTGTGTGTGTGTGCGCGCGCGCGCTTTTGAGACACAAGGGTCCACCAAGAGAAAGATGTGTAAAAAACAGGGAAGCTAGATAGGTCTGGGCTAGGGAGAGAAGGGCTGGGGAACGGGGTGTGGGCTAAAGGGAGGAGAAAGGGGAGGGGAGAGGGCGAAAGGGGAGGTGGAGATGGAGAGATAACCTGTTGATTGTGGAGTTGATTAGTAGAGCGCTGGCTATAAAAAGTGGAAGAAGCGCGTCCAAGAGCAGCAAGAAGGCAGGGACAGGTAGCGGGAGAAAGCCTCCTGAGAGACTGACGGAGCGCAGCCCTGCCAGAAGCTCCCGGGAACGAAAGGGAGGACTGACGGTCAGAGCTGCTTCTAGCCAAGCGGAACAGGCGGCAGGACACAGTTGGGAGCGTGCCACCGGCAGGCGCAAGGATGCTGCTACATCTGCTCTTTTCCTACCTGTTGGGGGCCTCCCTGCTGCTCAGTGTCTCCTCCGAAGAGCTCAGAGTCTACAGCCTCGAGGAGAGACCGATAAAGGTGTGCGGCCGCGATTTTGTCCGGTTGTTGATCGCCATCTGCGGAAAGCCCCGTGGGAAGAGACCCAGACGACAGGAGCCGGAGCAGATGTTCATCTCCGGCGGCAATGGTGAGTGCCCAGGCCTGGGTTCCGGGGATTTAGAACTGTAAGGGATCTTAGGGAGAGTGATCCCTATCCTGCTCTCTTAACCACGCTCCATTTTAGGGGGATCATAGAGCCAGAACTGGAGTTGACTTCAGGGGACATTTCAAGGTCCATCTCCCTTATTTTACAGATGAGGACACTAAGACCCTGAAAATCCAAGTGTCAGGTAGAAAGTGTTCAGAGGAGGGATCTGAAGGCAGGTCCTCTGACTTCAAAGTCAGTGCTTCATCATGAACCCTGACCCATATTGGGAAGAGAATCATACAAGTTCACAACGTGTGCAACAGAGCTGGGATTCCAACCGTTGTCTTTTGACTTGGGAAACTCCATAAGGGAAAGGTGAAATAATTTCTCCCCCAGCCCACCCTCTTACTTTTTCGTCACATAGGACAAATACTATGTTAGCAGGGCCATGGAGTATAGTTACCATTAACACCTAACCTTCAGCTAAATCTTTTCTCTAATTCACAGAGTGGGAAGGAGTCACCTTCCGTAATTTCATGTACTCAAAGTGCTTATGTGACCATGCAAAAATATTAGACCTCCCATTGGAGAATAAGAAACAGCATGGTAGAGGCTATTCCCAGTTCTCTCCACTTGACTCACTCTCTTCAACTCCTTCAAAGCTGTCTGATTAACACCTGTGGATTTTAGACTCAAATTCAAGTAGTACTCTAGAACCCAAAACAACTGTACAGGTCATCTAGTCCAAGCCTTCTTAAACTTTTTCCACTCTGCAATACCTATTAATTCTTCTTTAACTGTGGGTCTCCACCCTGATTCTTAACCTTTTTTTGAGTCTTGGGCAGCTTTGTCTGTCTGGGGAAACCAATGGACCCCTTCTCAAACTAATGGTTTTAAACATTAGTGAATAGGATTACAAAACCCCTCCATAAGGACAGGAGTTTGAGGAATGGCTAGATCTTTGTATGTGGAGAGCCTTGTGAGGAAGGGATGAGAATTTCCAACTCAGATAAACTTGTAAAAAAATTTTCTGCCTCCATTTGCCAGTATTCCTACAGTGTAGGAGAGAAGAGGCAGCTCAAAAAAAGCTTAACTTTTGAGATTAATGAAAAGCCCAAGAGACAGTTTCTGGGTAATTATCAATTTATTAATTAGGCTAGCTGATAATTATTAAATTGATGGTCAGTGGTTTCTCTCAGTAACCAAAGATGTCCAATAGAGATACTGGATGCCTTACTATACTTTTGGAAAAGGAGGTGCCCCAGCAGGTGAAAAATCAATTCTGATTGGTGAACAATTAATAAAGGGATAAACTTTCAAATGTGGAGGTTAACTAGAAGTTCTTAGCCCCTCTAATGAGAATGTGGCTTGATCATGAGACTCAGTCACTTCCAGCAATCTGTATAAAGAAACCTATCTCTACTCAGACCACTCTGGTTGGCTTTCCCTTTCATGAACTGGGTCACTCCAAGGGGGAGGAAACTGTACAAGGGTATAGATTTACTTTGTTAGGGCAAAAATGTACTTAGATTACATGATTTACCCTTTAAAATATTCCCAGAGGATTTGGGCAATCTCATCTATCAACAATGTCCTTCAGAGACTGATGGACTTACATGGTCCTGTTCAATAAATGAGGAAATAGAAATCCTAAGGTAATTGGTTATTAATATAATAGGAAATAATAGCTTCTCTCATTTTCATAATTTTGAAAAGATCTCACTTGATCCTCACAATATTCTTGTGATATAGGTGGTATTCCCAGTTTTACAGATGAGGAAATTGAGGTAGTGACCTTCCAGAGTCAGTGTCTGAAGCAAGATTTGAATTTAGGTCTTCCTGATTCCAGGTCAACCACTCTATTCATTGAGCCATCTAGCTGCATCTATGATTCCTGTCCTAAGATACTTAAAAGAATCCATCAACTTTTAAAGATTATGATCATTCCTGAAATTTTAAGGAAGCCCGTGTAGTTATATAAAAACAGGAAAAGGAGGGAACCTGGAAAGAAAGTCTTGTTAGCTTTATTTCCATATACAATTGATGTTAATCATAAAATAAATTGTCTAATGCTTAGAAGACACTGTAGTTAGAATGAAGCAATATACTATATGCAGCACAAAACTTTGGAAAAACATCTTTACAGATGAATATTAATATAGTCAAATTAATGTAATATGAACTGAATATGAAGTACTGAGCAGATAAACAAAAAATAAGGAGATGAATTTTGATCCAGGTTTTGAAACAATGAGATTTTGAATCAATGAATCATCAAAGGAACAAGAGAAGGGGAACAAACGTTTAAATGCCTGCTATGGCGCACTAACATAGCACACTAATGTAGTGTACTATGGACACTATGTTAAGTACTGGGCAGGAAAAAAAAAGAAAGTGAAGCAATCCTTGTCATAAACACTTATAATGAATATATATGTTTAATATAACCCAAAGTAATTTTGGAAGTGTATGTACTAATAGCTGGGGAGGGAAGAGGTGAAGCCAGGTGGATAAAGCCAGGAAAGTCTTTATCTATACATATACACATATATATATATATATATATATGTATATATATACACACACACACAATAAACTCAAGTTAAGTCTTGAAGGAAAATTAGGGGTTCCAAGAAACAGAAGTGGAATAAAAGTGCATTCCAGGAACAAGGGACAGCCCATGCAAAGGCATGGAGACTGGACATGGAAGATGGAACATCATAGGCAAAGAACAGCCAAGTAAGCCAGTAGGGCTGAATCACTGAGTGTGTGAAGGGAAGTAATATATGAAGAAGATTGCAATAGTAGGAAGAGGTCACATTGTGAAGAGATTGAAATGTTAAACAGAGGAGTTTCTATTTGAGCTTATAAGTACATAGGGAGCCAATGGAGTTTATTAAATGAGAGGGATGGTGATAAAGTCAGACTTGTACTGTCAGAAATTCATTTTGGTAGCTTTGTGGAAGATATGTTGGACAGGAGAGAGGCTTGAGGTAGGGAAACCAAATCGGATGGCTATGGCTATGGTCTAGGTGAGAGCAAATGAGCACCCGAACTAAAGGGATGACAATGTGTATGGTGAGGAGGAAAGGTATGTGAGATGTTAATGGAGATAGAATTGACAAGATTTGGCAACTGATCAGAAATGCTGGGTGAGTAAGAGGAAAGAATTGGAGATGACCTGTCATTTTGAAAGGGAGTAAAATGCATGAATTAGCTGAAAGGGTGGAAGAGAGCTTTTCAAATAGAGGGGATGGTATGAGCAAAAGCATCGAGATGGGAGTAAGCACATTTGCAAAAAGATTTGTTTAGCAGGAAGGTGAGATAGGTAGATAATAGTTATTGAAGACCCATAAACATTGTACTGCAGAGTTATGGTTTGAAATGATAGGTTATAAGTGGTAAATTCTGGAGAAGGGGAATGCCGTGATGAAAATGGAGTAGGAAAAAGAATATTCTGGAAACTGTGTAAACTAAATCAGTGGGGAATATATTGCAGGCAAGGATACAATCTAGGAAGCCACTGGGGGCAACCTAGGCAGTGGCACCACTAGTCCAATGCACATAGAAGTATACTTAGCCCAGAGATCAATGGCATGAGGAACTACCTCCTTCTCAGGGCCCCAGATGTTTGAACATAATCAAGTAGGGAACCAAAGAATTTTTTTTACCAAAGGAGTAACATGCAGACTTTTGTATAAGTTATATTTGGCACTTAGTTCTATGAAAGATGGCTTGGAAGGGAGAGAGAATGGTGACAGGAAGATATTTTATAAGCCTATTACAATATCCAGGCAAATGAGAGCCTGTATTAGGATGGGCACTTTGAAAAGGGAAGTGGGAAAGTTGCAAGAGATGTTGTAGAAATTGAATCAATAGACTCAGTTAACTGCTGGACCTTGATTTCTGGGGACTTTGAAGAAGCTTTGAAATTTCCTTCAAAGGCAATTCAACTTGCCGTCTCCCTCTTTTCAAATTCTGTTCCCAGTTTATTTGCAGCGTCTCACCAAGGTATGTGTCTTCTCAGGTAAGCCCCAAAGGTCAGTTACTCATCTAACTGCATGCCATAATCCAGATTTTAGAGATTCTTTGGTCATTATCCATTTGTTTTTCCATCTTTGGATGGTTAAGTCAAGTGGTTATGGATCTCTTCCAGAAGGTTCTGCAGCATTCTGAGGCTTGATGTGACCTGTACCCCATCATGATTTTGAAAACATTAAACCTTGCCCCCTTCCACAAAAGGGATTACAAAAGCTTCTAAGTGCACAGAAAGGAAAGTGACAGGGATAGAAAAGTTATTTCATTGAGGTTAATTTTTTTTCAATTGAAGAAGATATAATTTGAAGTTTAGGGTTTTAGTTAGGATTTTATTCTTCATTTTTTATTTGTTGGGGTGGTGATTCATTTTTCTTCAATATTTCATTATCTTTTATTTTACATCAGCTAACTTATATATTTGTCTTTTTAAAATAAAATACTAAGAAAATTGAAACCATACTTTACATTATTTAAAGTCGTAATTCCAGATTATTTTCTTTTTACACATTTAAAATGGATTGATCCAGTGGCTTTGTCTACTGCAGATTTTAGTTCCATTCAGTGATATGGCGTATCTTCCAAAGTGAACTAATTACACACATTATTAAAAATATACTTACCATAAAGATAATTTACACTGACAAATAAGGAATGTCATTTATTAAGGTTATGCATCATAAAGAGGAAATTCAGGGTCAGTAGTCTTAAGGCACAAAGCTGGCAGGGGTGAGCACAGCTATCTCTAGGACAGGACAAGATGTATACAATCACTGATGAGGCATGCATACAAACACAATTTAAAACTGCTCAGTTGATCTTTCTAGGAAAATTGAACAATTAAAATGAACTGCTGTGGCTTTTTTTTCTTTAAAGAAAAGTTCACAGTCTTACTTCATTATAAAAAAAAATGGCAAGGATCTCCAAATGTGAGCTTCACAATTTGAGTAAATGAAACATTAAACAAAAATGCTTCTGAAATTCCTATCTTGTTTGGTTGTGCCTCCTGGACATTTTGCAGGCAAAGGAGTGTTTCACACAAATTGAAATGTCATTCTGGTGAAGAACAGGACATTTCCACAGACATATTAAAATTTTTTAAATGTTCAAATGACCCTTGTAGCCAAAGCTATAGATACTAGAGTCCATAGGGCTCCAGGGATTCTTTAGTAGTAAGTGCCCATTTTAAAGGACTCAGGATCTCTTTGGACCAGTCTGCTTCCTGGTCAGTTCTTCTTATCCATCTGTATGGAAAGATTTCACTTCATCTCAAAGTTCAGTAAGAAATTTGTTCAAGAATTGTTTCAAGCTGTGTAGTATATGAATTTGCATCATGGCCCATTTCTCCAGTCATTTCTAGGAGGGCTTTTTCATCTTCTAACCATTGAAAAGATTCCTGGAAACACTGCTCAGTGATCTTCTGCAATTTGCTCTTCCATTTCTAGCACCTGAGAGACATCCTCATGAAAAGTGAATGACTGTGGAGAAACCTCCTCTTCATTTTGTTCACAAAGGAGTTTTAGGTCATCTTTTTGAGGTCAATTCCCTACACCCCATTGTGTCTCTAAATCTTCAATTTGATTTGGAGGATGATGCGTAATTGGATGGATATTACCAGCAGTGGTTGGATCTATAGTCAATTCTTTTTGAGTATCTTAACACATTGTGTATTCTCACAAGATGCCAACCCTGGAGAGATGGTAGCAATCGTGCATGTGTCGGAATTTTCTCCTATGAATGAATCTCTTAGCACCTGGGTGAGTTTACTCTGAAGGGAGCATGAGGTTTATTTCTACCTGAGCCTCTGATGCATTCCTTGAGTGCTAAAAGGCTTTTATTAACTTTAGCACCTTCAAGCCAAGTTTGCCTATCTATACTGGAAATCTCTGCTCCCCTTTCACTTCCAGCCAAATCAATGGGAGAAAATGTGCCATGTAATTTTCCTTTCCCTCTGATGATAATTTGTAAGATTGCATTTGGGGGCTCTGAGATAAATTTGCATTTGCAGATGTTTGACCAGAGGTTCTGCAGCTGCTGCCTATTTCATTCAGCGTCAGGGCATCTTCCACGAATTTAATCTCTGGCTCCTGTAATCCCATAACTTGAATGTACTGCTTACCATCCTCTAACACTGTGCAATTTGGACTTCCTATTAAGCAAGTCAGATACCTTTCCACTATCCATTTCAAAAAAGGTTGCATATACTTGACATTCTAACTTCTTATAGTTTGGTTTCTTTAGCATTAAAAAGACATCTAGAGCTGCTAGCACATATATCTCTTTAGATTAAGACAATCATGGTACTTTCCTGAAAAGTCATCACCTGTATTTTGAGTTTTTCCACTACCTGTTTGACCATAAGGAAAACATATGGCCATTCCCCTTTCAAATACGGTTTCAAATATGGTCTAGTTGTAAACCTATAAACCATTTTATTAGGAGCTGAGTCATTGAAGGCATAATCAAAACAAAATGTTTGGTTTTTCCAGGTACCTTGTTAGGTCCACTTTTTGTTTTGGTTCAGGTACCATCACAATATCTCTCCCAGGGATTGTGATCACATCAAGGTTGTTTATTACTGTTTCTTTTTTGTTGAGTGATTGTTGGCTTAGACAAACACATGCTCTGGGTTCATCAATAGCATCTGCTGTTGTAGGTGGCCTCTAACCCAAGCTTCCTCTAAAGTCTTTGATCATACACAAGATTTCCTAATTTGGGTTTGTAGTATCAACAATTCTGGGCTCTTTTTTCCCTAAGTTCTTGCTGTAGCCTCCTTTTCGCATGTTTTTCTTGCAATTTCTCTGCTTCCTTCACACCCCTGGATTTTCTAGTGCATTCTGTTGTGTAGAGGAAGAAGGTTCAGAAAACTGACTAGGCTGTGAATGGGCAGAACCATCCACCCTCTTGTCATTCTTAATAGGGGCCACAGTCCGAGATTCCTCACAATTTTGTTTACTTTGGCTGAAGGGGTAGGAGGTAGAGGTGTTTTGGGGCTAGGTTTAATTTCTTCATTAGGTGCAAGGTCAGGGTTAAGTGAAAAGATGTTCTCCAAATTGATCTCTTTACCTTTTGTATTTTCTATCCATGGAACAATTAAACTTTCATTATCTTCATTTAATGATGTTACCATAGCTTGACATATTCAACCTTGCTCTTGTCTTTGTATCCTTAGTGCCTAGCACTAAGGTGCTTAATAAATGCTTCTGGTTGATTTCACATAAAAGCCAAAAGGCACCAAAGTTGTGATTGTGATTGTTTGGAGGCTCTAGCAAGATATTCTGTCTCTCTGTCTCTATTTCTGTCTCTGTTTCTATCTCTCTCTCTGTCTCTGTCTCCCTCTGTCTCTGTTTCTCTCTCTGTCTTTCTGTCTCAGTCTCTATGTCTGTCTCTGTCTCTCTCACTGTCTTTGTCTCTGTCTCTGTCTCTCTCTAGACTGGGGAGCGAGAGGAAGGAAGGGGTGCTGGATGAGAAAGAAGAGAGAGGGAGGAATAGGGAGGAGGAGATACTGAGGTAGAGTGAAGGAAGTGGATCCAGGCTACACTCTCAGGAACTGTGGCAGTAGCAAGAGACTGAGGCAGAGCTGGGCGGCCGCTGCCAAGAGCTCAAGGGAAGGCCCAAGCTGCCAGCATCTTCTGGGATAAAACTGTTACTGAGTTTTAGTAAAAATTATAAGAAGAAAGTATGCTCAAATGTGAGTGATGGTCAGCAACTAGCCTGGGAAAAGCAGGTTAGAAATTTAAGGCAAAATGTGAAAGTATTTGCAGATCTCATACTTGATTACATGTCGCCTTGGGGAGGGGTGGGAGGAAGGAGGGGGAGAAAATTTGAAAATTTTGAAAAATTTGAAAAAATTTGAATTTGAAAAATTTGAAAACTTTTTTTGAAAATTTGAAAATCAAGAGATTATGGAACTTAATCTTGTAAACTAAAAGTAAACAAATCAATTTAAAAAAAAGAAATTCAAGGCAAATACAGATTTCCTGGAGGTGTATACTGGTCTATACTGGGATAGAGGCTGTACTCAGATAATTACGCAAAGACCCAAAGTACTTGTAAGTGAGGCATATGTCAATAGGCTAAAAAAGAAAGCTGGAATCTTTAGCTGCTCAGTGTACCTGGATTTCTTACCCGTGCACAGTTTATAGGGATAAGGAACAGACCTATGATTTCATTGGTATAAAGAACTTCCAGAGGAGGCAGCTCTTATCAGGTGCAAGTCCACACATTCTGAGCAATTTATCATTTTAGAGTTTTCCAGAGCCCTGGTCATACAGCCAATATATCAGAGGAGGGACTTGAAACCAAGTCTTCCTGCTTCAAGACCCTCTCTCTATCTTCTACAATACTCTACATCTGGTATAATTTATTTATGCCTTCATAAATCCCTATTACTTGTAAGGAAGCACATTTTTGTACTCAAGAGAATTCACCTGAGAGTGTGTTGCTATCAACACCTAAAGAGGGATAGGAGAGATGAGGTAAGTCTTTGTTCCTCCAACTATAGCAAAAGACAAAGTTCCAAAGGCATGAGAGTGTCCTTAATAAGAGTTGAATTATTACAAAGCTATTGCATTAGACCTTTGAGGTACACCCTCCTTTGCTGCTAACCTCACACAAAGTAGAAAAAAATCCCTAGTTATATTAATAAATTAAAGCTTGGCCTATATTCTCTCTTCTCCTCCAGACCTTTCCCAGCCTTTCCCACTCTTTCTAAGCCTAAGTGATTCTCCTTTCCTCCTCTTATACCTTGTTTTATATATGTATATATATATATATATATAAAAATATACTTTTAGTGGTTACCATGTGCTACCAGTGAGGGGCTGGGTACCTGCCACTTTGAGGGCACACGTGGCTGTCTAGGTCCTCAAGTGTGGCTCTTTGACTGAATCTAAACTTCACAGCACAAATCCTCCTAATGGAAGGATTTGTTCTGTAAAACCTGGATTAGGTCAAAAGGCCCTATCCAAGGACCTAGAAGGTCACATGTGGCCTCGAGGCCACAGGTTTCCCATCCCTGCTACCTATATTGTGATAAACAGTGGAAGGCAAGAAGGATATGTCTTATACCTCCTCCTATCCCTACCATAATCTCTTGAATACAGTTGGTGCTTAATCAATATTTATTATTGGTGCTTATGATATTAATGGAATGTAGGAAGGAGAGTTCAGCCTACTTTTAATCAATTAATCAAAATATCAGTATTTATTAAAGGTTTACTATAGTCTAGGCCAGGGGTGGGGGACCTGTGGCCTTCTAGGTCCTTGAGTGTGGCCTTTTGACTGAGTCTGAGTTTTACAGCACAATTCCTTTCATTCAGGGGATTTGTTCTGTGAGGTTTGGATTCAGTCAAAGTGCTGCACTTGGAGACCTAGAGGGCCACACGTGTCCTTGAGGCTGCAGGGTTCCCCACCCCAGGTCTAGGCACTGTGCTAACGGCTGGGGATGCAGAGAATTGGGGTCCCTACCCTCAACAAGCATGCAATCTGATTGGAGGGACCAGTGACTTTAAGACAGAGTCATTGTATACTAAAGGGAGAAATAAGCATATTGAATATGATTGTGTCAATGTATGGTGTAAGTATACAGCGGGTGGGCGCCGGGGTGCAGGTAGGGCACATCCGCTCTACATTGGCTCCTTTTAAGGAGAGGCAAGGTTAGAAAGTTAGGGAAGATGAAGTCCCTGCCAAAGCCACCAGAGGGCGCTCAGAGCATGAGCTGCTCCAGCAGCCTTCTGCCTAGGCAGGAGCAGGATTTAACCCCGGCCAAGCCCGAAGTCCTCCAAGTCCTTGGGCGCTGGCAAGGGTGGCCCCTGACAGAGTCCCGTGGCCCGGATTTCGCCCTAGCCCAAGGGCATGAATACATCCCTGGATGTAATCTATAACTTCTCTGACGCATGCTCAGCTTCTGCCTCATTGGGATTCTAATCTTCCCAACTTAAGGTGCATAGAAGGGCTCTCAGAAACTGCCTGGTTCAAGTCCATCATTTTACAGAGAAGGAAACTGAGGACTGGGGAGATTAAGTGGTTCACTCCAGGTCACATAGGTAGTAAGGACCAGAACTAGGATTTGAACCCAGATCCTTTGACTCCTGAGTCAGTATTCTTTACGCTTCCATGATACCTCTGCCTGTATCACGGTGATCTTTAGTGATGGATTAAAATGGAAGGCTAACAAAGTAAAGGGCTTCCGTAATTAGCTGTTACAGTAAGATGTTAAATTGGAAACATGAATAGATGGATACAATAAAGTGTTTCTAATTCAAGCTAATGGGGGGAGAACAGCCCCCTCTGAATTAGTAAAATGTCTGAATTATAAAGCATTAGAAATAAAATAGAGTTCCAGTAAGTTAAAGTTAAACTACTCTCATGAAATGTTGCCTAGAAAAGGACCTTAATGGGCTAATTTTAATGACTAGATAAAAATGTTTCTAATTAGCCCAATTTTTTGAGTGCTGAAAACAGCTTTTCTTAGGTAGCTTAAATGCATTTGCGTATTAATCTGCTGGGGGACTTTTTAACATAGAAAGTAGAGGTGCAAATGGGCAGCTAGGTGGCACAGTGGATTACTGGATCTGGAGTCGGGAAGACTCATCTTCCTGAGTTCAAATCTGGCCTTAGACATTTACTAACTGTGTGACCTTGGGAAAGTCATTTAACCCTCTTTACCTCAGCTTCCTCATCTGTAAAAATGAGCCGGAGAAGGAAATGGCAAACCACTCCAGTATCTTTGCCAAGAAAACTCCAAATGGGGTCACGACGAGTTGGACATGATGGATCAAAAGAGCACAAACTTTAGCTTAATGACTGAGTCTTGCACATTCCAAATTAGTGGACCTCAAATTAATGAGGTTTTATTGCAGTAAAAAAAATTTTTTTAAATTTTTTACAAGGCGATCCTTTAAATTCATGACTAGATAGAACCCCACTGGAATATTTTGTTCTCTTGTAGAAACCAGAATTTATGTGGGATGTTCTTGGAGTGGGTTCAGAAGAAAACAATGCCTGTGATGAAAGAGTGGGAAAAGAAAGCCTACAAGTAAAAGCTTCAGAAATTAAAATCATTTGACTTGGAGCAAAGTCGTATGGGAGGTTATTCAGTTAGCTCGAAGTATATTATGAAGGAGGATGGTTATGTTTTGTCTTTGTTAGGTGGGAACCAGAGATAATGAACTATAGTTATAGCATGACAGATTTAGGTTAGATTTAAGGAAGAATTCTGTGATAATGAAGGCTGAACATTAGAATGGGTTACTGAGAAGAAGTGGGGAATCTTTCTTTAGAAGGCTAATAAAAATCAGGATAGATTTGCATTTGTCAGGAATGGTTTAAGATCCAGGGTCTGGGGCAGCAAACTAATGCATTTCTTAGCCCTAAAAACCCCATCTTTCTATGCTTTACCATCAACCACACTGGATTTTGGTTGGAGAAAAGGAGGTTAGTCACGGAGGAAGACCAGCAATCCAGCCATCAAACTTGGAAACTGGACCAGCCACCATGTTGTCGGCGTGGGGTGCTTCAGTCTCTCCTCTGCCTAGCAGATAGCCTTCTTGGCCCAAGTCAAGTCCACAGTTGTTTATCAAGCATTTACTGTTCTTCAAGCCATGGGGATTCAAAGAAAGGCAAAACCAATCCCTGCCCTCAAGGCGCTTACAGTTTAATGGCAGAAACAATATGCAAACAATTGCCTTACATATATATTTATATAAAACTAGAAGTGACTATTGCGTAGTAGTAATCACATGAGATGAGATTTACAGGAAATAGGACTGTTCTGTGTCTGAATAAAGTTCCTGTATGTGATTGTGGTAACCTAAGATAGCACTCAGAATGCAAATTGTGTTTTAGAAGGAAAACCCAGTACAGCTAATTCGGTTACCTATTGGGACATTATTCAGTATGTGGATCAGCTGTCATTCATATTACTTTTTCTCTCTTGGAAGTTTCTCTCTGACTGCCAAGCAAATTTGACACCTTCTGTTGCTCCATAGATACTCTCTGATCAGCAAATGTGAATGCACTTAGAAAAAACATACCAACCAGCCCAAGGTAGCATATAACTTATGAAGGTAACACTGGAATAAAACGTGAAGCCTTAAAGACTACTTTTTTTTTCTTTTTGGAGGGGAGAAGGCGGGGCAATTGGGGTTAAGTGACTTGTGTAAGGTCATGCAGCTAGTAAGTGTTAAGTACCTGAGATGGAACTTGAACTCAGGACCTCCTGATTCCAGGACTTTCTGACTTCAGAACCAGTGCTCTATTCACTGTACCACCTAGCCACCCCTAGAGACTACTTCTTACAGATTTCTGTGTCTTCCACAGAACCTGATATAATACTTAGCCAGAGATTGCCAGACTGTGATCCATGGTGCCCTCACAGGGGTACGGTTGGGTATTCAAGATTCTCAATCTAACTACTTAATAAACAGACTGTTAGGTATTTACTTTGGCCTAAAGGGATCACAAAAAAATTACTGAGACACTAAGTGTGCCTTGAACAGAGAAAAGTGTAGGATCCTTTGGGCTAGACAATAGGAGATGCCCAAGAAATGTTTGCCAAATTATTGAAATGAATAAATATCAAAATTTATAACCCATTCCAAAAATAGAAAGGATTTGGGGAGCAATATTCCACATTATCTTTACCATCAATACCCTCCATCAACATGGATCATGAAGTTATCTTCAAATTCCTTGCATTATTATTTCTCCTAAAAAAAAAAAAGACATTCTGCACAGGCTTTTAAAAGTTCTGACTTTTAAAAAGCACTCATTTAGAAGGCTATATGAAACATAGCTCGAGGGAACTGGGAGGTTTAGGGAGGAGGCAGGAGGAGATGAAAAGGGAGATAAATTGTGCCAACGGTGTTATTATTTACAATACTTTAAGAAGCCTAACTTAAAATGAGACAAAATGTTGCTCATCTTGTTTTCCTGTTTTGTTATTCTGGCTAACAAAAATGCTTCCTTAACCCCTCCCCCACTGCACCCCACCTGGGTTTTTAAAACTTTGGCTGATTTGCTGTAAAGTTGTTTTTCACTTGAGTCTGACTCTCTATCCTTTGGGGTTTTCTTGGTAGAGATACTGGGGTGGTTTGCCATTTCTTTCTCTGGCTAATTTGACAGATGAGGAACTGAGGCAAATAGGGTTAAGTGACTTGCCCAAGGTCACACAGTTAGGAAGTGTGGGAGGTCAGATTTGAACTCAGGAAGATGAGTAGTTCCAAGCCTACTGCCCCATCCTCTGCCCCACCTAGCTGCCCCTTGACTGATTTAGGTTGATGTAAACATGTTTCCCACTCCATGACTTTTTTCTCTCTTACCTAAAAGAATCTTTCTCATTCTTTATTCACACAGATGTGGAAAATGGAAAGTTGGACCCAGAGGTCATTCGTGGTTGGAAGGAGGGGCAGATTCCTCAGCTGAACCAAGGGCAGGGCTTGCTAAAGAATATGTTTAGTCTGTATGCTCACACTGAAGACTCCACCCCCACAATAGAAGACTTCATGATGGGTTCTGAAGAATCCAAGGGAACTGTTGAGAAAAACAAAAATGAAATCAAAGCCATCAATCCTTTGGAACAATCTGACTTTGTGCTGAAGACACGTCTCCGGGAAAAGAGATTCTGGACCTCTTCACTAGCAGAACGATGCTGTTTCAAGACTTGTACCAAAAATGATATGGCTAGAATATGCTGAGAGGAGGAAATTAAATATTTCTCCTTTATACGCATTCTCAGTGTAAAGTTGTGCTCCAGGCAGGCACAAGGTATTGCGCTTCCATGAAAAATCACTTTAATTACTTTGCCTTTTTTCCCCTCTGTGATCTGCAAGAATATGATAGTTTGTGAGACTGAGGCTTTTTTTAATTGCTAATTTTTAATCTCTTAAAGTAAACTATCCTTTCTCTTTTGCTACCAGTATAATTACATGAATTGCATTTTTCATTTTTTGTTAATCTTTTGTTATAGTAAATAAAGTATTTATTACTTCAACCAAGCTTGTTAACTTATTTCACATAGAACCTAGTGTCATGTCATGTACTGATAAACAATATATGGTTTTTAATGTCATAATTCTCTTAGGTCAGATCTAGATAGAATAAGCCAACTTGAGATTTTTCTTCAGTTCATTCATTATTTTTGACTGCTGTTATTAAATATTTCTGGGCAGTTCATCTCATTGGTTATGGAGATTATTCAGTTTAAACATTAGATATCCGCAGACACTAATCAGTTTTCCAGATAAAGGTCTCATATCTCAAATACATTAAGAACTTTGTCAAACTGATAAGAATATGAGCCATTTCCCAACTGAAAAATGGTCAAAGGATATGAACAGGTAGTTTTCCAATAAAGAAATCAAACCAATTTTTAGTCATATAAAAAAATACTCAATCTTTACTAGTTAGAAAAATGCAAATTAAAGGAACTTTGAGATATCATTTTATACCTACCATATTGGTTAAAGTGATTGAAGGTTAAAGCAACAGATTTTGGAAGGAATGTAGAGCAATTGGTACACAAATTCATTGTTCATTTGGCAATTTTTCAAACCTGTGTCCTTTATCTTATAAAATCAGAGATGTACAAATGGGCAAAAAAACCCACTCATAGACTTGACCAAGCATGAGCAGTGACTAGTACCATAACAACTGGCTAAGCATGTGAATTTAATATAGTCAAACCAGAATTGGTTGTCTTTCCCTCTACATCTATACAAACTTCTTTATTTTTATACAGGGCACCATCATTCTTCTGTTCCTTCTGCTTCACATCAGAATCAACCTCAATGAGTCAAAGACTCAAAAAGTCTTTCTCTTAACACCCCACCCCACTGTGTCCAGTCAGTAACTATCTCTTATCTGTGCTCATTTCCTTCCTTCTAATCATTTGATCACCATCCTAGCTTAGGTTTTCATGATCTTTCCAAATAAAACACCTCTCCCTCAACCATTTGTCATAGCACTGTCAAAATAATCTTCCTAAAACACGTTTGACTTTGTTACTTTCTTGTTCCAGAACTTTCAGGTGTTCCTCCTTACTGCTAAGATAAAATAGAGACTGCTCAGCTTGGTATTTAAGACCAATTACAATCTGGCTCCAGCTTCCTTTTCTGACTTTTCTTTTTTTGAATTCCATTCACTTTGTTGCCCAAACTCAGTGTGACCCCTCCTACCTTTCACTCAGGCTATCCCCCCATGCCTAGAGTGCACGTCGGGGAGAGAGAGAGGAAAAGAGAAGCACCTTTGGAAAGGGACATCTTCTAATGTTGTCCAGCTGTCTAGAAACTGGGTTCAGTTCTGAGTGACACATGTTAATTGATAAGTTTATCTGGAGAAGGGCAATGAAGATGGTGAGGAGCCTTGGGTTTATGTCACATGAGAATTAGTTGAAGGGACAGGGTATAATTGGAAAGGAGAGGAAAGAATTTAGCCTGCAGAATAGCTTCAAACATTTGGAGGGCAGACCTAGAAGCAGTAAGTGGTAGTTTCAAAGAAGCAAATTTCTATTTGCTGTAAGAGATAACTGCCTAAAAAACTGAGCTGTCCAAGTGTAGACTGAGAAGCTCTGGGAGGTGTGCAACCCTTTGTCAGGGATCTACAGATAAAAGCTGAATTTGTCAGGTATATTGCTGTGAGAAGAGTTGAACTAGACAGCTGGCCACTGAGAAGTCTTCCAAATATGGGATTCTATGAATTATATAGTTGTATCCCTCTATAAGAAAACCCAGGGGTAGCTAGGTGGTGCAGTGAATAATGCACTGGCCCTAAAGTCAGGAGTACCCATGTTCAAATATGATCTCAGATACTTGACACTTAACTATGTGATCTTGAGCAAGTCACTTAACCCCAATTGCCTTGCCTTCCCTCCTCAAAACAATCAGCAAAAAAGGTTGTTATTGCATAGCTAAGAAATGGTTCCTTGATTTTAAAATTGACGGTGCAGAATTAATTTAAATAGAAAGCTACTTGTTTTGCTGAAAGATTATTTGATTCATATAAACATGATTTATAGCTAGCTTTTCAGGAAAGCATCAATTGGTGAGGTGAATTTTTTCTTTTTCTTTCTGGACCTGTGATTTCTTTTGTGAGGAGGGTGGTCACTGTGAGGAACTCCCTCTACCCTGATCAGTAATCTTCTCTGCTACTTAGAGTCTTAAGGAGTTGCTTGAACACAGAGAGGTTAAAGAACTTGTCCAAGTCTCACAGCCAAAATGCATTTGAGATGAGAGAGAGTGAGACAAAGAGAGACATGCAGAGAGAGAGACAGAGACAGAGACAGAGACAGAGAGAAATTTGAGGAGTACAGTGAGAGCACATTAAAATATTTTAAAATATTTGTTATCTTTTTTCTTTTCATCTCCTAAATTTTCTTTCCCTCTCAAACAAATATAAACACATCTCAAATATAAATATAACAAACAACAAAGTATAACAAAAACAAAAATGTCTCAACTTGTGTCCTGTTTCTGTCACCTCTTTATCAGGAAATGAGTAGCATGTTTCATCAAGAGCCCTATAGAATTGTGGCTGGTCATTGTATTGATTAGAATTCTTAAGTCTTCCAAAGTTTTTTTCATAATGTTGTTATTATGTAAACTATTCTCCTGGTTCTACTCACTTCTTTCTGGATCAGTTCATGCTAGTCTGCAGGTTTCTTTGGAAACTTCTCCACCATTTCTTACAGCACAATAGTAATCCATCACATTAATTTAAGGACCAGGCTGAGAAACTGTCGTGAGTCTGAGAGGGATCCCTGCTTGAGG
>CM053599.1:93929963-93960309 GCA_028646575.1 Pseudocheirus occidentalis
TCATGGGTGTTGTGAATATCTCATTATTAATACATTTTTTCTTTCTGTAATAAGATATAACACAGAGACTTTCCTTGTTCTGAAGATTGTATATAATATTGTGAACTGTTGAAACTGTGAACATTGTACTGAATAAAGATTTGTAATGGAATAAACAGAGTGTTCACTAATACTGCGTAATCCGAATCTTAAAAGCTCCTCACAGTAGCATTCTCTCAGAAATCTACTGCTGATTGGCTTTCCCTGTCTCATAGGTACCCACTCAGTTGCCAATTCTTTGCCACTGCAGAAGAGCTGCTATTAATATTTTTGTGTGAATGGGTCCTTTTCCTCTCTCTTTGGTCTCATCTTGGTATGTTCTATGCTTAATTATTTTTTCCATATTGCATTCTCTCAAGTTAATCCAAAAGTGTTTTTTAAATCAAATAGTCAATCCTTCTTTGGGGGTGGGCAGAGATAAATATTTGATATTGTCAGACATAAGTGATGTATTGATTAATGTTGCTAAATTATTTCCTTTTTACTGTTATTTATTATATAATATAAATAATTATTTATCATATGTTATTTAAATGGGATGGCTCACTAAGCAGATGAATGGAGAGTGATATCAAAAAAATCAAAATGATATAGAAAAGATATCAATAAAAAGTATAAAAGCCAAAAAAGAAACAAATCATCAAATTTTAATATGTTTATTTTACAGATGAGGACATTGAAATCTGGAGTTAAGTGACTTGCTCACAATCATGGAGGTAATAATAAATAGTATAGCTGGAATTCAAATGCAGATCCTCAAATTCCAAATTTCATTCTCTTTTTCACCACACAATGCTACCTCTAGGAGTCGTTAAAATATTTTGAATGCTTTTTAAAAAATGCATGTTCATAATATGACCAAATTACAGAGTTGACATCTTTCTCCCCCCCTTTTACCATAGTCCCTCACCCCATAGTTAATGGAAACGATGATAGAGAAATAAATCTTGTACTTGCAACACCATATTAGTCCCTCTGTGTTCCCTCTCCTTGTAGGAGTGAATTGTTTTTTTTTTTTAAGTCTCTAATCCCATCTCTAGATGAAATGATTTTCCACTGGAAAGCGTTCATAGGATCATGGGATTTAGGGGTGAAAGTTCAACTCATCCAATACCCTTCTTCTACTGATGAAGAAAATGATGCTCAGACAGGGAAGGTAACTTTCTCAGTGTCAGCTGAAATGAAATTTGAATCCAAGTTTTATGAATCTGAATGGTGAAGGTTTTGTTACCACTGTGTGAGTAGGGAGCTACATTTTATTGCCATCAGACCAAAGAACCTCCTTAATTCTAGTGCCTATTGACTTTTGTTTATTTCCAATTTATCCAGTGTATAGCTTGTCTGTACATAATCATTTGCATGTTGGCTCCTTTGTTAGACTGTGAGCTCCTAGAGAACAGGGACAATCTTTTGCCTCTATTTCTATCTCCAGAATTTAGCACAATCCCTGGAACACATGTAGTACGCACTTAATGAATGCTTATTGACTAACCAGCTGGCAGAGAGTATGGTCAAAAGCAGTAATAATAAAAACTCACATTCATGTAGCACTTGAAGATTTGCAAAGGGCTTGATATACATTATTTCATTTGATTTTTCACAACAACCTGTGAGGTAGGTGCTATTATTATTCTTATTTCACAGAAGAAGAGATAAATTGAGGTTCAGAGAAGTTGACTTTAGCCCTATCAGACACAAAATCTCTGAAGCAGGATCTAAAACTCAGATCTTTTTTACTCCAAGTCCAGGGATCTATACACTAAGCTCTCTCTCCACTGCTTTGAACAGTTGAGAAATTATTATAAAGTTTCTCAGTATGGACTATTTTATAGAATATGAAATGATTTGTCCCCAAACACCAACAATCCTATTTCAGTTGGATTTTATTAGGTCTGTAGCATATTTCCATTTTATTGCATGATACCTTTAGAAATCTCCAAAAATGAAATCAGAGGGAGTTTTGGTTTTAAAATGTAGCTATGGTTTCACTGACCCAGCTGTTAATAGAGTGGTTGTGGGTGCCCACTTCCTACCATTGAATGGTCAAGTGTAAGAATCCAAGCCCAGAGAGACCAGTACACTAGAATAGAGGGGCTTTCACCAGTGACTTTATAAATGCCTCGTAATCCTTGCAAAGCATTAGTTTTTATAAGGCAATGAAAGTTAGCTATGGGAAAGTCAATTCTTTGGTTTTCCCCATAGCTAACTTTAATTGGCTTATAAAGCCAAATGTCTTGTGGAGATTAGGAGGCAATACAAGGTTACTGAGAGATTTTCATTCCACTGTCAAGAATCTGTGGTCATTCTGAAATGAGAAACTCTTTTTTAAAAATTATTTAATATCTTATTTTTCCCCAGTTAATGTAAAAACAATTTTAACATGTTTTTTTTAATTTTGAATTCCAAATTCTTTTCCTCATTCTCCTTCCTTATTAATAAGGCAAGCAATTTGATATAGGTTATATATGTGCAGTCATGTAAAACATATTTCCATTTAGTCATATTGTGAAAGAAAACACAGACTAAAAACAAAATAAAACAAGAAAAATAAAGTTAAAAAAAATGCTTCCACATGCATTCAGACTCCATCAGTTCTTTCTCTGGAAATTGATAGCATTTTCCATCACAAGTCCTTCAGAGTTGTTTTGGATCATTGTTTTGCTGAGAATAGCTAGGTTATTCACAATTGATCATTGTACAATATTGCTCTTGCTGTCTACAATGTTCTCCTGGTTCTGTTTATTTCACTTTGTATCAGTTCACATAAGTCATTCCAGGTTTTTCTGAGAGCATGCTGCTTGTTATTCCTTAGAGCACAGCAGTATTCCATCACAATCATTATACCACAACTTCTTCAACCATTCCCTAACTGATGGGCATCCCCTTGATTTTCAGTTCTTTGCTACCAGAAAAGAGCTGTTATAAGTATTTTTGTACATACAAGCACCTTTCTTTTTTGCTTTGTTTTTCTCTTTTTGAGATACAGACCTAGTAGTGGCAATGTTAGTTCAAAGGGTTTAATAATTTTATACCCCTTTGGGCATAGTCCTAAATTGCTCTCCAGAATTGATGAATCAGTTCACAACTCCACCAACAGTTCATTAGTGTCTCAATTTTCCTATATCTCCTCCAACATTTGTAATTTTCCTTCTCTGTCATATAAACCAATCTAATAGATAGGAGGTAGTACCTTGGAATTGTTTTAATTCAAATTAATTCAAATTCAATAGTGATTTAGAGTATTTTTTTCATATGGCTATAAAAACCTTTATTAGTCTGTCTGAACTGAGAAACTCTTAAAGTGCAATGAAGAGGCAGGGATGAGCAGACCTGAACGAGGGTAAGTAACTGTGTGAGAAAAGGGGATAAGAGAAAATCCTGCAACCCAGAGGCAGTCAGGGTCTAGTGGGAGGATTGTAATATAACACATTATAAACAAGGAATTCCAAAGGAAAAGTTGGGTGAAGAACTGTCCCCAAAGGAATGTATGTTTTAAAACAGAAGAAAGGCAATCACGTGGTGAGAATAAAGGCTAACGGGAAGACAATCTCCATCCTCCATTAGGAACAGAAAGAACTCAAGAAAGGCCTCTATCATATTGAGTGGATACCTATGGAGAATGTATGCAAGTACATGACCAAGAGTCAGCATGACAGGCAGCCACAGAGGGGTCCACATGATCTGTGATATTGGAGGGAAATTCACAATACATATTCATTTTATTGGAAACTTTCTTGTGTTTGGTCAATGTTCCTTTCCTGAAAAGCCAGTTTCTTTTGAGGCTTTCTGGGAGTGTTGCTAGTTTTGAAAGGAATATTGAAGGACCCAGGTACTTTCCCATCTTCTCTCCCTCTCCTATTTTACCAGAACTCCTCCATTTACATTTTAAAAAAATTAAATTGTTTTAAAATTTATTCCACCTCAAAATAAGCACCAAATTATTTATTTCCTCATCATCCATTTGGCTAAAAGGAGAATAGAAACTTTTTCCAACACCCTTTCTGTTCCTAATCCACTACCTTCCAAATATGCCACACGCCTACATAACACCAATAACTAATTTTGTTCCTTTTCAGAGAGATAAGCACTCATCAGTATTATCTCATTTTTTGCTTCAGAAAAAAGATGGAACTATTAATCACAGACCTGCTATCGTTATGTTGTAGAGTGTCGCTCTATCTATCACCTTATGCTATCATGATAGATTAGAGATACAATTACCTCCTTTTACAGATGAGGAAACAAAGAATGAAGAGTTCAGAGATGTTAGGAGACTTGCTTAAGGTCCCACTGGTAGTAATTAGCAGAACCTGACCCAGGGCCTCCGACTCCATACTCAATGTGCTTTTCCAGCATACTTTACTATCTCTCCTTGAATGCTAATACATTTTTACCCATCAGCTAAAGGAAATTCATAAGACCAGGATGGAGGAATGTGGCTGGAATACCCAGCCAAGAGTCAAGAAGACCTGATTTCAAATACTGTTTCAGATATTTATTAGCTGTGTGACCTTGGGCAAGTCCCCTAACCTCTGTTTGCCCCAGTTTCCCTATCTGTAAAATTAGGATAATAATAGCACCTACCTCCCAGGATTTCTGTGAGGATCAAATGAGATAATAAAGAAAATTAAATTAAATTCAAGCACTTAGCACTGGCAGCTAGTGTGCATGTTATAAAATGCTAGCTATTTTCATCATTCTTACTACCCTCATTTTTATTTAATCTGTCTTTCAGCAGGTTATAACTCTTGTTGCCGGCACCTTAGCTCAGAAAATTATTTTTCACAAATGGACTGTGATGCCTTTTTCTTTATTTTTCTTCTAAGTTCTGTTGATATATTTTGTGTCCTCATTAATAACCTTTCCAGATTGCTACCATCCCATGAGTACTCTCTTATAACAAAGGAAAATTATTAAGCAACGCTAACCCTACAGTGACTTCATCTAAAAATACTAGCAATAGTCCATACCTGTAGTATCCCATCTATTTTTATTTTATTTTATTGCTTTTTGGAGGGCAATTGGGGTTAAGAGATTTGCCCAAGGTCACACGGCTAGTAAATGTGTCAAGTGTCTGAGGCCGAATTTGAACTCAGGTCCTCCTGACTCCAGGGCCGGCGCTCTATTCACTGTACCACCTAGCTGCCCCCTCCACCTATTTTTTAAAGATGAAAAGGAACATGAATCTCTTTTCTACATCCTACCCCACTGAAATAAAGAAGAAAAGAAAAACAGATTTCTTGTAATATGACATGCATCATTAAGTAACAGAAAATGATTTTGGAAAACAATTTGGAATTATATAGGGGCAAAAAGGCTCCATGTTGATGTTAGCAGATGAGTTGAGTTTCGAAGGAAAATAGGGATTCTAGGGGGTGGAAATGATGAGGCTGTATGTTCCAGGCATGGGGGACAGTCCGAGAAAGGATGAGGAAATGGGATGTGGGTACTATGTAAGAGGAACAGTAAGAACAATCTGGCCAGACGTGTAGTGCATGTGAAGGGGATCAATGAGCAATAAAGCTGACAAGAGAAGTGATTAATTTTCTATTATATTAATAACCAATTATTAAAATGGGATTAAGGTTTTTTTCCTTTATTTCTTCCTTTAGGGGTCAGTCCCTGTAGGCTAATCAGTCAGTCTCTGAAGGACACTGCTGATAGTTGAGATTGCCCAGAATCCTCTGGGAACACACTCCATGATCTTGGGCAGGACCCCATCCAACCAGGAGATCTAACAAACAGAAACTAATCTAGGTGAGTTCTTGCCTTTAGGAAACAAGCCCGTGTAATTTTACCCCTCCAAAGTTTAGCGTAACCTAGCTCATGAAGGAGAAAATCAGCCAGAGTGGTCTGGGTAGTGATGGATTCCTTGGATCAGATTGCTGGAGGTGGCCAAGTCTCATGATTGAGTCACATTCTCAGCAGGAGGAGTTGAAGACTTCTAGCCCTCTTCCTCATTAATACGTCCACCTGCTCATTAATTGTTCACCAGGCAGGATTGTTTTCACCTGTCAGGGGCACCTCCTTTTCCTAAGGTATTTAAGACTCAGGGATCTGTATGGCTCTGTCTTTGGTTATCAAGAGAAACCACTGATCATCAATCTATTCATTATCATCTAGCCTAATTAATAAATTGATGATTAATTACCCAGAAACTCCATCTCTTGGCCTTTTCATTCGTCTCACTGGAAAGGCAGTTTGGGGCCAGATTGTGAAAGGTTTTCAGAGAAGTTTATATCTGATCCTACAGATAAGAAGGAGGCGTTGGAGTTTATTCAGTAGGGGAGAGATGTTTAGAGCTGTGCTTTAGGAAAACCAATTTGGCAACTTTGTGGAAGATGAAGTGGTGTAACCAATTGGGAGACTTAAGTGGTCCAGGCAAGAGGGGTTGAGGATAGAGGCTTTCTAAGTACAATGTATGCAATCATGCAACCCAGAATGTCAGTGAAGTTAGGAATTAGGACACATTTGGATTCAAATCCCATCCCCTTAAACTTGCTAGCTCAATGTCCCTGGACCTTATCTGAAAACTGGGGATAATAATACTAGGCCCCCCTCCCCAACCACCATAGTGCAGTTTGGAAGACAAAGGGACAAAAGGAAAGTGGACATAAAACTGTGATACGTCTTTACATACTGTATAAATGTTCATTTTGATTATTTTCCCCAAGACCTTTTCTTTTTCCCTCCTATGTTGGATTGTGCACATCCCGTTCCACCTTCCCTCTCCCCATACACAACTTCGACTTCTTCATAGCTATGAGTCTAGTCATGTCATCTCAAATGATCTCTTTCTTACAAATGTAAAAAAAAAAATCCTTCCTAATCTTATTCTTCCTTTCTCCTCATCAGTGAACTTTTATCTTGTCTTGGAAAGGAAAAGAACTTTTTTCTTTGCCCCTTCTTTCATTTGTGAACCACAAAATGACCCAAACTATGGCTGATTAGTATAAGAACAGTCTTAAGGATATAGCCATATAAAGAAAAGAGCGTCACACATTTTTAAATCAAGTTTGCTCATAATCAAGAGAAATTCAATGATATAATCCAGAACTAGTATCAGTTCTAGGGAAATCTAGATGATTCAGTAGATAGAACGATGATCTGAATTCAAATCCAACCTCAGATACTTATTAGCAGTGTGACCCTGGGCAAGTTATTTAACCTCTGTCTCAGTTTCCCCATTTGTAAAATAGATAACTGCATATCTCCCAGGATTGCTGTGGGATAAAATGAAAAAAAATTTGTAAAGTGCTTTACAATCCTTAAAAGCACTTTTATAAATGCTGTTAACTAAGTGTCAGTCACTGGTCTAAGCAGTGGAAATATAAATGTTAAAAAAAATCCCTGACATCAGGGATTGTGGATATATTATCAATCTCAAAAGTCCCTTTCAGACTTCCTTTCCAACTATCTATTTGCCTTATTCATCTCTAATTAGGGCTAATTTCCCCTCAATTCCCAGTTTAAGAAATAAGAAATAGATTAGCTTAATTTTTGTTTTATTGAATTATTGTTTAGTTGAATCCAACTCTTTGTGACCCCGTTTGGGGTTTTCTTGGCGAAGACGCTGGAATGGTTTTCCATTTCCTTCTCCAACTCATTTTACAGATGAGGAAACTGAAGCAAAGTTAAGGGATCTTCCCACAGCCAAACAGCTAGTAAGTGTTTGAGGCTGGATTTGAACTTAGGTCTTCCTGACTCCTGACTTAGCTGTCCTTTTATTTAATTATTAGTACTACACTAACCATTCTCTATTATTTTTTCCTGCAGAGATACTGTTATTTTGGCAACAATATAAATTAAATAGACTTTAATGGGCTAGTCTGAGGAACTTGTCATTTATAAAACTGTTTCTTTGGATCTGTACTTCAATAATAACCAACATCTCAGAATCTTCCTTCCATTTCCTTACCTCCACCCCACTTCCCCTTTCTAATTCTGTATATTTCTCTTTTATTCTCCATGACCGATTATCTCTCCTTCTCCTTTTCCTCTTTCCATTTCCTCCTTTTGATTCCTTAACTTCTCTCTCTTTACTAGCCATAATATAGAATCAAAGAATATTTCAAGCATTTAACTTATTTAATTATAGTTAATAAGGAGAATTTAGACATTTGTTATAATCCAGAGTTTCAAGTAAGCTTAATAAAGAAGTGGGGAGAAAGTCAAGAAGAAAGGCAAGAAGACAGTTATTTGAAAAAAGTCTGATGTATTTTCCCTCTAGTGGAAGCCATTGGGAAACTCAAGGCCAGTAGGCAAGTGTCAATATAACAGCATCTCACATGCTGTCTCCTGTCAGCTGGGACCCCCAGGTGATATAGGTGAGGCAGAAGGAGTCTGGAGTTGAGAAGCCTGCCTCTGCCCCAACCATCTCCCAATCCTGCATTCAGAAGAGGACCTGGACCTGGGCGGAACTAGAGGGACCTTTAGAGACTAGCTGCCCCACAGTCTTCCCTTAATACAGACAAGGAAATTGAGTAGTAGAGAAGGTGGAGGTGGGGGTGGGGGGAAAGGGGGAAGTTGCCAGGGTCACTGAGGGAGGACGTATCCCTGTCTAGATTGGGATCTAGGTCTTTCACTATGTGGGTTTTTAGGTACTTTCCCTGGATACTGAGTCAGTCATATTTGGTCAAACCAAAAGGAAGATGTAGGCATTTAGGCCACTTATGTCTCCAGGGAAATGATTGATAAATTTTTTTTTTTTTTACCATTTACAAGTTATATACATATTGCAGTAGCTCCATAAATACAAAAATAATTTAACCTTTAAGCATTCTTTAAAATCTTTTCTCATGTGATGATTGGGTTAAATAAAAATCAAAGCTAGAATTTTTAAAAATTAAAGTGCTTGAGGGGAAATCTAAAAAAACCTATGTAATCCCATAGGTTTAGAAATATGATATCCAGATCTATATATATGACATTATAATATAATATAATATCAAAATTATGATTTTCTAACTTGCAGAGGTACTAAACTACATTAATAGTGGAAGTTCCTCAGAAATCCCTATATAAATGAAATAGCAAGAAAAAGTTAAAATATAGAATAATGGAATGGGATCCAGATCTGTGATTTCATTGATGTGGAGAGCTCCTTTGTAGAGACTCCCTTTACCTATGCAGATAATTTATTTATAGTCTTGGATTGCTACCTGGATGTACTGACAGGGTTTAAGAGACCTGCTCAGGGTCATACAGCTAGCATGTATCAGAGGGAATATTTGAAGTCAGGTTTCCCTACCTCCAAAGCATGCCTGCTAATCACTACTAAGTTGCTTTTCAATAATTAACCATAAAGCAACTAAAAATTTTACAAATAAGTCACAGTATACCACGTATATAGTTTCTGAGTTGTGTATGAGGTATGTGTAGTGCACCCTTTTGCTTTGTTTTACGTGTATCTACATGGATCTGTCTAGATGTGGCTAGCAGGGAGGCCATAATAGGTCATCTCTAGAATCTCCATCTTTCCAGAGGAGGCTCTTCACCAAGGTAGAACAATTCCTGCTACGAGGGAGAAGCAAAAAGTTGGGGCCAGATATTTGTTATTTTGGTTTTTTCAAAGGGGGTACCAGGCTAGAATTATATCCATCTGGCCTCTTAAATAGTCAGTCTAGAGAAAATAATTTTTTTAGGTTCAAGCTACACTTGATCAATACTCCTGATTTTGACCCATTAATGTGGAAGGAATATCCCAAGCTATCTATCCATGATCTGACCCCTTTGCTACCAAATACCAGTGGCACAATGAACACACAGAGCCAATAACAAATAAATCTATTATCCAAATTGATAGCAAATAGAAGTCAGAGAAAGCATACTTAAGAAGTGAATGAGTTCCCTCATTGGAAGCAAGATAACAGCTCAACCTAAGACTGAAAGAATCCCAAATCTAGCCTAAGTGGAAATTGCCTAAAGAATCTAGTGTTACAAACTGAATATAAGAACTTAACTTCAGGGACCTGAAGAGAATCTAAATCTAGAATGGTGTGTCTTCTCTCTCAAAGCTTGAAGCCAAAAGACCAGGATCGCTCATCTCTCCAGTTATCAGCTTTTCCCCTCATCCATGGAGCACTGAGTAATCAATATTCACCAGGAAGAGAGTTTTATTCATACAGCCTTTGAGCTGCTGGTTACAGTTTTTTCTATTTAACAAGGATTCCTTTCTACAAGTGGGACAAAAGTGGAAAGAAAACTTTACTTGGAATCAGAAAACTTGGGTTCAAATCCTAGCTCTGCCAGTTACTACCTGGGTGGCTCTTGAGCACCTTTAAACCTCCAGGCTTCATTTGTTCGTAAAATGAGGGTATTGGACAAGACTGGACTTTAAGATCTTAAGTTCTTCTTGCTCTACAGCTATGATACTTAGTGATATACATATTTATAGAAAAGATTGGTTTTAGCGTGATTTAAATAAACTGACTTCTAATAAAATCCTATTTTAGAATCTACAATCTTTGTATATTTTTGTTTTTCTTATCACTAATTTTCAAATTTAATTCTTTGAATATTTAAAGAGACTTTAATTATACAAATGATTTTGGAGGTAAGAATAAAGCCAAAGAGGAAGATCTTGTCAAGGACCTAAATTAAGAAATATAAATAACTATTTGTAAACTGTTATAATTATAAAATGTTTTTAATAAAGACATATACTTGGTTATGTGACAAACTTTTATTAAGCATCTACTACATAATAGTCACTTTGTTCAGTGCTGAGAGTGCAAAGATGAACAATGGCCCCATCTGAACCTGGAGGAGTTCCTCATTTGGGGGCAAGTACAATATGAGGTAAAATGTGATAGGGACAAAACAAAGTTCCAAAATGGTTATAGGAAAATTTAAGCAGGGACAGGTCACTTTAAACTGGAGACATTGAGGGAGGGTGATTTGAACCTTGAAAGAAGAAAGGATTTTTCTCTTTCAGAAGTTATTGATGATTAGGTTTCTATAAAATCCTAATTAATGGATTTCAAATAGTTCAGCCATATTTTGTTTTAAATTTCAAGAGAGGTTCAAGTCTCTTGAAAAATAACCCCAACATATGCAGTGCCATTTTTAACTCTAAATTTCTGCAAAACAAGTATTTTTTTCTCTTAATAGATCCTCTTGAAACCTCCAGAAGCAGAGAATTTAAAATTACTATCAGAGTTGGTTTCCAATTTGGAACCATTACAAGGGAAATGTTACCTGTTATGCAATAATCGGGGCAGCTAGGTGGCACAGTGGATAGAGCACCAGCCCTGGAGTCAGGAGGACCTGAGATCGAATCTGGCCTTGGCCGCTTGACACTTAACTAGCTGTGTGACCTTGGGCAAGTCACTTAACCCCAATTGCCTTGCCTTCCCCTTAAAAAAAAGACACCTATTATGCGATAATCAATAAGCCAATCAATAAGCATTTCTCAAGTGCTTATGTGCTAGACAGTGTGGTAAGCACTGGGGATAAAAATAGAAGTAGAAATAGATGGTTCCTGTCCTCAATATGATTATATTCTAATGGAAAAAAGTGACATGTAAAAGGGAGTAGAAAAGTGTGGGAAGAACGTGGGGATGGGGTGGAGGAGCACCAATGTGAAAAAGGGGTCACAGAAGCAGAGGCAGAAGGCAGCTAAGCCATGATGGCAAAGTCCAGAGAATAAAAGATAGCTGGTTTGGGCTCTCTCAATCATTGAAGGATTCTTTTTTTTTTTTTTTTTTTAGCTTCTATGATGACTATGAGTAATATGATTTCATATAAAAAAGATTAAGGCAGTGTGTATATGAGACTCCAGAAGATGATCAGAAGAATTGGAGTGAAATAAAAGCTGTTGATGGTTGGGAGTCAAACACCTTTTATTGGGTGAAGGACAACAGAGGAATACTGAGAAATTGGATAGCTTTATCAGCTCAGTGTTGTACAGCAGTGTGTACCAGAGCTGAGCTTTCAATTTTGCAATTAGTTTTTAAAAAATAATTCTTCAGCATTGTGATGCTTCCTCTCATGAATGGAAAAATAAAAGAAAAACTTTAATCACTATTTCTTCCCTCAAGATATGAAAGTTGGATATTTGCATTTACTTGCTTTGGCTATATATCGTGCCTACACTAACAAGCAACAGGTAGGAAAAAACCCTAGAGCTAAATTCTTCTTTATGGACCTCTATTAAGGACCTGCATTACTGAATTCTGTAGAAGTACATTAAATTTTCAATTGCTGAGTTTGAATACAGGTGAAAACATTAAAGTTGCTTGAATATTCTGGAAAGGACAATATGTCCTTTCCAAGTATTTTTATAACAAATATAGTCTTTATTTTGCATTACCTGTTAATTATTTTCCTTTATTCAGTTTAAATAAATTTGGGGCTGATTTTTAAATAATTGTATAGTAGCCTGATTTGTCTTTTAAAAGGGCTTGAATACTGAACTTTCCTATTATGTCCTTATGATCAACAACAAAAATATATAACCTGCTAAATATCATTAAAATGCCTTATGTTGAAATAATTGGTGTTCTCTTGAGAGGAAGTGTTTGTAGCTTTATTAATACTTGTTGATTATAAGAAATAATATTTATTCTGAAAATGGTAAAAACACAAAAATAATGATGCATCTCAACTTTTGCATGGTTCATCTAATCATTATTTTTAGCATTCAACTATATTTAGAATTTTTGCTGAAAAATATCATATTACATTGGGATAGATATTTTGGTTTTGGTCATTTTATTTGTGTCCAACTCTTTGTGATCCCTTTTTAGGGCTTTCTTAGCAGAGATACTGGTTTGCTATTTCTTTCTACAGCTCATTTTACTGATGAGGAAACTGAGGCAAATAGGGTTAAGTGACTTGCCCAGGGTCACACAGTTAATACATGTCTGAGTCTGGATTTGAACTTGGATTTCCCTGACTATAGACCTGGCTTTCTAATCCACTGTGCAACTTAGCTGTCCCTTGGATACTTATCCCTCTAAAATTTTTTTGATTTCTGGGTACTATGATGATTTGGGCACTCCCTAGACACTAATAAAATACTATCAGCATCAAATTAACCTCCTAAGAGTCTTTCATATTGAGGATTGTCTATGACCACACCAATAAGATTTAATAGTGTATCAAATATTCTAGCCTCAATTCTCCAGAGGCAGATGAACCACATCTCCCTTTCAGGGTTCTGGGTATGTGCACAGGAAATCCTGAGGGGTTGGAGTGTCTCTTCTCTTATGTCAACAGTTTAAGACTTCATTCCAGTGTGGTGCCTTCCATTGCTAGCCACTAGTAACTAGCATCTCACTTCCACTTAATGAATATATTGATCTTTTATAGAGACATTTGCTTCAAAGACGTAGCTGAACAGAATTATGTGCTACCTCTATACTTTGGGGGCACGCTCTCCTTTATACCCTCTCCTCCCCAACTACTTACTCCCTTTGGGGAGAATGGACTCAGACTTAGTGAAGTGCAGTTTAATTGGGGGATAGAGATAGATTGGATTGGGAAGGGCCTGGAGTCAAGGAGACCAATTAGAAGACTATTGCAGGGGCAGCTTGGTGGCACAGTGAATAGAGCACCAGCCCTGGACTCAGGAGGATCCCAGTTCAAATCCAGCCTCAGACAGTTAACACTAGCCGTGTGACCTTGGGCAAGTCACAACCCCAAATTGCCTTGCCCTTCCCCTCCCAAAAAACAAAAGCAAAAAAAAAAACCAACCCAACAACCCCAAGAAGGCTATTGCAGTAGTCTTGGTGGAAGGTGATGAGAGCTTGAACCAGGGCAATGTCAAAAAAAAAAACGTAACCAATACTGGAAAGAGTGGTAAGGAAAGCAGTATCTGCAGGAAAAACCCAGATGTTAGCACCAAATGATGGAAGGAGAAAGGAAGAAATTTAAGATGATAAATTATGGGGCCGTGTTCTAGAAAATACAGTAAAAGAAATGTGGGACATTTGGCATAGGACATAGGTGGGGGTGGTGAAGTTGGTGCAGACTGGAATGAGTGGATAGCTGAGGTTGGGGATGGGAGTTATTTTGCAGCCAGGGATAGGAGAGTGTGATAACCATTGGTAAATGAGTCTAGAAAGGCTAACAGGCTGTCTGATGATGAATGCTTTCAAGGCCAGTGGTTTATCATCGCAATCTTCAACTTCCATTGCTATGCAGTGTAAGTCTGGTGGTCTCATGGTGCCATTTCTAGTTGGGATGTCTCTACTGAGGAGAGACACTGGAAAATGGCTTGGACCCAGTCTGGATCCCAGCACTCTTTCCCTTTCCCAGTCCAGATGTGTCCGTCTGGAAGCCTGCAGGGAGTAAAACTTGGCTGAATAACTTTTTTTTTTTTTCCCCCAGTTCAGAAGTCTTGTCTGCCTCTCCCACCCAAGGTAAGGACACAGGGGTTGGGAATGGTTCAGAACTGAATGGGTTTTGTTTTTTTCCCTTTCCTCTGTTTCCTAAGTCTTTGAAAATTTTTATTTTTAATTTATGCAAACAAGCATTTCTATAACATAGAATAAAAAAGATGATTGCACATGAAACTGCAAATCTATTTGGTACAACTTGCTATTCCTTCTAAATATATAATAAAGTTATCGTAATTTTTCCCTTTTTCCTTCCCTTCCACCACGCTAGAAATGGCCACCACCAGTCCCAAATATGTATGTGTTTGTATACACAGATATATACATACATACATACATATGCCTATATATATATACACACATATATATAGGTAAATGTGTGTAAAATCATTCTATATATACTTCTATTTATCAGTTCTTTCTCTGGCTGCAGATGTCTTCATATGTTCTTTGTAGCTAATTTGAGTATTTATAATAGTTGAAATGACCTTGTTGTTCGAAGTTTTCCTTAAAACAATATTGCTGTTACTGTATACAAAGTCCTCTTGATTCTGTTCATTTCACCCTTCATTATTTCATGCAAGTCTATCCATGCTTTTCTAAAACCAATGAGCCCATCGTTTCTCATAGCATAGTAGCATTCCATCACAATCATATACCACAAATTGTTCAGCCATTCTCCAACTGATGGGCATCCTTTACAATGTCCAGTTCTTTGCCACCACAAAGAGAGCTGCTATAAATATTTTAGAACATATAGGGTTTTTTTTCTTTCCCTCTAATCTTCTTTGGAAATAGACCTAGTAGTATTATTGCCGGGTCAAAGGGTATAAACAGTTTAATAGCTTTTTGGGCATAATTCCAGATTGCTCTGCAGAATAGTGGGATCAGTTCAGTTGCACCAACAGTGTATCAGTGTCCCAATTTTTCCACATCCCCTGCAACATTTGTTATTTTCTCCTTCAATTATTTTAGCCAGATAGGTGCAAAATGATATCTCAAGGTGACTATAAATTGTTTTGATTTGTTCATCAGAAATTTTATCATTTCCCGTTATTACACTTTTAGGATCTGCTCCCTTCGTCCTTACAGAGGCTACCTAGGATATATTTTTTTCCAAGTTGCTAAGACTCAGCTTATTCTGCCGGCTTATGTTCTGTATCCTAAAATTTGAGAACAGCATGTCAAGCCTTGTCAAGGTGTAGTGGAAAGTAGCTGCTTTGGTATTGCTACTTCCAGTTGCTTCCCCAGTGCAATTAGAAAGCAAATATGACTCTGGCTGCCATTTCAGTATTAAGAGAATTGCAGTTGTAGATGAATTAGATGTGGATAAAGAAAAGTTGGATTAACATTTTTTTTCTACAAAATTAAGAACTCCCTCTTACCCAAATTAAGATATATGTTCATTCAACTTTTCCTTGTAGCCATAATTGTATTCAGTTTTTTATCACATTGAAGGCCCATAAATACAGGCTACCCATAATATGAGGTTGTACTCTTAAAATTGTTGTCCTTTGTTTTCAAAGAAAACTGATGACATCATTGGGTGACGTTTTGCCTTGAGTAAATTAGATTTAAGTGAGGCAGAGTTGCACAAAGTCGTAGGCCCCATTCTCTCTTCCAGAGTCATCTAAATCCAGTGACAAGGCAAATCTCAGTATGACTGGTGATTGCCCACTATAAGATAGATATCCTTGGCATCTCTAATGTCTGACCAAGCTCTAAATGCTCCACATCACCCGCTTCAGCCACCTTCGCCATTGAAATAAACTGTTCTCATTCTCCCATTCTGCTGGAGGAAGTCTCATATGCTTGGAGTAGACATGACCCTAATTCTGCTGAGATGGTTTACTGGGTCATGCGCGGCTTCTGTGTATGCTACAGCTTCTGGAACCATGGTTGAAGGCTGGGTGACTTGGACACCAAAGTTGGTTACACACACACACACACACACACACACGTACACACACACACACACACACACACGAAAGAGAGTTAAAGTTTTCTGGAGAGAACTTTAGTTTACCTTAGCGCTGTCCGTTGTGTACACACATACACACACATACATCTATGAAAAGAACTTAATCCCATTTTAGTGACAGAAAATACTGGATCCCAAAATTTTTGAACAGGCTGATGAAGCTATCACAGATCACTCACTGGCCCTCTGTCCCAGTACCTTCTTTCCTCACTCCAATCCTAGAGTAGCCCCTCACTCAGTTGCACAGCTTGGAAATGCTCCGTCTCCATGGAATCCACCCTGTCTCACTATTTAGCCGACTTGATTTCTATCACACTGAACTTCTTGAAGCCATCTTCTATCTATACCAGTTAGAGCTGGTATCATCTATCTAAAAGGGAACAAGAATCAAAGCACCAACATGTGGTAAATGCAAAATTCATCAGGATAACTTATTTTTTTTCTTACCACCTATCCCAATGAGCTCTTGAGGCTTGAAGATGCAAGAGACAAAGGGAAAGTTTACTGGCTTTGCAGTTAAGAGCTTATTAATGACAGAACTCATACAAGAAGGTACTTAGCTATGTGACTCTGGGCAAATATGCCTTAGTTTCCTCATCTGTAAAATGGAAAAAAAATCTGTAAAATGTAAAAACCCCCCTTCCAGAGTTGTTGCTTCAGATGAGAAATCAGTAAAGCACATAGCACAATGATCGGCATATACAGTGCTACATAAATATCAGCTCCTATAATTATGATTGTTATTACTCTAGAAGGTATGGACCAATGACAACAAGGCCTAAGGAAGGTAAGGAATGAATTCCAAAGGAATGAGCCCATAAAAAGTGGAAAGGGGGCTTGTCTCTCTAAAGACAATAGCCAGTCATTTTAGCTGTTACCATGGGCATCCTGCTATCACCTAACTTTCTTCCTTTTACATATACTGCAATTTCACAAAGGAATATTTACAGCAGCGGTTCTCAACCTGTGGGTTGCGACCCCTTTGGGGGTCGAACGACCCTTTCACAGGGGTCACAAGGGTCACCTAAGATAATCAGAAAACACATATTTCCAATGGTCTTAGGAACCAAGTTACCGCGCTCCTCCATCCGTCTCCAGGCGGGTCCACCCACATACGAGTATTAAAAGGTTGCAGCATTAGGAAGGTTGAGAACCACTGATTTACAGGCTCATAGAATTTTGGCAATCAAAAGCCAGAATATATTTTTAAAAAAATCATAATTGAAGGCAATGTCAAATTTCAGTTAGAGGTGACTGAAAGCAGAGGCTTAATTTTTTTCCCCACCCAAGTTATGGATTCTCTGACATCTACTTGTGGAGTCAGCAGACATCAGGTCAAGTTACCTTATTTTAGAGCCTGTAGATCATTGCTCTCATTTAAAAAAATAGATTTGCTGCAATAATGTTCAACATGAATTTTCTAACACTTTGCTCTGACAGACCTCTTAACATAAGAATACATGGTTAACAATCCTCACAATTTTAGTGAAGCCCTTTGGTGTGGCTAAAGGAGCTCTTGATATGGAGTCTTCTAGAGCATTTTCATTAGAACTTCATTTCTACCTTCTGTCTGGATAACATCTGATGAGACATTTCACCTGTCTAGCCCTGAGTTTCCTCATCTGTACAATGGGAGTGTTAGATGAGGTGATCTTTAGGGTCCCTTTGAGTTCTAAGTCGGTTATCCTAATCAAGGTTATACAGTGATTAGAAAAAGAAGAAACCATAGTTTAAAAGTTATCCCCAGACACAGAGTACCATCTGTTGTACACTCAATTTGAACTCATAAGCTTAATTACTCTATAAAGAATAAGGGCAAATATGGTTAAGAAGACCACAGATTTAGAGCTGAAGGAGCCCTTAGAGATTATGTAATTCAATTAGCTCCTTCTATATGTGTGAAAAACAAGGTACAGACAGATTAAAATGAGTTGCTGAAGGTGACCCAGGTCCCAAGTGGCAGAGTTCAGATTTGAATGCATTAAAATTTTTTTGGGGGGGTGGAGAGGAGAGGGGAAGTCAAGGCAATTGGGGGTTAAGTGACTTGCCCAAGGTCACACAGCTAGTAAGTGTGTCAAGTGTCTGAGGCTGGATTTGAACTCAGGTCCTTCTGATTCTAAGGCCAGAGCTCTATTCACTGCGCCACCTAGCCGCCCCCTGCATGAAGTTTTAAGACACCATATCCAGAGTTCTTTGTGAAATTAGAAACATGGGTGTAAATGAAGACACATATTTTAAAACTTAACACCTGATTTTTCATATTTATCATACATAAGCACATTTATTTGGTAAAGGATATTCTAATACATTGAATTAAGGATAATATGAGAGTTTGATAAACCTACCCTGAAAAACAAGAAGAGGCCTTGATTTAAAAAAAATCATTTTAATAGTTTGGACTAGGTTGGGTACAGCAATGCTCAGGAGGATAGTACAATGATTGGCATCAGAGAGCTACGGAAGCATTTAACAGATATTGTGAACTATCTTCTATATCTAAACCAGCAGGTGAGTTTCCCTTATTAATGACTGATTTGCCAATACCTAAATCAATGAGTGAGTTTCCCCACCTCCATGCAGTGGAAACTTAACCTCTACATCACAATACATGAATGATGGTTACAACTTTGGGGAATGTGTGGAAGATTAATTTTTGAAAAAACAAATTGCACCTAATAATAAACAGACCTTAAAATGGTACTTTATGGGGGGGAACCCATAAACGTGCAATTATAGGGTTTTGTAATGAAAAATGCATTATGAAAACGACTGTTTAAATAATTGTGGAGCATTAGAAAATCTGTAGCTATGATAAAAGTTTCATATAACTTCATAGCAGCTGGTCATGTATACAGAAGGAAAGTCCACTTTTCCACAGCAAATCATAGCACTTTTGGTAGCATATATAATAACGTGGAAAAAGTGACTCCCAAAGCAAATGGCAACTGAGGAAAAAATTTATTTCTCCATTAATGCAAAGACTGTAAAAAGTAAAGAAATAAATTGGAGTATTTACAGAAATGCTGAAAATCCTACCAAGACCTCTAACTTTACTTCTGAAGCGCCTTCATTTGAGATTATGTTTGGCATGAACTAGAGCAGTGGTTACTTACCTGTTTCTTGTGTACAACCACTGAACAGTTAAATGTTTTGGAAAGTTTTAATTTCTATGCACGGTCAGAATAAAAAACCCACCACAATACAAATCCTTAATTAAAAAAAAACAACTTGGAGTTTTTCAGTAGGTTGGTTAATTATCTGCCTCAATACAATGAAGGATGTTTGCTTGCATTGCACTTCTTTATCTAATACTTAAAATTTAAACATTACAAAAGTTAAAAAAAAACCTAGCTAATACACTAAAAAAAAAAAAGCATAAAACAAAATGTTATAGCACTCCAAGAATCACCATTTCCTTTAGTACTTGAGTTATAGTACCAGGTACAAAAACAAGCATACTGTATTAAAACAAATAAAGGCTTACCTTTCACTTGAAAACTAGCAGCATGGAAGATCTCATAATTGCATTATGATACAGACATCCCTGAGGTTTTTTTTTTTAAATAAACAGAAATTATATTCAGCTTTCTCTAAAATATACACTATAAATCTCATTACAAATGTAATATTCTGTCATTTTATATTACTTCTGCATTCAATAGTCTAGCTAAAACTTTTTTTGAAGCTATGATGGTATTTGTGTAATTAAAAAAATAAAATAAAAAGAATAGGAAAAAACTATATAGGATAATTCCTCTATAAATGAAAATTAAAAAAAAAATCAAACCACTATTTAAGTTTCTGATTTCAGTCAGCTCCAAAGCGGTATTTAGAAAATGATAGTGGGACTTGGTTTGAAGAAAGGCGTATAGTTTAAAAAAAAAAAAAAGACAACTTATTCTACTAAGAATGTGCTATTATTTTGAGGCAAGATACGTGCTTTAAACTTTGTGCAAATAAGCCCAAAATATTATTAAAATGCAATATCTAGACTGCAGTGACACTAAAAATTTCATCTAACTCACAATACTCTAGAGCAAGATACAGGAATTATATTTTGAGATGCTTCATATTTGATGTATCGCAATGAAAAAAATATATATATACATATATATGTATATTTCTAATGTTCCTTGAATACTATTACTTTAAAAATAGGAATTGAAATCACCTGCTTTCACTATTTTCAATTTGCTCTTAAACTGGGTAAGATGAAATCTCTAACAGATAGGAAACCATCTTAGATTCTGGAAAAATAAATTTTGCTACCCCTTAAATATATTCTTCAAGAAATACAAATATATTTAGGAAATAAAATATTGACCAAGAATTGAATTGTTCTCAGTTATCTTCCTAACCCATCCCACAAGTAGGTTTATACAGTTTCAGAAATAGAAAGCTATTTAGGTCTTTATTTCCTTCACTCATTCAATTTAAGCATGTCATGGTTCTAAGGAATGAGGAAAGATACTGAATGGAAGGAATATAATAATTCAGGGGATGAAAACATTGTTAATATTCTTACTCTCAAAAAAGTCTTAAAATAAGACTACTATTCAGTGTGAAGAAGCTTCAAGTATACTTTGTTCATCTTACCAAAAAAAATACACGTAAAGGGAATTCTACTTAATAAATGCATCTACCACAACTGCTACAAGAAAACTAAGTAGAAAATACATTGTGCTCTATCTTTGTATGCTTGTTCCATTTCAAAATGTATTCTTGAGGGGGTGGGATGGGATAAGGGTTATCCTGTACAAGTAAAACTATATGCGTGTTCCCTTTGTCTTGAAAAACATTTACAGTACACGAAACAACATGCTTAAAGTGTATACCTGTTTATAACGCTGGCCAGTGACAGAGCTGAACAGGCACACAGAGAAAGTTGCTTATTAAGAAGTCTAAACATTTTATCTTGGTTCTAATGTTCATGAAGCTAATGTGTGGATCAACACTGGAAAAATCAGAAAACAATACCAATGACTGTAAACCTTTGTGCCAAACACTACACAAGAGGCCAAATTCTTTATACATTCACTGTGGAAAAGACTGTACAAATATATTCTCTGCATCTTTGCAAAAAAAAAAAAAAAAAAAGAAGCATTAAATGTTTTTCACCTCTAAGAAGTCTTTTTTTTTCTTCCTTTTTTTTTTTTTTGCTTTGCCAAGTAAGGCGAACAATGGTGATACTGACTGACCACACACAGGAATACTTTCACCATCTTAATACAAAAAAAAAATCCCTATTAATGGGTTTCATTGGCATGTTCTCACAGGAGCAAATACATCCTCATGGAGAAAACAAATACTTGATGGAGTCTGCAAGTTTTGATGAGAGATTTGCATCTGTAAGTTCTTTAGAGACATTTGCATTTCTGTTCTTTTCACCACCACAACCTGTGTGAGAATAGTCCTGCTGAAGGGTAAAATTTAATTCTGTAGCATTAAAATGAAGTTTCATTCTTTCATCCACCCATGTCATCTCTTATCTGATCCACCCGAAGAGCGAGGTCTCTGAAGGCAGGGCGTAAGTTAACATTATTGTTCCAACACTCTGTCATGATAGAATAAATCTGGAGAAGAGAGAAGAAATAAGAAATCCACATATACACATAAAAATGCCTTCATTTAAGTGGAATGGGAATTTAGAGAACCGAAGACATATATTATTTATCATTGCTTTATCTTGGCTCCATGGTCATATAAGTAATTATGCCAACTTTTATCTGAAAGTTCAACTAATTAAATTTTATTCATTTGAAATCCTTGCGCAAAATGACATAGAAAAGTAAATTTTTATTATAAACTAATTATAATGGATAAAATACTGATACTTTCATTACCTCATCAGGACATCCATCTGGTCTTGGCAACCTTCCATTATTCTTCAAAAGTTCTATTAGATGGAATACAATCATCTGCCCTTGTTTGTCATTACCAATCATACGCATAAATTCCTGAAATGAAATGTGAATTTCACTGATATAATATTGCTTTTGTAAAATTATATTGTTAATTTTACGTATAATTTCTTGGTACTACGACACATTAGAAAACAAGCATGGTAGCCACTTATGTGCAATGAGTATTCTGTGATACACTTTTGTTAAGGGTCAAAATGATCTATATACTGAAAAAGTAAATGTTTCAGATAGAACCGCCAAATCTCTATCATGACATTTCTACACTGCCACAACTGCAGTCCAAGCAAACTGCCTGGGATACAAAGGAACTTTCCAATCACCCAACATCAGAAAGTTTTGCTTATGCGACATTTCCTACATGAAATGAGCTTTTTAAATGTGATATTCATAAAGAATAAAACTAATGTTTTGTGAACCAGTTTTATTGCTATTTTTAAAAAATAGGTATAATGGGATCAAAGAGTTTAGAACCATTTTGGAGATTCTCCAAAGAAGAGAATATTGGACATTAAATCAACTAATTATTTTCAGTATAACTTTCTGGTTGCCTATTTAGACAAAAAAAAAGACAAAATGAATACCATACTAACCGCTGGTGGGCTTTTGCTTTTCTCAATATATGTGAAAAGTTCATATAGGACTACTCCAAAACTCCACACATCTGAGGCTACAGAAAACTTGCTCTCTGTGAGTGATTCTGGAGCATACCTAGATGACAAAACATCAGTTAAAATTAGAGAATAAGTGAGCTTATATGTTAACTCTTGATTATCCATGCCAATGGTTGGCCAAGGACAGCATAAAATAATTGCAATCCCATAATGCAATGAAAACCTGTGTTAATCTATTGCTCTAACTTCTTCACATGCAATTACCACATGTAAAATTGGCTGGCACAATCACATCCTTAAAATTTTGACCCTCTTCCTCACCCCTCCCCCCCAATCTTGTTATTAATCTGTTTATAAGGAAGGCTTACGGTAGAGGATCTAAAAGATGCATGCATAAATACACATCCATCAAGGATTCAATGACATTAATATTCATTTTAACCAAGGTTTACCTTTTATAATGGTAAATAGTTTAGATAATACCTAATAAGAAATGTGAATGCAGAGAGTTCACAAGAATTTCATGACACAACAGAACAAGCAAGCAATGTCTAGGAAAAAAAGAAACAAGAACTTCCATGCTCTCTGTAATGTGATAGAAGGGTATTTTTCCAAACTCATAGCATCTTTATACAGGTTAAAAAACCAAACCAAACCAAAAACAGTTCAATATAGAATAATTTTAAAATAGGAATGTTTTATTAAGAAACAATCAGGAAGAAGTTGTTTGATATAGCTACCCTAGCAAAGGTAATACTTGCTCTTTAATACAAGGAAACTTTGAGAACTGTTAGAGAATTCCACTGGGGAGGAAAGCCCAGATTTGTGATTGCAGGGGTCTCCCAGTGAGACCACTCCTCTGCCACTGTAGATAAGCAGCTACTTTTGGAATCTTAGAGAGCTGCCAGGAATACCTGAAGGCACGGCCATGGTTACAGAACCAGGATGTGGGTGTTTGAAAAAGGACTTAAGCTTCTTGATTCTGAGACCACTTTTCTCTCTACTATGCCACACTGCTTCTCAGACTTCTGTATAATTAAATTAATTCTACTATGGAACTGGAATCAGAAATAATGTCTTTGAATTTCGGCTCTGCTTCTTATTCAGTGTGGCTCTGGACACTTTTTTCTGTGCTGCAGTTTCTTCAGCTATAAAATGAAGAATTTGGCTTGATCTCTAAGGTTCTAAGGCGTCTTTCAGCTTTAATACTCTATAATTCTGTTGATATAACCTTGAGATCCTCCAAAACAAATTAATGGCCACATCTAGGTATGTCCTGATTTCTGGATTTCTCCACAATACAAATGAACATATATGAAAACAATGCTAGTAAGTCACTATTTTAAATAGTTTTCCATTAGCATAAACCAACTTTTATAACCCACTGACACTTTTTTTTTACTTTATCTTACAACCAACAAAATTCAAATGTCTGGGATTAGAAATAGGATTTAAGTCCATGAAACAAAGAAGGTAACTTGTACATTTGATGTTGAAGCTCATTACGTGGAAGCTCCGTTATCATCATGCTACATGAACAATGTATAGGATCACTTTTTACCCTATAAAGAATCTCAGAATACTTCATAAATTTGTGATGAGTAGAAAGCTTTGCTGTTTAGGCATAGGATTTTGTACCTTCTAGGCCAGATACAAGCCCAGGTGAAAAGACTCAAAGTAACTTCAAAAATTAAACTCAAATTTTTATTCTTAAACCAACAACTAAGCTAGTAAGAAAATAAAAACATAAAAATAATTTAAGAAGCCATAACTCTCATGATGAGATAAATGAATGAATGGAGCATAATCAAAATGTATTTGAGAAGTATCTAAAAGCATAGGGTTATTAACTTTCACTGTCAACAAATGAATGCATAAGAATAATACTCTGTTGTGGCACAGTACAGTAGGAAAAAACTCCAACAATAGAAAACACTTGGTGCCTGGTTTGATTTTAAATGCTCTTTAAGGCCAAGAGTCTCAGAAATGGCAGTGGGCCTCAGACCAGTAGCCATGCTTTGATCCTGGCTGCTGCCAGCCATTATCCAGAGGAGTAGCACCTGTAGGAAACCATCAACCCAACCCCCAAACCCCACTGCCACTGATGGGTCAGGCAAATCATCTAGTTAAAGGAGCAAGTCAGTTACCCTGAAGGAGAAAAAGGAGGTAGCATGTGCCAAGTGGGTCAAATCACTTCCAAAAATCACCTTTCCCAAGATGGTGGTAGGGACACCCCATGTCCTTGAGTCCAAGAATTCCAGGAATAGCAGGACCCTCTAGACTATAGGTCTTGCTTCCAGACTGACTCTTGCAGCCACCACTGAGGTGGGAGTAACTTTTGTGGAGGATAGTTCTGCTATCTCTCCTACCCTGAATACCAACCACCAAGTGCAGACTACCATCTATGGACAGATAAACCCAAGAGTCCTAGGAAGAATAGTTCTTCTCAGACTACCAGGTCAGCTTCCATCCTGACCCATGCAGCCATCACCCAAGGACAAAACCCTTATGGAGATACAATCCAGAAACTTCTCCTGCAGATGTTGTTGCCCTAGACTCCTAAGCAGTCATAGCTGTTAAAGACTGGAGAAAAAAAAATACAGAACACACTCACTTCCTTCTCTTCAGTTAGCTTCACAACGTCCTTGAAGACTTTCCCACCCAGCTATCCTCATCATAGACAAAGCCCTGGAGAAACATCTGCCCTAGGGATTTATTCTTCCAAATGACAACCGTTTTTCCCAGAAAGAATATTTCAGGAAAGCCTTAGAAATACTTCACATTATTCACTCCTCCTACCAACCCCATCCCCATTTATGGAACTGCAAACCAAATCAAATAAATTCTACTTTGGTTCTTGGAGATGGGCATCTATCTATTCTCTTCCACAAACTCATTTATCATCTCAGTAGATTTTTAAGCCAAGATTCTCCTGCCGGCCACCACTCTCTTAGATGAATAGTTTCCCCCATTAAGATTTCAGTTCGCTCCTTGACTGTCTTTGCTTCTGTATTTGTATCCTCAGAGTTTACTTAGCACAGTACTTGGCACACATATTAAGAGCTTAATAAATGCTTTTTCATTTCATTTCATTCAATTCATGGTCCTTGGCATTATAAACATAAAAAAACTTTGATTTTTGGTTTTACTTTGGTTTTACTAATTGAAATGACATTAAAGAAGACACATTACCTTGTCTTGCTACTGAACCCTAAAAGACAACTGGGCCTTTCTGTTGGACATATAGTTGAAACTTCCTGTATATGTTGTATCCCCCATAAGAATGTGAGTTTTTTGAGAAAAGGGTCTATCTTGTTTTTCTATTTGTATCCTCAGTGCCTAACACAGTGTTCTGAACATAATAAACGCTGGACGAATGCTTTTTCATTCATTCATTCATTCACATAATTATTTTATTTTTACAAATTTTATCATTCCCTTCTGTTTTTTTTTAACAACAGTCATTTCCCCCTAAAGCCTTCCTCCCTGCTCTCTCACACCACTATTGAACCCTCTGTTGCAAAAAGAAAAATATTATAGCAAAACCAACTAAAACATCAACTCTTACCAGACAATACACACACTACATGGCACCTATTGTGTTGTAATCCTCCCCCTCCAATTCTCTGCAGAGAGGAGAGAACTCACATAATTATTTTTTAAAGGAAAAATATTTTTACTGCAAAATGTGTTGAAATGTAAAATGTTTTACAAATAATTGAAATGAGAAATTCTTAAAAGATGGAAGTTTGCACTCTCAAATATTAACTGTTCTGAAAAATATAACTTACCAGAATATGGGGCTTTCACCAGGTTCTTTCACTTTGTAGTATTCTTTGTCTTGTGGCAACACTTTCGTCAATCCAAAATCTCCAATTTTAACTCTATTCTCATTTTCCACTAAAATATTTCTTGTGGCCAGATCCCTATGGATATATCTTTTTGTACCAAGATACTCCATTCCCTTTGAATAAAGAACATACGGCATTTAGCTAAATTTAATGAAACGTAAACAAAATCCCTATTAATGATTTTGCCCCCTGAATCTTCCCTGTCTCAGGTTTCAAGAGTACCTTCCAGGAAGCACATCAACAGTGCGATTTTAACATTAATAAACAACCTGCTACAGTTAATATATGGAGCAGCTACATAGTGCAGTGAATAGAGGGCACTGAGCATGGAATTGGGAAGACCTGAGTTTAAATGTGGCCTCAGACCTACTAGTTGTGCTTACCTCTGGGCAAGTGACTTAACCCTATTTGTTTCAGTATCCTTATCTGTAAAATGAGCTGGAGAAGGAAACAGCAACCCCTCCATTATCTTTGCCCAAAAAACTCCCCACCAAACGGGCTCACAAAGAGTTGGACATGACTGAAACGACTAAGTGATGACAAAAGTTAACAAATGGTCATCTCCACTCTATCTAACCCCATTATGTTTCAAACCAACTAATAGAGGATTGGTAGTACTGGCATGATACAATGAATGTTGGACTTAAATGAGGTAAACAGGATTTAAATCATTGCTTTGCTACCTCTCTTAGCCTGTTCCTTCATCTAAAATGGAGATAATATTTGCACTACTGTTTCTTGTAAAGAAAGTACTTTGTAAATATATTTTTTTCTTTTTGGAGGACAATTGGGGTTAAGTGACTTGCCCAAGGTCACATGGCATGTGTGTGTGTGTGTGTGTATGCGTGTGTGTGTGTATGTGTGTATGTGTGTGTGTGTCAAGTGTCTGAGGCTGAGGTCGTCCTGACTCCAGGGCCAGTGCTCTATTCATTGTGCCACCTAGCCACTCTCCCACGCATTTGTAAATCTTCAAAATACGCCTGTGAGTAGTTGTTATATTATACAGGGGCAGTGGGGGCCTGGCATACATACAGAGTTCCTGTAACTGTGTAATCTCTTGAAGGAAGATTGCTTCTGGGAGAGTCATAATGACACGAAAGCAAAGTACATTAGAGAAACTGTAAAGGATATGTAGATATTCTATAACTTGTTCTGGCAATATTCCATAATATTAATAACTTGTTCTGGCAAGCTAATTGTATGGGGAAGATTCTTTGATTGGCTGAGGAGACATTCAGAAGGCCTTAGTTGACTTCTACCATGTCTCTCATCTCAGGCCTTTTGCTGCTCTGTTTTCTCTCATGGCATCCAGTGAGACACAACACTGTTAGGGGAGAGGCTTTGGGGTTTTCTCCCAATTAAGGCCATGTGGTCCCAAGTAACAGGTCTTGGCTCCTGGCCTCTCTGTTTGTTTTTTGCAGCCAGTAAAGCACTGATGCCCTGTGGTGCAAGGAGACCTTTTAAGTCTCAGGACAGTGGAATCTGAGAAAACTCATCTGGCAGGCAGGAAACACATTTGTGTTTTTGGTGGAACTAATGTTATGGGAGGGACTGAAGTAAGACTGTATTTTCAAGGTGTTGGGGAAAATATTTGTTTTTTCTTGTCAAATTTTCTAAGTAAATATCCCTTTGTAAAAGCTAACTGATGTTAAATGGTTAAAAGGAGTTGAGGTACTACTCACCTTGGGCACCTAACAGTAAGGAGAACAAAGTTGGTAGGGGCTCAAACTGATGGCAGTAGAGACAACCCCAAACTCACGAGAGTACACTAGAAAACTTTCTATTTGAGCACTTTTGCTATGTACCTAGGGGTAAATTTCAAGATTTCCTACTCCTACCAAAGAAATATCATAAGGGATCATTTACAGTTATTTAAACAATCCTTTTCAGATTTGCAAAGCATTGCATAGAAATTATTTAATTTGATACTCAGAACTATCCTGGAAGGTAAGTGCTATTATTATCTACATATTACAGATGACAAGACCGAGACTGCAAGAGGTCACATTACTTGCCCAGAGTAAGATAAGTAAGCTACTAAGCGTCCGATTTGAACCTAGTTTCTCTTAACTCAAGGCCCTGCACTCTCTCTACCCACTATCCCACTTAGCTGCCTCACTTTGAGAAATAAAGGCTGAAAAAGGTATAGGTTTTTCTGGACAAGGACATTTATATTAATAGGTCAGTATTTGACAAAAAAAAAGTGCTATATTCATATATGGTGAATGTATTAAAATGGTGATCAGGATGTTACCTTGCAGATCTGAGACGTGTACTGCAAAAGTTTCTTATGATCCAGCCTTTCCTTATGTTTTTGGAGATAGTCACGTAAACTTCCATAAGGTAAATATTCCATAATTAATCTCAAGTTACGACGGCCTTATAATTTACAAACAAAAAATTAAGGTTTTCATTATATTGATTAAACTTTTTTTGGAAAAGAACCCCAACAACTCTTTCCCATCCCAATTAAGGGGGCAAATACATAAATCTAAGATAAATTATAAAACAATCATAAATAATATTTACCAGTGAGGATCTACTATCCATTTGAATATTTCAAGTCCCAACTTAATTTGAAAATCTCAGAGTGCTGGGTTGCAATATCTGTGCTATAAATAATTAAACTACACATCCCAGCAGCAGGGGTAACTGCTGTAAACCCTAAGTAGACATACTCTCTCTCTCTCTCTCTCTACCTACTTACCTGGATATTATTTATCTACCCATCCATCCATCCATCCATCCATCCATCCATCCATCCATCCATCCATCTATATCATTAGATCCATACTGTCATTGGTATAAGGGACTCTTATTGCAAAAACTACCTCTACCAATGCAAAGTGGCACATTTTCTATAATTCATGGTCTCAGAGTATTGAAAGGTTAAGTAACATATGCAGGGACACACAACCCATATGCGTTAGAAGTATCCTCACTCCAGCGCTGGCTTTCTTCTATACACTGAGCTGCATTTTATATGAGCTTATCTCCTTTTTTATGTCTTCTATAAAAAAAAGGAAGAATATGTGGCCAACACAAAAATAATTTCAGTGGTTGGACAGAGTACAAGAAGCACTCAGAATTCACAAAAGACAGGGTTCAGATTTCTCTACAGGTGCCCAAAATAAAGATAGGGAGATGTTGCAAGGAACAATTATGTGAGAGGAGGAATGTGACCTATGCTGGCTTATCTCCTCTTTCTCTTCTTACCTCCTGCTCAAAATGGAAGCTTCCAGTCACCAGAGCTCATCTAGACTACATATTGAACACACTGATAAAAACTACAAATGGTCCTAGAAAGCTTAATCTTTTCAGGGAGGTACTGGCATTCCCAAAGAGGAGCTCATCAACTCACAAAACACTAGCAGAATAAATATGGATGCATCACACAGTTAAAAGTCAACTATACAAGTCTCAGGATGGAAGGAGATGTCTACATTCAGAGAAAGATCCAGAAAGATCAGAGTTTAAACGGAGACTGAAGCAATGCATGCTATCATTCTTTTCGATGTTTGGCTTTTGTTTCTCTTTTCTCATTGTTCACTCCATTGGCTATAACACTTATACAACCAGACGATTGTACAATGTGAAG
>CM053599.1:93960409-93976216 GCA_028646575.1 Pseudocheirus occidentalis
ATCACAACTAGTTGAACTAGTGAGCATTTATTAAGCACTTCTTATATCCTATGCAATGTGCCAGGTATTGGGGACACAAAAATATAATTCAAACAGTTCCAGCCCTCAAGAACTTTACATTCTATTGGAGGATATATGTATATAATCAAGTCTAGTAATGCTGCCAGGAAATAAAACTACAGCAAAGCAGAAGTATTCAATAGGGCTTAGTCAAAACAAAGAATAATTGCTAGTATAAAGATTGGTTTAGTGCAGAGAATGTTTCAAACTTCAATGGAGAATCCTTAAATGCAGAGAGTTCCCCTCCGTACTGTATTCAAATCATCTTTAGTCTTTGGCTAAAAAAGAAATTAGTTTTATTCTGAATTTAACCAATACCAAAGAAAATTGGTGCAGAAATGCAGAGCAGAACAGAAAGGTCTATGTCTTTCCCATTCTCTTAACCATCTCTGGTGCTTACTTACAAACTTCCATTAATACCTTTCACTGACAAGTTATTCAAGAACGGAGTATAATTCCTGCTACTTGGGAGGAAAAAGTTGCTTGAGTTTGGGAGTTCTGAGCTATACCAGGGCTGATGCTGATTAAATATCTGCACTGAGTCTGCCACTAATGTGGAAAGCCCCCTGCAAGGTAGGGGACCACCAGGTGGAAGAAGAAACAGGAACCAGTTCAGCTTAGAAACAGGGTAAGTCAAACTTTGTTAGACTTAGCTCTTCTGAGCAATGCAATCATCTAAGATAATTCCAAAAGACTCCTGATGGAAAATAACATCCATCCTCAGAGAAAGAACTATGGAGTCTGAATGCAGATTTAATCATACTATTTTCTCTTTTTTTGTTGTTTTTTGTGTTTTCTTTTTCGTGGTTTTTCCCTTTTGTCCTGATCCTTCTTTCACAACATGACTAATGTGAAAATATGTTTAATATGATCCTACATATATAGCCTACATCAGATTGCATGACATCTTGAGGAAGGGGGGAAAATTTAGGACTAAAAATCTTATAAAAGCAAATGTTGAAAACTAAAAATAAATAAATTACTTAATTCTTTAAAAAAGAAAGAAATAAGGCAGGCCAAAACTACTGTGATGGGGTGGCTAGGTGGCACAGTGAACAGAGCACTGGCCCTGGAATCAGGAAGACCTGAGTTCAAATATGACCTCAGACATTTAACACAAAACTAGCCATGTATTCTTGGGGCAAGTTACTTAACCCCAACTGCCCAGCCTTCCCCAAAGCAAAAAGCAAAAAGCAAAAAAAAAAAAAAAAACAAAAACCAAAAACCACAAAAAAACCCAAAACAAAAACCCACTAGTGTAACAATCAGCAGTAGGATCATGCCCATGAGTGGTCACAGAACTTACAGACTGGATGAGATAGGGAGACCCAATCTCAAGGGAAAAAAACAAAGAACTGGACAAAGACTTCATATAGCTACCATACATAATCTCAACTGTACACATACTCTTTCTTCCAGGTAATTCCTGTAGTTAATTCAGATCTGCTACAGGTTTACTGAAGATATCAATGTACTATTGGGAGCTACTGAAGACATATTTGAATTAGAAATTAGGTTTCCACATGCCCCATACCAGCACTGTAGCACACTCCCTTGTATTTAACAATGTTGTCATGTTGCAAAGATTTAAGAATTTCAATTTCTCTTTCAAAGTCTCTCAGGTGCTCCTCGGTACTGTGCTGTAACTTTTTCACAGCCACCACTTCACCAGTGTTATCTTGCAGAGGGTCATATCGGCACATTTCCACACTCCCAAAATTACCCTAAATAATAAATAAAAGTGTTCTCATTAATATTTAACTTTTTCGGTTTTCCTTCAGGTCCTTATAACACAAATAAGCAACCCTTGGCTAGTTTTTAATTATATAGGGAATCTTGGAAAGGAACCAGTGGGGTTTAAAAATGAGAACTTTAGGCCAATTTAAAAAAAGTACTACTTCATATAAAAAAAAGTTAATTTATGGGTATTACCCCAAAGGTATTATGGTTGAAAATTTTTTAAAAATTATTTTTACAATTTGTGTCTAATTAAATTTTTAAAATTATTTTAAAAAAATTTTTTAGGATGACAAAAGATTTTGGGATGACAAAATGACTCAGACTAGTGAACTATAAAAGCAAGAGCAGGAAGATAAATACTGAACTTTTGAGACTGACTTCAAAGACAACTATGTATTTCTAAAACAAGTTCCAGAGAGAGAATTCTGGGCCAGAGCACAAGTCTAATCTAATAAGTTTATTCTTTAGTGACAAAACAGACATTTTTAACTGGCAAAAATATTTTTTTTCTTTCCCTAAACTCAGGACAACTTCAGAGAAAGATTTCCAAGAAGCCCCACATAACATTAGCAAATTGGTATGTAGTACATTTTCAACAAAAGTTTTAAGTTTTATTCATCATCACTTTTATTGCATTCTTTAAGACAAACACAGTACTTAAGCTACATAAATTTAAACACCCAAATTTTAAATTGTATTTAAATTGGTTTTGGTGAACTTTAAAGAGTAAAAAACAAACAACCAATTCAGCTTACATAACAAATTTTTTAAAAGACCAATGATATGAGGAGAGTTTAAAAAAATTATCAGTTACTTCCTTCATGTCTTCTTTCACCATCATTATTTTTCTATCCTTTCATTCACTTGACAAATATTTATTAAGCCTATGTGTAGGCAATGTGGCAGGTAATATAGATACAGAGATAAACTATAAATAAATATAAACCGAAAGAGTTTAAAGTATATAGGAAAAAAAAAACCATGAACACATACAAATATGAAAGACACATAAAGTTAATGCAAGTAATTTGAGGGTGGTGAAAGGTACCAGGAATGGGGAATGATCAGTAAGGCCTTGTATATGAGGTGGCACTTGAGTTGGGCTTTGAAGTCAGGGAATCTAAGAGGCAGAGGTATGGAAGGATTTCATTCCAGGAACCCAAGACACCATAATAATAATAATAATAATTTATATAGTGCTTACTACGTGCAAGGTATTGTGCTAAGTACTTTACAATGATTATTTCCTCAAATCTTCATGCCTACACAAAGACGTGAAAATTAGAGAATCACAGGAAACAGCAGTGGGCCAGCTTGGCATGTAAAGTGAGTGAAGGGGAGCAATATGTAATAAACTTTGCAAGGGGCTGGAGCCAGATTGTGGGGGTTAGGGGTATGGGTACCAAGCAGAGGAGTTTACATGATGTGATTTTCACTGCTGTGTAGAATCTGGATGGAAGAGAGGAGAGATGAGGTAGGCAGATCAAGCTGTTATAATGGTCCTGGCAAGAGATGATCATTATTGTTGTGGTTTTCTAAGTGGTGAAAAGGGGAAAGATTTTAGTGACGCTGTGGAGGTAGAAATGACACAATCTGGCAAATGACTAGATAAAGTAGCTGAGGGAGAGGGAAAAGCTGAAGATGAGGTGGAGGTTATAAATATGGACAACTTGACAGAAGAAATACAAAGGAGGAAAACTGTGTTGGTGCAAGGGCACAGTGATGAGTTGCTTTGGACACGTTAGGTTTGAGATGTCTATTGGATACCTAACTGGAAATGTTAAACAGATAGATGGTTGGTGGTATAGAATTGGAGTTCAAGAGGGAAAGTCTAGGGTTGGACAGACAGCAGTGGGAGTCATGTGCATTGGGATGATCACTGAACCCTGGGATCTAATGAAATCACTAACAAAAGGTAGCAAGGAAAAGGAAGAGGCTCCATAACAGAATGCTAAAGAATACCTGATTTGGGAGTGGGATACAGATGATATTCAGCAAAGGAGGTATAGAAGTAGTGGCCAGATGAGCAAGAGGGAGACCAAGAGGAATGAATAACTCTAAAATCCAGAAAAGAGAGTATCTAAGAGGAGGGGGTGGTCAACAAATGCTATAGAAGGAAAAGGATAATGTCTGAAAAAAGGAAGATTTAGCAATGAAAAGATTATTAGGAATTTTGGAAAGAACAGTGTTAGTTAAGAGTTCAGAAGCCAGACTGCAATAGGTTGGGATCCTGTAGCTAAATCACAAATTTTCCTTTTATAGAGTCATAGTCAATATCTGTTTTCTTCACTCAGCTTTATTTCATACAAGTATTTTCATATTGTTTTGTATCTCTGTTCTTGTTATTCTTCTTTAATATCTCAGTATGATAATACTTCAAAATGTGATTGTCAGTGAAGACTAAGCTCTTTTTCTGGTATATATTGTAATCCCACTGTGATGTGGTAGACAGTCTTCCAGAACTGCTGTGGCTAAAAAATTCGCCATAGTGTGGCCAACATTAGAATGACACTCCCTCAAAACACCTTGGATGGTAGACACAATTCATATGGGCGGGCCCTCTAAATGAAAGCCTTATGCTTAACTAGAATAATCTATGAAAACCCTGGGTTATCTCCATGCGATAAAGTAGCTGAGGGAGGAACTATTGTTATAAATTGCATTATAACATATAACTGTGTGTTTGAAGTGAATTTTGGAAAATTTCAAATGTTGGGGAGTCCTCTACTGGGTATAAACCTTCATCTAATTCTCTATATGCTAAATGATACTCTTCAAAAGAGTCAGATACAATAAGAGGCATTATGACATTTGTGACTTGGCACTTTCAACATGATTTTTGCCCAAGTCATGCAATCTCTTGCCTTTCACTTTTACTTTACTGATTCTCAAGGGCAGGGACCATCTAATTTTTGTACTTGCCTCCCCAGGATCTCACACAATGCCTGGCACATAGCAGCACCATAATGCTTTTTCATTCATTCATTTATCTTCACAACATACCTTTTTAAGACATGAAGGTAGGATAGAATGGTATAGTAAAAAAAAAACACCACTGATCCAGAAGCTGGAATTAGGGTTAGGGTTATGTATGACCTTGGGGAAATCATTTAACTTCTTTTCATTTTTAAAATGAGGAAATTGAAATAGATGATCTTAAATAAGTGGAAGAGAAGTAAGAAAGTTTCCAGAAATGAGTAAAGGCATAGTGGCAGGTAGTAGATGGATGCATTACTGAAGCTATAGGAAGACTGCACTGGTCAGAACAGAAGGTATATTTTGGGGAATGGAGGGAAATAAGATTTGAGAGGCACAATTAGGAACAAATATATCTGCATTGTGTCTTGTTGGAGCAATTCACTCAAACAAAAGTAACAAAAGATTACAAATCCAACAATAGCACCCAGAACATAAAAAAAATCAAATAAGATACAGCCTATCAAATCAAATACAGTTAGGCACCATGTGAAAAATATAATTAGGGATCAGAAGAATCCTTGGCCTGTAACTAAGCAGCTGTCTAATGTTAGCTAACTTACTTAATTTGCAGGAGTTTCAGTTTGTTCATCTTCAAAATAATATGATGAGGGTGTTGGTCTGGATAAATACTAAGAGATCTTTCTAGTTCTAAAATTTTATGACTCTGAAAAAATTTCTCAACTTACCTTGCCAAGTTGCTGTAAGAATTTAAGGTGTCTCTCTTCAAACTGTGTGGGATCCCTGTCTTCAAAAGCACCAGAAAATCCTAGGGCACCAATTCTCATATTTGGCAACATGTCATTTTCTGTTAGTAGCTCATAGTCTGAGGAAATAAAGAATCGGGTAGAATTTCACTACCATGATTTCTGTTACTTTCCCAATTAACAAATGATAGAAATAAAATCATGACCTGGAAGAAAGACGAGGCTGGAAATACTAAACAAAATTGTGGAAGTTGAAAAATTAGCTGCAGAAGTTTAACAAAAACAAGCATTTTCAATTTCTACACAAAGAATGGTAAACTATCTCAGTCAAAAAAATTCTGGAGATAACAAGCTTTTCTGGCACTGGGTAGTTTGGTACTCATTGGAAAAGATTTTATATTAAATTTGGTCATGAGTAGTGAGCACAAACTGGTATAGGAAATATCTGTTGCTAAATCATATGCAAATGATCCCAGCACTTAGTATCAGTCAGAGTAAAAACTTAATGCTATTTCATTCATTTATTCATCAATCATATTACAACTTAGTTCATCATTCTAAAGGGGAAAGGAAAAACAAAGAAGTCTCTTATACTGAATAAACAGTACAATAACAAAATGTAGTTATTAGGAAAGAATGGAAATATAGATTAAATGTGTACTACAGAGAAAAGAAATCAGAGACCTTCAAAACTCTTTATACAACTACCTAAAAAAGAAGCTAATGTCTAGAAAACATTTTTAAAAACTTTTTAATAGAAGACTACTTAATCTAGGTGAATATGGAAGTCCACAAAAAGTGGCAAGAAATTCCAAATTAGAAACTAGGCTGGCCAAAAAGAAATAAAAAGTCCTTTTTTCAGAGACCTCAAAGTCAATAAGGAGCTCATTAAAACATCATATCAGCAATAATCTAGAGAACTAATGAGACTAATTGGCCATTAACATACCTGGAGTGAGTAAACTATTAAGGTCTCGTATGATGGCCCGAAAAGAAGGCCTGAAGTCTGGCTCATAATCCATACAGTTATTAATAAGATTTGCTAACTCTGTCCACTTTGGTGCAGGGAGCTGGTGTCTATCTTCATAGAACTGCAGTTTCTGTAATTAATGAACCAAACACTAAAGATGAATCATTGTGTGATGGTATAAAACTCTTATTAACAAGACAAAATGAAATGATTGCCAAAAAATTAAGCTAACCATTAAAAAAATGCAAAGGGTCACAGATTGAACACCTCTAATTTATGACTTATATAAACTTACTCTTTGAGAATCTAATGCACTCAGAGGTTTGTCTCCTCCACTGCAGATTTCCCACAAAGTGGTACCAAAACTCCACTTGTCTGCTGCCAAACTTAGGTTCTTAGGATTGTCAATACATTCAGGTGGAACCCATGGTATCCTCTCCTGAAGAACTGTTAAATCATGTAACAAAATATGGTGATAAGGCTAAATGAACTTTTCATTTAAAATTTGTTCTGACATGCACGTTTCTTTAAAAATAATCAGAATCATTAAACATTTTTAGAGCTAGAAGCATCTTGAATTTTTTTTTACAATATACCATATCATCCCCGCTAATTAGAACTAGAGGGGGAGGGAAGGTAAAAGAATACGCATTTATATAGAGACTACTATAGGCCAGGCACAATTTTACAAATACCTCATTTGATCCTCACAAGCACCCTTTTCAAGGTAGGTGCTATTATTATCCCCATTTTGAGGAAATTGAGGCAACATAGGTTAAATGACTTGCTCAGGGTCATACAGCTAATAAATGTCTGCAACTAGATTTGAACTGAGGTCTTCCTGACTGTAGGCACAGCACTCTATCCACTGTACCACCTAGTTGCCTCTAAACTGTCTCCTGCATTAAAAAAATAAAAACAAAAACATGCACGTACACACACACACACACACACATGCTGAAAAACCATTTTCTAAGCAAATTAGACTCAAATAATTTTGTACATTTTTTTTGTCACATTATCTGTTAATTGAGCTGCTCCAATGGCTCAGCATCAGTGTTCATTCTTTTTTTCAGTTTAACAGTACATGCATTAGAGACAAGCTACACGTGTAAGACAATGTTAGCCCTAGAGTCTTGGAATACCACAGAAGTGCTCCTAATACAGTTAGTTTATTGTTTTCTCCTGTCAGAACTTTCTAGGCTAAGGTCCTGGGGCCTGTAGCTTCATCAGAATTGTGCTAAGGAAGAAGGAGGACTATACAGGACTTTATGTTCTCTCACACACACCCTGGCAGAATATAAATTCCTTGAGGACAAGGAATGTTTCATTTTTATCTTTGTATCCCCAACACCTAGTACAGTATCTGGAACATAGTAGATGCTTAACAATATTTGTTGAACAGAACTAAATTTGATGACTTCTGGTTAGAACATTAAAAATTTGTAAATGTAGGAATAATATAGCATTTTACATACACTGTAAAAAACCTTTTATGAAATGGATAAGATAATGAAATCTCAGTTTTTGGCTGAAATATAAAGTAACTAGTTTCAGCCTTATGGTTAATGGTTTAGAGTAGGAATAAAATGGGTCCTCTCCTATGTGCCAGATAATTCCCTATCTCAGTCTGTTCTCCTAAACTTTGAGCGTCAGGTCCCACAAGGCATTTCTGCTCCTGTTCTCTTGACCAATTTGAGTACTACTGATAGTCATAAAAATCACCAAGTTTAAGGGCCCTGGGGTTTTATCTATAAAAGTTCCAAAATGGTGATTAATTTAGATAATCCAAATAGTCAGTTTAATTAAAATAAAAACAACATAAAAATACTCAGGAGAATTATTTGGATCAAGTGGATAAAAATAATACTTATTTGATATTTTTACATTTCAATTAGTTGTGTTATATAAAAACTGATTATTCTTTCAATAGGCAAGAGATGAAAATGTGAGGAAAATATTCTAAAATCTCATGTAAAGACAAATGAAGACTGGTAAAGGTCCCAGAGGAGTTGGTATCCTGCATATTTTCTTAAATTTTTAATGAAAATGGAAAAAAATATCTGAAACAACCTTTTCTAAACATAAGAACATTGAGGAGTTAAATAAAAAATGAATATGACTGTTGCTTATTATTGTAAAAATTGTTAAAATATATTCAAATCTTAATTAGAGCTGCATGAAATTTTTACTTAATTCATATTTTTACTGTAAACATGTTATAAATTTAATCTAGATTTCACTACTAATCAAGATGACAATACAATGAACAGTATGTTTTTTTTTAAAACCAACAAACTATTTCAAGCTATCTCAAAATGAAACATATGTAAAGTTAAATTAGAACAATGGAAAACTTACTGTCTTTTGGCAAAACTGTAATACTAATGCCAGGATCACTGAGCTTGATGAAAGGAGGATTTCCTGTCTTTCTGTCCTCTTCTCTGATTAGTAAAATGTTCTTAGTACATACATTACCATGAGTGAGGCTTTTTTCTTCCTATTAAAGGAGCATATACATACATTAGTATTAATTTGCTAATATTTTGACTGTCCTTATATGAAGCACTATTAGATTTAATTGAGAAACAGATATGAGATATGATATTTATTTGTAAAAATGATTCATTGTCCTTTAAAGATTTGAGAAAAAGATTTTCAGTAGAAACAATGCATTTTTAGCCTGGTGGCTCCATTTTTTTCTTCTCTGGAAATGGTGAATTTTACTTTGTCCTACTACTTGCTTTTGAATATCATAGGTCAGTGATACTGTGAAAAATCACAGGATGTTTATTCTGTGCACTCTTCTTTCATTTTCATCTTTGCTATTAATAAGAGAGAAATGTATCATCTTGAAGGGATAATTAAAAAGTTGAATTTCCTAGTCTTTTTAGATTCAAATGCAGATTTTGATTCTTGATTCTTTTTTTTTTCCTATCATAGATTCTAATGGTCTTTGTTGCTATTTTGGTCTTTTAGGCCTTGTGCTTTAATTCTTGTTTTCCTCCAAATCATTGTTGATCCTTCCTCAGAAAGCAGACCTGAGGTTGCTTTTTTCTTTATAGAAAACTGTTGCGGCAAAGAGTCTAATTTCTGAGATTGGAGTCTGAGCTTCATCCAATTGTTCTAGTAGAAAAGATGATGGGATGAGCTCTCAAGACCTTTTTAGTTCTGTCCCTCCCTATCTGGATCCTGATTTTTGCCAAAAGAGAGATCATTCATGTTTTTATCTTGTCCTTTATCAGTAATATCCTTTCAAGTTCTTTTGTTGCCTAGAGACTTTTCATTAAGCTTCTAAATATTTTTTTTTTTTGGAGGGGGAAAGGCAGGGCAATTGGGGGTTATGTGACTTGCCCAAGGCCACATGACTAGTAAGTATTAAGTGTCTGAGATTGGATTTGACTCGGGTGCTCCTGACTTCAAGGCTCGGTGCTCTATTTACTGTGCCACTTAGCTTCCCCAAGCTTCAAAGTATTGAGCAAGGAATCTAAGTTCCACAAATTCAGGGTAACCAAAACTTTTCAACCAATCTGGATTTACTTAGTTCACATGATAAATAATTTGAACTTGAAGTTAATCTTCTGAAAAAACCTTTGATGGAACCCTGTCATGCCTTAGGGCAAACTGCCTAGAAAAGCAGCATACTGTGGCAACTTGGGAAGATATATTTAGTGAAACTTGGGTTGTAGCAGGAGGGAGTCACGCTATACGTATTAGTCCAACTGATTAGTCTCAGGACAGAACTCTTGTTTTCCTTCACTACCATCCCCAGAGCAAGGAAAAAGTGAGGGTATTTTCCTTCTTAATCATCTTTTTTTTTTTCAGAGGAGGGAAGGCAGGGCAATTGGGGTTAAGTGACTTGTCCAAGGTCACACAGCTAGTAAGTATTAATTGTCTGAGGTCGCATTTGAACTCGGGTCCTGACTCGAGGACTGGTGCTCTATTCACTGCACCACCTAGCTGCCCCTTAATCATCTTTTTTAACTGAGGCTGACACACTAAAAAAATATTATGGCTTGCTTGAATGAGAATCTTGCCCATTTGGAATACTAGTACCCTGTAACTGGGTCAGTGGAACTCTGAAATTCATTTGCTTTCTAATAATCAAGTTATTTTTCCTTTTACCCACTTCAAGATATTGTCTTTTGTCATCACCAATTGTTACAGTAATGAAATATATTTAGTTAATTTATGATTAAAGCCTCTAAAATGAAATGAATTCACAAGCTAGACATGGGACCTTGGATAAATCCCTTTCTCTCTTTAAGCCTTAGTCTTCATCTCTAAATGAAAAGTTTAAACTAGAAAATATCAAAATGCTTCCCTATTCTAAAGTTTTATGAAAAATGAATAAGAAAAGGGTGGCAAAATTCTACTGCTGTAAACATCTGCATTTCTGGAAAAGAGATACTTTAAATTTGCATATTAATAACAGAAGGTCTGTATAATGAGTACTTTAACAATGACTTTTTTTAGTCTGTGAAACTGCATGAATACTCCCATAAAAGTGTCTAGAATGGGGGTGGCTATGTGGCACAGTGAACAGAGCACCTGCCCTGGAGTCAGGAGGATCTGAGTTCAAATTCGACCTTAGACATTTAATACAAAACTAACCATGTGAACTAGGGCAAGTCACTTAACCCCAAATTGCCCTAACTTCCCCCCTCCAAAAAAGCAATAAATAAATAAATAAAATATAATAAATTAATAAAGTATCTCATACTCTTTTAAAAAAAAGTGTCTAGAATGAATATTTCTACCCTCTCTCAAGGTCTCTTTTGGATTCTGTGTCACAAGTTCACAATTTTCTTATCTCATCTTTCTAGGCAAAGATACAACTACCAAGTGATAAGATGAAAGGAGAATTTACTTGTTTACTTACAAGAAAATGCATGGCCCATGCCAACTGTTTGGCCACTTCAAGCTTCCATAATATGTTTATAGAATTTTTGTTCTTTTTCAGGTATGTGTCCAATGATCCAAATTTCACAAATTCTTGAACTAGAATATCTAAAAAGCAAAAGTGTACATGTGTACATAAAAAAAACCATCATTTAGACATTTATAGACCATACTATACATGAGTATTATAAATAAAATTAAGGCAAAATTAAATAGCATAAGGGAAAAAAATTAAACATGACCAATTTAAAAAATGTATTTTATTTATCACAGCTGTGCAAGAAAGCTTAGGTTATGATACATGGAATAAGTTTATTTTATTACATAATAATTCCTAATGTGATATTTTACTGAAAAACTGCTACATATTCAGTTCTAGTTGAAAAATTTTCACAATAGTTTAGTCTTCCTTTAAAAGGATGAGCAGCTGAAGACATAAAAAAATTATGTAAATATATATTTCTACAACATAGATTATAACTGTCATATTACAGATAAAAAGAAGTTCAAGTGTTTCAATTAATCATTTGTAGCTCATATATAAAAATATATTGCTAAGGAATTAAAACATTAAGAGTAATTCCTTGTTCATTACTTTTTCAGTCAAGCTATCAAATCTTTTATCAGAATAAGATGTTTTTTTTCAAAAAGAGCCGCAGGCCTGTCTTCGAGAAGTGAAGTTCATCCAAGCAATATTAGCTATCAAGGTCAAAGGTTCACAAGGCCATGATTACTTCTAAATCAACATGTCAAAATTTCTTAGGGTTACTACCTGGATCCAGGACTTATTTATAGTAATTCAATGTTATTTTGAACTAAGACTAGGATTTCAGGTTTGAGTATAATTGCAACATCTCTTGGTTATGGCCCCTTATCTCTTCTGATACTTCAATCTGGCGCAGGCCCTCATCTCCTGCTGCAGGTTTCTAGCTACTTGGCCTGCCACAAATGTCTCCCCTGCTCTAGTCCTTCCTTTACAAAGCTGCAAAAGTGATTTTCCTAAAGCAGAGACCTGACCATATCACCCTCTTCTCAACAAACTCCATTGGCCTCCTATCACTTTCAGGATTAAAAACACAAAATGCTCAGTTTGGCATCTATCGCCCTCTATGGCTTAGCTCCCCCTCCTTCTACTTTTCCATTCTTCTTAAACCTTATACCTCCCTTACCACATACGCTGTGACCCAGTGACACAGCCTCTTTGAGCTTCATCTGAACAAAACACTTCTCTTGGCTCCATGCATTTTCTCTGGTTATTCCTTATGCTTAGAATGCTGCTCTCTCTTCCCCATCTCTACCACTTGGCTTCACAAGTGCCAAATCAAATTCTTCCTTCTTTAGGAAGCCTTTTCTAATCCCTCTTAATTTTAGTGCCTTCCCCTCTGTTTATTCCCTGTATATCTTGTATATAGCTTCTTATACATAATTTCTTTGCATGTTGTCTTCCCCATCGGACTGTGAGCTCCTCAAAGGCAGGGACTGTCTTTTGCCTATTGTGCATTCCCTGCCCTTATCACAATCCCTGGCACATAGGAAGAACTTAATAAATGCTTTACTGGTTGTCACAATAGGCCCTAACTAAATAACTACCCTGCCTTACATTATTACATTATGTAGCATTACATATGCTATATGAAATTTTTTGGTCTCAGAACTCCTTTACACTTAAAAATTATGGAAGACCTCCAAAAGAACTTTTGTTTATGCAGATTATATCCATCTATGCTTACAGTATTAAATAATAAAGACCCCTGAAAAGGGTTTTGGGAACCTCTCTGAGAGAATGAAAAGTACTGTACTAGATTACAAACTCCTTGAGAATTAGACTTATGTCTTATTTATATTTTCATATGAACTCAATTGTCTAATATATTGAATTGCAGACAGTAAATATTTAATAAAATGTTAAATAGTTGTTAAATGCTGAAATAAAACATGAAAATGATACATCTTGTTCTACATAAAGACCATGTTTTAAAAAATGAAAAATGGTAATTCACAATATAGCTTTGAACAGTGTATCATGACTTAAAATAATAGTTTAAAAAACAATCTGAGCAGCCTCCATGTGGCTGCTTCAGAGCTCCTAGCCTGCAGATTGTAGAGGGCCAAGCAACCATTGAGGTTAATAGCTCTTGCTTTAACCTGCCTGATCTGGATCATGGTCTTGTGTGGGGGTCCTGAGGTGCGTGACCAGTGCGCCAAAGCTGGTGGGGGCTGCAGAGACAGTGGCCTCCTAATAGCTCTGGCAGCTGTGAAAACCCCAGCAATTTGGGGCAAAGCTTTTCCCTCTGAAGCAGAGTTCTCTGTAGCCCAAAAGCCAAGTAATTGACTGGCAACATGAGCAGGAAAAGGAAGCAAAGCAAGCCCAGCAATGCAACTTTAGATTCCTTTTTTGGGGACAAAAAGGATCAAAGCATGGAATAGGAGAAAGACAACACAGTCAGAACTCCCACACCAAAAGCTTCCAAGAAAAATGTAGACTGATTATATACCACAAAGGAGCTTAAGAAGGATTTTGAAAACCAAATAAGAGGAGGAAAAATTGGGAAGAGAAATGAGAATGATGCAAGAAAATCAGGAAAATAGAATCAACAAATTGACTGAAGAAAATAACAGCTTAAAAAACATATTAACTCAAATGGCAAAAGAGGCCCAAAAAGCCAATGAGGAGAAGTATGCCTTAAAAAGCCAGATTTGCCAGATAGAAATCAAGATATTTGAATTATTAAACAGATCTAAACAAAAGGAAAAATAGAAGGCAATGTGAAATATCTCACTGGAAAAACCACTGACCTGGAAAACAGATCCAGGAGAGATAATTTAAAAATTATTGGATTACCTGAAAGCTATGACAAAAAAAAAAAGAACCTAGAAATCGTCCTTCAAGAAATTCTCAAGGAAAATTGCCCTGATATTGTAGAACTAGAGGGCAAAACAGAAATGGAAAGAATTCACTGATTACCTCTTGAAAAAAACCCCAAATAGAAAACTCCTAAGAACTTTATGCTATGTTCTGGAGTTCCCAGATCAAGGAGAAAATATTACAAGCAGCCAAGATGAAACAATTTGAATATTGTGGAAACACAATAAGAATAACAAAAGAACTAGCAGCTTCTGCATTAAGGGACCGAAGGGCTTGGAATATGACATTCTGGAGGTTAAAGGAGCTAGGATTAAAACCAAGAATCACCTACACAGCAAAACTGAGTATAATGTTTCAGGGGAAAATATGGTCAACCAATGAAATAGAGGCCTTTCAAGCATTCCTTATGAAAAACCTGAGTTGAATAGAAAATTTGACATTCAAATACAAGAAGCAAGAGAAATATGAGTAAGGGAAAAGAAATAATAAGGAACTTATCAAAGTTGAACTACTTACATTCCTACACGGAAAAATGAAAATTTTAACTTATGGAACTTTTCTCAGTATAAGGATAGTTGAAGGGAATACACACACACATATACATACATATATATGTCTAGGAGTATATAGGTGTGTTTGAATACATATGTGAGTGCGTGTATACATGTGTACAGGTATACATAGACAAGAGGGCACAGGATCAATTGAATAGGAAGGGATGATATTTAAAAGGTAAAATTGAGAGGTGAGAGAGGAATATAATGAGAGGAGATGGGGTGAGACAAAATAGAGTAAATTATCTCACATAAAAGAGGTAAGGGAAAACTGTTACAATGGCAGGGAAAAACAGAAAGGCAAAAGGGAATGGGTCAACCTTACTCTCATTGAATTTGGCTTAGGGAGGGAATGATATACACACTAAATTGGGTATCTTGCCTTCCAGGAAAGTAGGGGGGAAGAGGATGAAAAGGGTATAATAAAGGGGAGGGCAGGTTTGGGGGGAGGGTAGGTAGAAGCACACATTTTTTAAAAGGGACAGGGTCAGGGTAGAGAATAGAACAAGTGGATGGCAGGATAGGATGGAAGGAAATATAGTCAGTCTTTCACGGAAATGTTTTGTGTAAACACACATGTACAACTATATTGAATTGCTTATCTTTCCAGTAAGAGTGGATGAGTGTAATGTTAATGAAATCAGAAGATCTTCCATGCCCCTTTCTACTGGCACCTAGTACAGGCACTTAGCACCTCAAAGGCTTAGCTCCTTACTTCCAGTTAACTCCTTGGGAGTAGTTCACACCTTAACAGGGAGGAGCTACTTGGGAGTAGTTCACACCTTAACAGGAAGGGGCTGAACAGGGAGGAGCTACATTGTATATAAGGAGAAAACCAGGAGGACCTTGAGCTCTTTTTCTCAGTCACCACCTGGAGATTGCACCTTTTCCTGAGATCCTCCTTCTACAGCTTCTACTGAGAACTTCCAAGGACCAGGCTGAGAAACTGTCGTGAGTCTGAGAGGGATCCCTGCTTGAAGGATCCTGTTCTATTTGTGAAGGCTTGGGAATGTGGGTGTCCACTGCATTAAC
>CM053599.1:93976716-94000136 GCA_028646575.1 Pseudocheirus occidentalis
TGTGAATATCTCATTATTGATACAATGAGGAGGGAGGAAGGGAAAAAAATCTGGAATTCAGTTTTAAAATGAAATGCTAAAAAAATTATTATTATTATTATTTTACATGCGACTAGGAAATAAGATATACAGGCACTGGGATATGGAGATCCATCTTGCCCCATTGGAAAGTCAGAAGGGAGATGAGGTAAGATATAGGAGTGAGCAGATTGGGGGAGGGGGTATACAATGGGATTGCTGTTTTGAGGTGGTGGGTAGGGGAAAGACAGGGAGAAAATTTGTAACTGAAAACCTTGTGGAAATGGAAGATGTAAACTAAAAATAAACATAAAATTTAATTTTAAAAAGCCAACAATCTGAAATGGACTTATTTGTACATCCTCCCCACCCCTCTGCATCCAGTGACACTGGCCTCCTTGCTGTTCCTCACAAATGAGTCAATCTTCTCACTCTCCCTCTTCATTTCTACCTCCTAGTTTGCCTGACCTCCTTCAGGTCCAAGCTAAAATCCCACCTTTGGCAAGAAGCCTTTCCCAAACCCTCTTAATGTTAGTGCCTTCCCTTAGAAGATTGAAAATCTTAGAAGATTATCTCCAATCTATCCTATCTACATCTTGCTTGTACATAGTTGTTTGCATGATGTCTTTCCCATGAGACCAGAATTTTCCTAGAGAACCAGGGCTATCTTTTGCCTTTATTTGTACCCCCAGCACTTAGCACAATGCCTGACACATGAGAGTCACTTAACGAATGCTTGTTGACTTGATAATAGCCCAATTACCCTGAGTAATTCTTACTCAGGTTCTCCTATAGAAAATTCACAAAGGATCCACCCAACATATAGGAGACCTTTATCTATCCTTGTCTTTTTACATCTTGTTGGTACCAGTGTCACTTTTGGGCCATGCATTCATCATGAATTGCCACTAAATTTGTTATCAAGGGGCCACCCTAAGTGGTGGCCTAATTTAGCCCTGGTAACCTGTCGTACTAGGAGTGAAAAAAACTGATTCTGTTACATGTCTTTAAACGAGCCTGCACTTCGAAAATCATATAACACTTGCTTTTTTGCACTATGAAAGGAAATTAAGGCGCAATTAACACAGAAATACTGAATAATAAAAAATATATTTGTATTTCACTTTTGCACGCTTGGTCTAGAATTCCTAATTATGTTTTATTTAACCTAATACTAAAAGTATTTAGAATGCACTGAGAATATATTGCTAGCAAGAGAAGGAAAATTAAGAGCAAGTTGGATGAAATGGAAATAAACCTTAGGTTTTAAAAGTTGCACACAGTTCATATGTGAAGCTCCATCTGTATTTTCTTTATCTAGTCTAAATGTCAAGCAAAAAGATGTAAGAATTACATCCAGCTTATAAATAAAAGCTAAATAAAAATAAGCACTATATTACTCTTTTCAAAAATGAACATAATACCTGAACATATAAACAGTACTAATCAATGAAGAAATCATGAAATATACTCCCATAATATTCATTATGTCTCAAATCTCTGAGAGTGTAATGCTATCATCAGTAGAACCCTGTCAAATAACCGAGACAGGGAAAATGTAAAGATACATGCCATATGCAATTGCTATGATATGTGACTTATGTTCCTGAAGAATGTAATGAATAAAGGCTTTAAGTATATAAAAATATTTTGCAGGTGGCAGGAATGATCATTTTCCACATCAACTGAAAACATTAATTTAAATTTTAATATTAAGGGCTTAGGTTACACATAAGACTTCCTGAATGTAAGGCTTAGAAGACTGAAATGTATTATTAAAGGATATTGTGAAATTCCTTTTCTGTGTCATGTGTTTTATAAATTGTATGATTTTAAGGTCTATATGAGTAAGATGCCGAAATATCATATTTAATTAGCTTTGCTAACATACAATCACTTAAATATTTTTTTCTATTCAACCCAAAGAACTGGTGATTGAACTTTTTTTTTAGAACTGAAATAACCAGATGTTGACAACTAAACACCTGTAATCATAGGCAAAAGTTGATGTTTTTGAATAGTACCCTATGGTTCTGGAATTTTTAATGGGCCGCAAGAACAATTTTATTTAAATTTTTATAGAAACTTTGATTTTCCATTTGAAAGGCTGTACTGAAAATTCCTACATCTACTAGGTTTGGGCAAATTACAATTTCTCTGTATTTATCTATGCTTCTGAAAAAGACCTTCCTGTGTCAGAACGGACCTTCCTAATGGGAAGAACATGAAATTAACACAAAATGACCATTTTACTTACTCTCTTCTCCACAGACACAGACTCCATAATTTAAAACCAGATGCTTGTAAGAAAGCTGGCTCATCATGCTTGCTGCTTCAAAAAAAGACTAGAAGGAATAAAAAAATATAGTAAGAAACGGAAGGTTCCTAGGCAATAAGTGTGTGCTGGGATGTCATATAATTTGGTGTCTAGTATTTATAGGCTAGAGGTTCTGATGGGGGTTGGGGGTGGGGTTCGTGTGTGTGTCAATAGCTATGACTCTACCAAGAGCATTAACAACAATCTATTGCTATTCTCAGAAGATCAAACAAGTCAGTCAGTCAGCTGACAAGTATTTACTATGTGCCAGTTACTCTAAAGACACATAGAAAGGCAGAGCTTCTGCCCCCAAACAACTCCCATTCTAATGGAGAAGACAACAGGTAACTAACAATGTATTTTATATTTATATACACATAATATTGTGCATAAATCCACAGTATGTATACACACACATACACACATGCACACAATCCAATATATATGTATATATTATCCACACACAAAATATTTACTTAGTAGAAGGAAGGTAATCTCAGAAGAGATACTAGCAACAAGGAGGGATTGGGAAAAGTCTCCTGCAGAAGGTGGGATTTGAGCCGAGTCTCAAGGAAGCCAGGGAAATAAAGAGATAGAAGAGGGAGAACATTCAAGGAACAGGGACAGGAAATGGTAAGTTGTGTGTAAACAGGCTAGTATAGCTGGATCGGAGTTCACAGGAGGGGGTCAAGTATGTAACGACTGAAAAGATATGAAGGGGTCAGATCCTGAAGGGCTTTAAAGGAAAATGCAAAACTTTATATTTGATCCTGCAGATAACAGGGAGCCACATGAGTTTATTGGGTGCATGTGGGGGGGGCGGGGTTGGGGTGGAGGGTTAAAAGGGGTAAAGGAGGAAAAGGGTGTGAACTAATCAAACCTACACTTAGGAAAACCACTTTGGTAGCTGAGTAGAGGATGACTTGAAGCAGACAGACTTGAGAAAGGGGGACCAACGAAATCAAAGGTTGTCCTAGTAGTCTAGGTGAGAGATGACGAGGGCCTGAACTAGGGTGATGGCTATGTGAGTTGAGAGAAGGGGGCATATATTAGAGATTACGAGGAGGAAGAAATGGCAAGATGTGAAAACAGACCAGATGTGTAGGGACAAGTGATGAGTCAAGGATAACACTAAGGCTGCGAGGTCACCTCAACAATGATATTAAAGTTCAAATGAGGGAATGGTTTGAGCAGAAAGATGACTTCTGTCTTAAACATGCTGAGTTTTGGATACCTAAAGGCCATCTAGTTCAATATGTCCTAGAGATCAATAACTGGATCATGAAAATTATCATTTACAGGGAGATAATAATCAAATCTATGGGAGCTCATAAGATCACTGAGAGAATACAGAGGGGAAAGAGAAGGTCCAGGGCAGAGTTCTGAGGGACACATAGAGTCAATGGATGACATGGATGAAGAGCTGAGAATCATTTGAATAAGGAGGAGAGCTGAAACTATGGGACCTGATGAGATCACCAAGCAAGACAGAATGGAGGAAGAGTCCCTAAACTTTCTAAAATAATGGGTAAACCCCTTTGGCAATCTGGTGAACTTGTAGAACTTGCTCAGAATCATGTATTTAAAATTTTTTTAATTAAAAAAATTTAATTTAAAAATTATTTATTTAAAAACACAAAAATCTTAAATTTATAATATTGTAAAGGAATCACAAGTAATGTTATAATTATTTATAAACTGTAAAGGAAATTACACTGAAATAGTTATCAAAACATTAAAAAAAAGTTCATGGACATCCAAGTTAAGAATCATGGGGAAGGAGGGAGAAGAAGGCCCAGGACAGAGTTTTGGGGGATACCTATGGTTAGCAGGTAATTTATTAGAAGTTTAGCCCCTTATCCTGCTTAACAAAATAAAGCCACAGATGAGTTACCCTTAAGGAGGTTTTATTTTGGAGAAACTCCAAGGTTAGTCTGAGCTGTGGAGATAGCTGTAGGGGAGAGAGGTAGAGACATGAGGCCCCCATTAGTGATAAGAAGAATGATTTATTCCAATACAGACAAAAATTTTATTATGTCACTACTGGAAGTAAAAACTTGGGTAGGGAAGGATAGCTGTACCTTTCAGTTCCTGGACTTCTTGGGTTACTGGCATTCTAATATTTGCCTGGACTAGTAGCTCTGGTCTATGACGGTCATTTGAAATGGCGCAATACTCATAAGAAAAGGCTAATATTAATTAGTTTGAAAATACATTTCTTTTATAAAGCACATCCTTACTTCATTCTGATTATAAAAATGATGACAAAAAGTTGTTGTTTCAGGGATTTTTTTTAATTAAAGAAAAAAGAGGTACTGTTTGATGGAAATAGGGTCTCTGTGTATGCATACTTTAATCACTACCCTGTAAGAGGACCAATGCTGAAGAATGCTATCTACCTCCTGGCAGTGAGGAAATAAACTAATCCACAGAATAAGGTACATTTTTGGATATACTCAATTTGGGAACTTGTTTTACTTGACTATGTGTATTTGGGCAGCTAGATGGCACAGCAGATGGAGTGCTAGGCCTAGGGTCAGGAAGACTCATCTTCCTGAGTTCAAATCTGACCTCAGATAATTATTAGCTAATGTGACTTTGGGCAAGTCACTGAACCTTGTTTGCCTCAGTTTCTGCATCTGTAAAATGAGCTGGAGAAGGAAATGGCAAACCACTCCAGTATCTTTGCCAAGAAAATGCTAAATGGGATGAACATGACTGAACAACAACATGCATATTCATTATAAGGGTTTTGATCTTCTTTTTTGGGGGGGGAGGGGAGTAGGACTGGGAGAAAAAAATGTTTGAAAACGGGAAAAAATTGTCAGGAAATAGCTGTAAATAAAAAAATCACAATTACTACATAATTCCACAACAACAAAGTCAAATGAGTTCAAAAATAAAATTATCCTTTCAACCATATTAACCATTCAAATAGGATACAAACCTCTGAATAATTTCTATGTGCTTTATCCAGAACTTTTAAAAGGACTTCTGTTTCGTGGAGTTGGCCATAGTCTCCTATTTCTCTTCTTACACCTTTAAAAATCTTGGTAAAAGTGCCTTGCCCAAGGCTTTCATTCTTAAAAAAAAAAAAAAGGTAGGTGAAAGGTAAAAAGAATAAAGTTGGAAACTAATAAATTAGGGGTCCATCAAGTGATTCTTCTGTTCCATTAAAAAATAATATAAGACAGAAAACAATGGCAATAACAGCACAAGTGATGCTGACTAAAATACTTCAACATTCTACAATCCAGGGAATTTATAATGGTCTCAACAGCTTAATATGGTAATATACTAAACTATACTAATATAATTAATTTAATATACTGTGTCCAGTTTATTTAACATAACATTTATTATAATTATACAAAAATGTTAACAAGTTCCCAAGGCACTGGCAGTTTCATATTGAAAATAACTAAGGAGGAATGTCAGTTTCATTTAAAGTTAACCAATTGCTTTTAATTTGTATGTCTGAATTCCACTACTTAAAAGTAAGACAGCTTATGTCAGGTATGTTATAATGAACATTTTTTTAATCCAACTTGTAAGTCAAGTTTTTAACTAGAAGGTTTTAATCTACTTTTGCTTTCTCAAGGCTACCTAACATTTTCATCACCCCAAATTTTTTTCAGTTCTAGATTGAGACATTGCAACCATGTGGGGATGAACTCTACATTCCACCCTCTTGAAAAGGTTTTGAAAATTTGGACAGGAAACCTGCCTTCTATAATTTAGGTTAGTTTTCTATTTCAAGGTCTTCAATGGTCAAAGACCATGGATCACAGGAAAGGCCCTTTTTGTGGCTTGGGATGGGGGGCAAGGCAAGGAAGGATAGTAGCATGCTGATTGTGCAGGAGTACACTGTAACTAGTTGAATAACTATTAACTTACTTTATATCTGGGATTAGTCAAGTTTCAGCTGATTTACAAAACTCAGAGTCAATCAGTAGATGAATGGTTGTCCCAGAGATTCCTACATCCAGTAAAAATCTTGGTTAAAATGCCAAAGGTAATCATTTTAAGGTTTTGCCAAGAATTGAGCTGATTCAGGATAGGGAAAAAGTGCATTATGGCAAGGTTAACCAAAATCTGGAGAGGCCCTGGGACTAAGTCCTATTATGTTAGAGTCCTAGGAAAGCCAAAACCTTTTGGAACCACTTCAATAAAGAACCTATCTGGCAGTTCAATCTTCTCCAGGCTAATCTTGAGCTAACTGGAACCAGATTAATCCTGAAAGCAATGCAATGACCACCTGACAGCACATCAATCAATCAACATTTATCAAATGGCTACTATACACCATGTATTGTGCTCAACAATGGGGACACACAAAAAAGCAAAAGACAGTTCTTGCCTCCAGGGACCTTATAATCTAATGACAATTCTGTGAGTCTCTAGGCAACAATATGTCTTGATTACAAAACAGGAGAAAGAAAAACAAGGATGCTAGCACTTCAAGTCTTTATAAATTGGAGGGAAAGAAATGTTTCTAGGGGAAACTACCTTCCTCTCTGCTTTGGTCTGGAGAGTTCCAACTCAGAAATGGCAAAGTATGAATCATCAATGTGATCCATGGTCAAAAAATCTCTTGTCATCTTGGACATTAAAAAAGGCACAGTTTCCAAAAGAGGGGTGGAAGACCCCCTTATACTTTGTTTTGGATAGATCACATCTAGGGTATTGTGTTTAATTCTGGGTGCCATAACTTATGGACACTGACATAGTGGAGAAGGCACAGAGAAAGGTAATTAGGATGGCAAAGGGCCTTAAGTGAAGCAGTGAAAGGGAAGGAGACATAGCACAACAGTTTAAGGAGAGGGCAAGGTTCACTCCATAATGTCAGTTTGAAAGAACTGTTGCTACTATTCAACCTGGAGAAGATTTAAGGCCATTCTGGACGACCATTTATCAAGAAATGTGCTAGTGGGGATTCCTTCTGGGGATGGGTTGGACAGATGGTGATTGAGATTCCTTTCAAATCTAAGATTCCTCAAATTTATTTGAGGAAGACAGGGTCTTTGACTTTATCTAGTCCAAACCCCTCACACTTTATAGAAAAGTGAGCTGAGATCCACAGAAGTGGCTACCTAGCTTATATAAGGAATGGCAGTGATAAGATCAACCTACTCTACTGTTCCCAAACTAGTGTTCTTTGTACTACTTTATGATACCTAGCATATAGGAGTAGATTTTTTCATTGTAGAATGGATTAAGAGGTTCCTTTTCAGGTCCAAAAGGGAAGGGAAATATAATAGCTTATTAATTTTTTTAATGATTTCCCCAGTAAAATCTAAGATTAATATCACAGTTTACTATTAAAACTGCCAGCATATTTTCTCATTCCTAATCCAAGTTTAATAAGGTACTTGCTTCCACCATCTCTTGTATAAAAGGAATAAAACAAATTATAAAGTTGAAAGGAGACACTGTTTCAAAGTGCTGCATCCAAATTTTAAAATTTTAAATAGAAAATTATCTGCATTGAATGACTTACAAATATTAAATCTTCATTTCTGATTTTATGAAACACCATTTGGTTCACATTATTGTGTCTCTGCAATGTTGGTGATGTAGAAACATCAGAAATACCATTACTCCTGAAGACTAACAGATTGGATTTATCTAGAGAACAGAGTTAAAAGGAAAAAAAACATGTTATTTGTCAACAATGTAAATTAACTGGCAATCTAGCACAACGCCTAATAAATAACTGAAATTACTAATAATTTTAAAGACGAACACAGTACATAATAGTCACACAGAATGATTACCGATCCTTTACTGAAATTCCTTTAAAATATTATTGTCTGAAGTTTATTCATTAAATTTGATGCTCGGGGCGGCTAGGTGGCGCAGTGAATAGAGCACCGGCCCTGGAGTCAGGAGTACCTGAGTTCAAATCCGGCCACAGACACTTAACACAAAAAACTAGCTGTGTGACCTTGGGCAACTCACTTAACCCCAACTGCCCTCCAAAAAGCAAAAAAAAAAAAAATTTGATGCTCAAATATTTAACTGAAGATATATTCCCAGGGAAATGAATAAAATATGATTAAATAAAGAATCAAAAGTTTTATCCAGAATATAAACAGATATTTTTTTTCAATGCAATCACTACTTATTTCTCAAAACATTTACTTCAGTGAATGACAAGCTTTTTTATTCCTTAAGAAAAGAAAAACTGGTAAACCTTGAACGTTTGTAATTATTCCTGAAGTTGTAACTGACTAGTAGATGTTAAGTGCTAGAAAAATGTAAGAATCAAGAGGTGGCAAGATCAGCACTATAACAGAGATCTGGAAAGGTTTCAAATTTTAATCCTTGGTGCAATCTGATGTTGCTTTGGTAATATGGGAGTGAAGGCTGTTCTATGGTAGAATAATAACTTCTGTTTTTAGAGCACTTTCTTTTTTTAAAAAAACGATTTGGAATACTGTGAAATCTATAAAGTGCAGTCATTAACATTTATCTGTACTGTTTTCCCTTAATGACAATGCTATACAGTAAGTGTTACAAGTTTTGATACCTAGTCATTATTATCTAGGGCAGCTAGGATGGAGAGCAAGGACTGAAGTCAAGATATCTTCATGACTCAAATCTAGATTTAGACATTTACTAGCTGTGTAACCCTAGGCAAGTCACTTAATCCTGTTTGCCCCAGTTTCCTCGTCTGTAAAATGAGCTAGAGAAGGAAATGGCAAACTGCTCCAGTATCTTTGCCAAGAAAACCCCAAAGGGGGTCATGAAAAGTCAGACATGACTGCAAAATGACTGAACACACAAAACACATATTATCTTCCCAGCAGTGGCTAGGTTTACACTTCATTTCCTGTGGGAGTATTTTTTTAATGTCTGTCTGTCTGTCTGTCTGTCTGTCTGTCTGTCTATCTATCTATCTATCTATCTATCTATCTATCTATCTATCTATCTATAGAGATACCTGATATGTTACAACATCTGCTTTAGAATGAAATACAGTAAACCGAGAACACTTGCCATTCTGGAAGTTCACTACACTAGAGACTAATAAAAAATTAAAAATAAGATTAAAAAACAACCTGGCCTTATTCCAAAGTGATGATGGTTGCCCATCAATATGAGAACAAGTCAATCTGCAAATCTTTTGATATCTTTTTAAAAAATATGCATATGATATCCATGTGAAAGCAAATGAAAAATGACCAGAAAGACTCCTTACCTTTGGGCTTTGGGGGGCAACACTTGGTAAACTGGAAAATGATGCTATCTGAGCGGACAGTTTCCATTTGATAGCAATTCAAGAGATCCTTAAGGTTAGTGAAGTTCTTCTTAGTCCCACTAAGGTTGAACTCCCCATTCTCATTTTTTGTAATCAAACAGTGCTTATAATCAGTGACATTTTCCCGCTGTATAAGTTTAATCATGAAGACAGAGGAAAAAACACATCATAATAATTCACAATGGTTAAATCGGCATGAGGAATACTGCAAACAAACAAACCTCAAAATCCCCAAAAAATGCACAAGAGCCTATTTGGAAATTTAAACTCTGATATCTAGAGCACTGTCATTATAATTATGCGGTCTTCTTGCCAAAGTGAATCATCTAATTATATCATAGTAGTGCCTTAGAAATGAGTCTCAACAAGAAATAAACAATGCAATAATAATTCTTTAAAACTGAAGTTGCACATTAAATAAAGTAGCTATGAAAAATATCAAAGGGTTTACAGGTTTACTTCCAACTTTCTGTTTCCCCTTTCTTTATTTGTTCCCTAATAAATGGTTTAAGAGAATAGAATGGGGAGAATTCTGCCTCAGCCCACTATTTTCAGTATATATTCTCTCAGTGGCAAATCATACTTTCATAGTTATTACCCCTATGTAATAATAGCTAAATAGTGCTTTGAGGTTTGCAAAGCACTTTACATGTCATCTCAGCAGGGTAACACAGTGTAGCATTTTATTGCATCTTACCTTGTACTATTATCTTATTGTTTCATTTACTTAATCCTTGATTTCCCTAAAATATTTTAAGTTTCTTCAGTTTAAAGATTATATCATAGCTCTTTTGTAATCTTCAAAGCCACTAGTGTCGTGTTAGGTATATTGCAGAAACATTCCATAAACACTTGGGAGATTTGAAACAAATGAAATGTTAAGTGTGATTATTTTAGTAAAATGTCACTAAGGGACAACGTAGTGTAGCATTTTACTGCATCTCACCTTGTAATATTATCTTATTATTTCATGTGCTTAATCCTTGATTTCCCTAAAATATTTTAAGTTCCTTGAGGTTAGAGATTATATCATAGTTCTTTTGTAAACCTTCAAAGCAACTAGTGCTATGTTAGGTATGTAGTAGAAGCATTCCATGAACACTTTCTGGGTTTGACAGAACTGAAACATAAGTGTGATTATTTTGGTAAAACATCACTAATGCACTAAGAAAAAAAATTAAGACCTACTCATTATTCCATATGTATCAATTTGTTGCTTGAGAAATTCTCACATGCTCTTGGGTTACCCATTTCAGAATACTCAAGGAAGTAGCATATTTCAACCAAATTTTAACCCCAAATGCTAAAATGAAAATGGTCAGATTTGTAAAATTTTTTCATTTCAATTAGGAATCAAAGATGTTTTTAAAACAAGTCATAATAATAAAAAAATTGTATTCTATTACTTTATGAACTACATCTATGCAACTGTAAATATTTGTCTAAGATAATATGTTGATAAATGAAAATGTATTATAGCAGATGGAATACTGGTCTCAGAGTGAAAAAGACCTGAGTTCAAATCCCACCTCTGACATACTGACTGTGTGACCTTGAGCAAATCACTGAACTGTCTCAGGGACTTACAAGCAACTTACAAAGACTATAAATTGCAGAGAAAATGCCCATTTGCCTTAGCAGAGGAAGTGCCACACCAGAAGTTTTTAAACCACAGGGCCATTTTTTAAAAAAGTTGATTAATCATTTTCACATCTCACTTAAGCTATCATTATGAGGCAAGTTGGACAAGTATTATTATTCCTGTTTCATGGATGAGAAAACAGAAATGTAAAGTTATTTACCTAAGGCCACACAGCTAAAACATGGCTAGGGGGCACTATGAACCAAATCTCTTGGTTCCCATTCCAATCCTTGATTCTCAATTTGCTATTTCTTTAACAGTAAATGCCAGAAATCTATTTTCAGAAACTACAGAACTACCTTTTAGGCAACATCTCCTTATCAGGCATTTCCATCAACTAAATCCTTCTTTAGATAGGGTCCAACCCTAATATATTTTATACAAAAATCTTTAGTGTATCTAAGTTTTAAAACAGTTTAGTGTTTTAAAACATGCAGATTCTAATTTATCAGAGCATCAAGTTTAACTCCTCAAAACTATTTTTACAACTAGTGTCTCTGACAAAAGCCTCATTTCTAAAATATACAGAGAATGGAGCCAAATCTATAAAAATACAAATCTCAAAGGATATGAATGGGCAGTTTTCAGGGGAAGAAATTAAAGATATCTATAAGCATATGAAAAAATGCTCTATATCATTATTGATTAGAGAAATGCAAATCAAAACAACTCTGAAGTACCACATCTCACTAGTCAGCTCAGGTAAGATGATGAAACAGGAAAATAATAAATGCTAGAGATGATGTGGAAAAATTGGAACACTAATGCATTGTTGGTAGAATTGTGAATAGATTCAATCATTCTAGAGAGCAAAATGGAACTATGCCCAAAGGGCTATAAAAAAGTGCATATCCTTTGACCCAGCAATACCACTTCTAGGGCTGTATCCCAAAGAGATCACAGAAGTGGGAAAAGGACCCATATGTACAAAAATCTTTATGGCAGCTCTTTTTGTGGTGCCAAAGAATTGGAAATCAAGGGGATGCCCGTTATTGGGGAATGGCTAAACAAGTTATGGTATATGAATATAATGGAATAGTATTGTGCTATAAGAAATGAGGAGCAAACAGACTTTATAATAACCTGGAGAGGACTTATATAAACTGATCCTGAGTGAGAAGAGCAGAACCAGGAGAACTTTGTACACAATTACAGACAAAATGTATGTGTGGTGACTAACTTTGATAGACTACGCTACTCTCAGCAATGCAAGGTTATAAGACAACTCCAAAAGACTCATGATGGAATCTATGTTGTACATGTGTAGTTACACAAAACATTTCCATAGCAGATATACTGTGAAAGACTGACTATATTTCCCTCCATCCTATCCTGCCCCCCACTGGTTCTATTCTCTACTTCGACCCTGTCCCTTTTCAAAAGTGTGCTTTTAACTACCCTCTGGCCCCAAACTCTCCCTTTTCTCATCCTCCCTTTTATCCTCTTCCTCCCCTTCTTTGCTGTAGGATAAGATACCCAATTGAAGAGAGTAATTCCCTCAGCCAAATTCAGTGAAAGTAAGGTTGGACCCATTCCCTTTTGCCTTCCTGTTCTTCCCTTCCATTGTATCAGTTTTCCCTTGCCTCTTTTATGAGATAATTTACCCCATTCTGTCACTCCCCATGTCCTCTCATTATATTCCTCTCTTACCTCTTAATTTTATTTTTAAAGTATCATCCCCTCCTATTCAATTGATCCTGTGCCCTCTGTCTATGTATACATGTACACATATATACACACTCACATATGTATTCAAACACACACATACCCTCCTAGACATATATATGTATGTATACATATATATATATATATACACACACACATTTATATTCCCTTCAACTATCCTCATACTGAAAAAAGTTCCATAAGTTACAATTATCATTTTTCCATGTAGGAATGTAAATAGTTCAACTTTGATGAGTTCCTTATGATTTCTTTTCCCTGTTTATCTTCTCATGCTTCTCTTGCTTCTTGTATTCGAATGTCAAATTTTCTATTCAACTCTGGTTTTTCATCAAGAATGCTTGAAAGTCTTCTATTTCATTGAATGACCATATTTTCCCCTGAAACATAATACTCAGTTTTGCTGTGTAGGTGATTCTTGATTTTATTCCTAGCTTCTTTGACCTCCAGAATATCATATTCCAAGCCCTTCAATCACTTAAGGTAGAAGCTACTAGATCTTGTGTTATCCTGATTGTGTTTCCATAATATTCAAATTGTTTCATCTTGGCTGCTTGTAATATTTTCTCCTTGATCTGGGAACTCCAGAACCTGGCTATAATATTCCTAGGAGTTTTCTTTTTGGGATCTTTTTCAAGAGGTGATCGATGAATTCTTTCAACTTTAATTTTTCCCACTGATTCTAAAATATCAGGGCAATTTTCCTTGAGAATTTCTTGAAGGATGATTTGTAGGTTCTTTTTTTGATCATGGCTTTCAGATAGTCCAGTAATTTTTAAATTTTCTCTCCTGGATCTATTTTCTAAGAGAGTTGTTTTTCCAGTGTGATATTTAACATTGCCTTCTATTTTTTCAATTATTTGGATCTATTTAATAGTATCAAAATCTTGTGGAAATGAATGTTTTAAACTAAAAATAAACATAAAATTTATAAAAAAAAAGACTGAGAGGCAGCATTGTATGATGGAAAGAGGAAGAGGTTTGAAGACAGAGAAGACCTAGGTTCAAGCACATCTCACGCACTAAAAGTTATGCTATGGCTTAATTTCTCTGAGCTTCAGTTTCCACATCTGTAAAATGGGGATAATAATATCTGCAGTAAAATTTAATTCATAAGAGTCAAATGAGATCTAGGTCTATAAATGCAAACCTTAAGACTCTATGAAAATGTTAGCTAGAATTATAGTGCTTTTATTTTCTTATGATTTTCTTCTTTTTCTTTATACTTTTACACAATTTAATAATAAATTAAATTGCTGTAATGGTAATGAAAATTTGAAGATCTTCCCTGTCCCTTAATAAGCCTAAGGGAATCTGAAGACCTTCCCTGCTTTGAAAATATACTCTGCCCCCTAATAGGCTGAATGTAATCATGTGGAATCTGTGGTGGGAGGAATTTGGTAAAGAGTGGAACAGAGCCCACAGGAAGCTGGAGTTAGAACAGCTAGACAGGGGGAGGAGAGACAGCACAGCAGGCAAGCAGTTAGGTTTGTGAGTAAATGTCGGTTTGTGGGAAGGCTAAAGGATGGTGTGGCTTTCTGTGCCATTGTAGCTTTTTGGCTTCTTTGCTACTATAATGGAATTGGCTTACTGGTTTGGGGATTCGGTTTTCTGGTGCCTGAACAAATGTTTTGCCTCTGCCTTCCATATGGAGAGTCTGCTATATTTTGTGATTGAGCACCATGCATGTATATTTATAGTGATCATGGGTACTGTAAATATTGCATTGGTGCTACAATTGCTTATAAGCTATTTTGTTCTTCCTTGTTCGGTGAAGTTCTCCCAAGTAAAATTAAATCTTAAAGTGCTTGAAGGTTGCATTGGATTGGGCAAAATATTGTTTGATTGGTGAGACAATGAGATTTAAAAAATTTCAACGTGAGATGATAAAGGAAATTCATTGTAATTTATTTCTATGATTTTTTCATTCATCATCCAAATAACATGGTGATTCATGGTACACTGATAAAAATCTATGCCAGGAGATGGCAAAATATGTAGTATTTTATTAATCTGGAAAAGCTTTGAATATGGGGCCAACAATTGATGGACTATATATGTGCTGTCCAGGGAATGGCCTAGCCAAGACTGGAGAAGTTCATCAACAGATAGCTGACCCCTAGATGATTAACTTTTTAGTGATATCAAATAACAAAGACTACTAACTAAAGCACCAAATGGATTGAGAGCTACAATAGGGCAGTAAGTATATGGATAAAATCACAGATCTTTTAGGTGAGACATAAAAGGAATATTGGAAGAATAAAAGCGTTCCCATTCCCTGCAGACTAAACGTGGGAGTTCAAGTAATAATATGCAAGTTATTATACCCAAAGGAGGGTTACAATTTTGACTGTAGACTAAGGAATAAAGTTAAATTAAGTGCTAAAATATTTGGAATAGATAAGCTCTTTCTTGTTCTGATAAACAAGATACTATAGTTCATCAACACAGTCTACTCACCTCAACAACAAAAGTAAGGAAATACGTATTAAAGTCCTTAGGGCTACATCGAAGGACATAGAGGCCAGTCTGATTCCCTGCTTTCTTCAGTTTACTTATGGCAAAATCCATCCTGAAGATAAATAAGAAGTTGTCTGTTTACCAGGAAAATGATAATACAACTACAATTAACTCTGTTAACAATGATCACCACCACCACTACTACACATAAACACATATATGTATGTGTATAAATATATACAATATATATTCACATTTAAAACCAGATTTTTCCCTTGTTACCATTTATATACTTCAAACAGAAGAATCACTATGGTTAGTAGGACCCAAATATTTATCATGAAAAAAATAAAACTGAAGGTCCTCCAAAAATTGAGAATCTATTCTTTAAAGCTGTAGGTAATTTATCTAAGGAAAAATATATTAACTATTCATACTGAGTTCAAACCAATCTTGGGCATGCTCCTATTGCTTTGGAAACATGCAACAGAACACTAATGACTTTTGTGGTAGAAAAAATTTTCCAGAAACAACAGCAATGATTTTATTTCCTTGATGTCTTCTGCCTTCTCATCATAATTCCTTATTTTAAATGAGTATTCTCTTTCATAATACCACATCTATTTCTGATTACCTCAAGTAAAGATGGCATAAAACTGTTTGTGTAACTGATTCTAAGGTATGTACTAATGTACTAATATAGATGTATATAATTGTAATAATTCAAATAGCATCGAAGTCTTAGGAAAGAACATATACTGCCACTGACAACTTGAAATTAAAGAAAAAAATTTGTTTTGAAAATTTACTCACATACGACATACATGTTGGGTATCTTTAAAGATATTTAGTTAGATAATAAAAATTTATAAGCATATTGACTGGGGTTAATATGCCATTACTTCTGCTGTACAAAGTATTCTGGGTGGGTCTTTCCCCTTCCATTTTAAAAGTGTGCATTACTTACGAAATTGGACCATGACAGTTGCTTTGGATATTTTCAAGAACTGTTGGAGGTGCTACTTCTTTACAGAGGTAATGGTGTGCATCTGCAGTTAATCTATAGTATCCATCAATTAATGATACAAAAGATAGAGCTTCTCTCAATGAGTGAAATTCAATTTCCTGAAGGCAATGAGGTAGAAAAGAGAATGAATTCTGTTTAAGAACAATCTAATAAATGCCAACTACGTACTAGATATTTTACACAAAGACAGTATAAATGACAATACAATTTTCTTAAGCTGTGCACTTTTAGATTTATTATAGCATCAAATGTTAATAGAAGGGAAAGATACCTCAAAAGTTACCTGCTTCTTAATACATATTGGTACTTATTTACCATTATGTTACATGTAACATTCCAGAAATGTATTTTGGGGCCAGTGACTTAATCTCTTAACATCACTAAGAAACTCTCTAAAGCTAAGGCACAAAGAAGTATTGATCTTAACTGGTAGAGAAAGCTCCTCACAGAGTTCACTAGGCCAGTGAAATCACTGGGGCAGATAAATGAATAAATAAAGTGTGCATGTCTGTGTGAAATTGGCAGTCATGGAGAATCATGTTTCAGTTATAAAGAATGACAGGGAAGAGGTTTTATTATTTATTATGTTAAAAGTCTTTCAAAAAAAATCACACAAAATGGTATAAATAGAAATCACTGAAAACAAAAATTGCAAAACTGATAGTGGTAAATTACTTATGTAATTAAATCAAGAAATATGCTGATGGCAGCTGGTGCCAAAGTACATAGAATATCAGGCCTGCAGTCAGGGTTGCTATAAGGATCAAAAGGAATAAAAATGATAAAGCACTTAGCACAGTGTTTGAGCACATAGTATGTGCTTTATAAATGTTAGCTTTTATCATTAAAAGAACCAATAAAGGTTGCTCAATCTCTAATTTTCAAAAATAGAAATAATTATAGAAAAGCAAAGAATCTCACAGCTCACAAATACTTGGGAAATCTTGTAACTTTCTTTTTTAAATCCTCAGATGAAAAATGCTCCTTAAATGCAACAGTAAATGCTCTTAGCTGCCAGAAGACCTTTACTATGTCTGTTTTAAAGGAAGAACATTCCTACTTCATTTCTCTTTACTCCCCAATGCATTTCACTTGCTCTGGTCAGGCTAATCTGCTGACTGTCACTTGTCCATGATTTGCTTATTTCATTTACAGAGTAGTTCTCTCCTAGAAGTTCTTCCCCTTTCCTCTCAAGCCATGTCCTCTGTTGCCTTTAAAAACTATCAACCTAAAAAAAATTAACCCCAGCAGACTGACCACTCCTCTTTTCTCCACTCTTTAGGTACTCCGTTATTTCAGACATGTACATTATCACTAGAATTTCATTTTCTGCTTCATAAGAATATTTCTTTAGTAGATCTGTTTTTGTAGGTTGTTACAATCTATAGGGTCATAATCTACTGATTCTACAAAGCTATTGTTTTATAAATGCATGAATGAGTAGGAAAAACAATTATTGACACATAAATGATCAGATCTCAAAGGTTTTTTTTTTATAGGTTACACAAAATAGTATTTCTGAGTCACACTACCTACTACACTGGGGGCATCCCCTCAAAATTCTAGTTTTTGTGAGAAGTACTAACTACATAGGTTCCTGACCATTTCAGGTTTTCATGAGTCACATTAACCATAAAAAAAGTACAAGAGCACCTGCTATTGATAATGTACCAGAAGAAAAAAAGCACATCGTGATTTCAGTTAAAATTTAGTATTTGAATGAGTGTGAGTGTGTGTGTGTATGTGTGTGTGTGTGTGAGAGAGAGAGAGAGAGAGAGAGAGAGAGAGAGAGAAAGAGAGAGAGAGAGAGAGAGAGAGAGGGAGGGAGCATGTGCAATACATTAAGTATTCTCAAGACACAAAACAAACTAAAGTGCCAATTATTGCCCTCACAAGGATTACAATCCAGTTGGGGAGTGATTTTTTTTAGAGATGCTGGCACATTTTCTTCTAAAATGTAGTCTTCGCTATGTTCTCTAAGGACAATGGAGAAGTTCTAGCTTGAATGTAATTATGCTACTATGTCATAAAAAGTAAAAACTATTTCCAAACTCTGTCATCAAAGCTGTATTTATGAAGCTGAAAACACATTTATATTTTGGAGCCTGGTACACAGTACATGCCAAATAAATGCTTGCTGGCCAGCTGATCCTCCCACATTTGGCTCCAAGAAAACTACTAAGCATAATTTTTAAAGAGCAGCAGAAATTTCTGAAGCTTTAGGCAACTGTTATTTTAAAAGTATAATGTCTTTTTAGTGTAATCATTTATGCATGGCATCATCATCATGAGAATTTCCTAAATGTCTAAGAATACTTTTACATAAAGAAATCTAAGCTAATAACTTGAAAGACATTCATTAAAAAGATTAAATAATGGGGGCGGCTAGGTGGTGCAGTGAATAGAGCACCAACCCTGGAGTCAAGAAGACCCGAGTTCAAATTCAGCCTCAGACGCAGAAACTGTGTGACTTTGGGCAAGTCCTTTAATCCCAATTGCCCTGCCTTCCCCCTCCAAAAAAGCAAAAAAAAAAAAAGATTAATCCAATTCACACATACAGATATATACACACACACACACACATAAATGCTATAAGAGGCTCTTGAAGGAATTCCAAGATCAATATATACTGCTCCATTCTCTATCTTGAGTTTCAGTCCCTTGGCACCAATTATCTATTAGAAACTTCGAATTGGATAACCCAGTGACATCTTTTTTTTTTTTTGAGGGCAGTTGGGGTTAAGTGACTTGCCCAAGGTCACACGGCTAGTTTTTGTGTTAAGTGTCTGAGGCCAGATTTGAACTCCGGTACTCCTGACTCCAGGGCCGGTGCTCTATTCACTGTGCCACCTAGCCACCCCAACCCAGTGACATCTTAAACTCAACATGTCTAAAACTACATTCATCATCTTTCTCCCTAAATCTTCCCCTCTTCTAAATTTTTCCATCTCTAAAAATTTCCATGAAAGCACTACCATCCTTCCAGTGCCTCAGGTCTACAATTTTGGCATGATTCTCAATTTCTCTGTCTACTATGTAGCCAACTAGTTGCTAAATCTTATTCTTTTCACCTTCACAATATGTCCTGCATCAGAACCTTTTTCTTCACTCACACAGGTAACATTTTAGTTCAGGCTCTCATCACCTCTTACCTAGATTATGATCATAACCTCCCAATTGGTGTCCATGCTTCAAGTATCTCTAGTCTATTATAGTCCACCCTATTTATACTCTGCTGTCCAAGTGATTTTCTTTAAGTACAGGTCTATCTGATTCCCTTGTTTAACCAGCTACAGAGGCTTCCTATTGACTGTTGAATAAAACATAAATTCCTCTGTTTAGCTTTTAAATCCCTATACAACCTGGCCCCAATGCTGTCTCATTAGGCATTATGCTTCCTCCCCACTCAGCAATCCAGTCAAACCAGTCTTTCTGTTTCTCACGGTTCTCCATCTCCCATCTCAGTGTCTTTGCACCTATGGTCTTCCAGACCTGAAATGCACTTCTTCCCTATCTCCATGTTTCTTTCTCCTTCTAAGACATAGGTTAGGAACCATGTTCTGCAGGAAGCCTTTTCTGATTTTGTGCAACAACTAGTGCCCTAGCTCTCATGCCACCTATTAAACTGCTTTCAGAGTGTGTGTCTGAATATATTAATTAATTTTATATATATATATGTGTGTGTACATGTATATATATGCTTATATATATATTTTTATATGTACTTGTCTCTCTCATTAGAATGTAATCTCAAGTGCAAGTAGGGGTTATTTCATTCTTTGTACTTGTATCCCTAGGACCTAGCACAGTGCCTGGAATATAATAAGTGCTTAATAAATACTTTTTTTTTAATGATTCCATAATATTCTTTAGTGATCTGTACTGTGATTTTTTTTTAAACAACTCAGCTATCCAGAATTTTATAGATGTTTCCAATGGCAAGATGTTTCTCATTTTAGTTTCAAAGAAAGGCATTATTTCTTCCAGGTACATTGGCTAGAAGAAGCTTTTTATAAAATTTTGGGTAGGGGACTGGAATTTCAAGTTAATTCCACTGTCTTCAACCAAAGAAAAGAAAAAAGAATTCTATGAGCCCCAGGTAAAGATAACATTCTACTGTCCTTTTTCAAGATACTGTAGTACTGCAGAAGTTGAGAATTATTCGGCATATAATTCTTAGCTGAATTAAAGACAATAAAGTTTGGCTTGCATTGAATGCTAAAGAAAGTACTCCTTTGAAATAGAAAAACAACGAACAGAATTGTTTTGTGTTTTATCCAAAGAGAGAAAGAGAGAGAGTGTGTATTTGTGTGTGTATGTGTGCGTGTAGAGACAGAGAGAGAGAGAGTGTGCGCAATGCATTAGGTATTCTCAAGATACAAAACAAACTGAAGTGCCAATTATGCCCGCAAGAAGATTCCAATCTATTTGGGGAGAGAAAACATATACTCTGGATCTAATTTTAAACATGACCATTGCACAATTACAAAACACTCCTACCACTAAATCTTTCTCTCATTCACACACACACACACACACACACACACACACACACTTTTAAACTTCTCCTTTATGTATTGTCTTCTTTCATTAGAATGCAAATTTCTTGAAGGCACAGACTGTCTAGCCTGCTTATAATGTATTTGCATTCCCAGTGCTTAACATAGTGTGTGGGCCCACAGTGAGAGCTTAATAAATATTTTCTCTCTCAATCTACCCATACTAACCCACTATCTTCATTTTTCTAAACACAGCAACTGAAGCAGATGCCAAAACAAGAATAATTCAGTCAGTCAGCAAGCAATTATTAAGCTTTTATGAGCAAGGCATAAAGGCAAAATGCAGTCTTTGTTTTTTTTTCTAATATTTCTTTTTTCCCAATTACATGTAAAAACAATTTTTAACATTTTAAAAAGGTTTTAAGTTCCAAATTTTATTCCTTCCCCTTCCCCTCTCTCTGAGACAGTAAAACAATCTGATATAATTTATACATGCGTAATCATGCAAAACATTCCTATTTTTTTCTAATGTGATTTGTAAATATATATCAAGGAGATGAATTCTTATAACAAATATATTTAAAAACTAAGCATTTCCTCTAGAAAGTAACCTCAGTTAACTACACATTAATTTCAAAGACACAGCTATTCCTGAAAATATTTTTTGTATATTTCCGACAGTGGAAAAAACTGTTATCATATCTCTTCGAGGCAGACTTGCCTTTCATATGTGGATGGTAAAGTTGGATGTTACCATTTTGGAATAAAAAAAAATCAGTTCACAGAAAGGACACCATGAGTAAATGGACAGTCATATCAAAGAAGTCAAATAATGGCTCAATTTCCACATTTTTACATCAGGCAAAAGTCTCTATTTCAGAGTTCATTATTTGAAATTTGGAAAACAATGACACTAATGAAAAAGAAACAAATCAACATTGTCTTCCTTATTTTGACATTCAGGCTTAGTTATATCTTGGAGGAGCATTAAAGTTTTTCCATTACAGAGTGTGACACTTTGCTTCTGAGTCATACTGGAAACACTCTATTTCATCATTTATTAGCATTTTCCTCTAAAACATTTTATTTTGTCCGGCTTTCCTTGAAAGAGCAGCACATGTCATCTTTCTGATTTCTTCTCTATCACCCCAAAATGTGTGGTACAATTTTTACAGAAATTTCCCTCATATTCAAATTTTCTTTCAGAATGAGTACATTTTTCCTTTGTCCAAATTCAAGAAGTTAGCCACTGTTCTTAAAATCAGTCACACACATGAACAAAATATACGACCTCAATATTTTAATCAGTCACAACCACTTCATGCTTATCATGATGTACAATTTTTCTTCCTACGATACATTCAAGTTTTAAAAATAATGTCAAGCATCTCACCTGCAGATTTATTTAATATAAAACTGGTTAATTTTTTTTTTCTACATAAGAGCTCCTTATTTTGATACCCACATACTTCTATTCACTGGAGCTGCTATTGGCTTAAGATTGACTATCCACATTTAAAAGTAACATTGTTTTAAGTTGAAACATTTTGTAACAGTTCCTTCATTTCTTTTTAGGATAAAAGTACCTCATCAGGCTTTTCATTATACCTTCCAAAGGACAAAAGGAATTAAAACAAAAAACAAAAAATGATAGTATTTACCAAATTTGGGGAAAGGAGTCAAAATGAAATTTATTCAAAGTAGCCTTGTAAGCTCAGAGAACAGAAAAAAACAAATACCTACAATATGTGCAACTGTGCTCAGAGGAAGAAAAGAACTAAAAAAATACTTCTCAATAATAACAAAGAAAGGGAATTTTAAACCACTTGTTGTTGGCTGCCAAACTGACTACACGCATTCATCTCAATCTAGCCTTTCTAAATTTAGAGCAATAGTGGGCAGAATGTATGCTCTTCAAAAAGGAAAACATTTATTTAAGAGGAATCAACTAAATCTTATGAAATACTTATATTTTTTAAAGCTGTAGCTATTTTGCTCAGGAAGGAAGAGTTGCTTTAATTGTACAACTATAATCTTATGCCATTTAAGCATGACCTATCACTGATTTCACAGGAAAGTGTTACAGAAAGGAAACCTGACATTCTACAGATCAGTAATGAGGGGGAAAATACCACCCACTATAGCACATGATTAAATCATCTGATTATGTTCTGTTGTCTTTCTAAAAGGTTCAGGAAATCAATGGTGGCTATGTAGTTATACCCACAAAATATTCCTAACTCTTGCATGCACATGAAATTTGTTTACAACTAGAATATGTAATTATTTCATAGAATCAGAATTTTAGAATAAAATATTTTTATCTTGTCTATATAGGTGGCTATATATGCGTATGAATACATACCTAAGCATGTGTGTATATGTGTATATAGAGGGTATAGGATGAATTGAATACGAAGGGAGGATACTTTAAAAGGCAAATTCTGAGGTGGGAGAGGACTAGAATGAGAGGAGACAGGGAGAGACAAAATGGGGTTAATCATCCC
>CM053599.1:94000636-94082227 GCA_028646575.1 Pseudocheirus occidentalis
CTCTCTTTTCATGGTTTTCTCGCATCATTCTCATTTCTCTTCCCAATTTTTCCTCCACTTCTCTTACTTGTTTTTCAAAGTCCTTTTTTAGATTATCTATATCTACTAGGCATTCTTCAAGTTTCTTGGAAGCATTTGGTGTGGGAGTTATGACTGTATTGTCTTCCTCCCGTTCCATGCTTTGATCCTTTTTGTCCACAAAAAAGGATTCTAGAGTTTTACTGATGTTCTTATTTTGCTTCCTTTTCCTCATGTTGGCCAGTCAATTAATTGGTTGGTTTCTTTTTTTTGCTTTGTGAAACTCTGCTTCCAGGAGGGAAAGCTCTGCTCCAAATCGCTGGGGTTTTCCCAGCTGCCGGAGCTATTGGGGGGGGTGTTGCAGTCTCCCCTAGCTTTGGATTGCTGAAATGCTCCCTAGGACCACCACCCAAGACCACAATCTGGATCCAGGCCGCTCAACTCAAGAGCATTTGTCCCTGATCAATCAACTCAGCCCCCCTGCAGGATCCACAGGCCAGGGGCTCTGAAGCAGCCCAGTGGGGGCATCTGCCAGTTACAGCAGTTTCTTCCCTTCCCCCACTGCTTCCTTGCCCTGGGGGTAGATTGGCCGAACTGCCTTTCCTTCCCCAAATTTAGCTTGAAAGCTTCACTCACTTTCACTGACCTTTAATCCTGCAGACTGCTCCAGGTGCTTTAGATCTTCTCTGAAATAGACTCAAGCTGTGGCTTGGGAGGCTCAGCAACTCCTGGGTGCCCTGGAGCCTGGCCACATGGTGTTTTCAGGCTGGGCTGGTCTCAACTCCCCCCAGCTGCCTTTCTGTAATCCCTATTTTTCACACCTTGGTAGATGTGAAGTTGCTGGAGGCTGTAGCTCTTCTCTCTTGTAGACTGGCTGAGGCTCCACTTGGCTCCTTCCTACCCCCCAGGCCAGGCCACGGTTGTGGTTTCAAGCTGTGCTGGGCCAGCCTTGGCTGGAGTCCTGCTGCAATGATCCCCCGCTGCCGAGCTGCCTTCCACGAGAGATGTGTATTCTGTATTTTTTGAGTTTGAGAGTCCTAGAATTTGTCCAGTGTCATATTTTTATGGGTGTTTAGGGTGGCTGCATGGGAGCTGTGGGACGCTGCTGCTTCTACGCCACCATCTTAGCTCCCCCTCTCTCACTTCTTAATTTTATTTTTTAGCTATCACCCTTTCATGTTCAACTCACACCTGTGCTTTCTGTCTATATATACTCCTAACTACTCTACTGGTGAGAAAGGTCTTATGAATTACAAATATCACCTTCCTCTGTAGGAATATAAACAGTTTAAAGGTATTTTTCATGTTTCTCTTGAGTCTTGTATTTGAAAGTCAAATTTTCTATTCAGTTCTGGTGTTTTCATCAAGAATGCTTGAAAGTCTTCTATCTCATTGAATATCCATTTTTTCTCTGAAGGATTACACTCAGTTTTGCTGGGTAGGTAATTCTTGGTTGTAATTATAGCTCCCTTGCCTTTTGTAATATCATATTCCAAGTCCTTCAATCCTTTAACATAGAGGTTGTTAAACCTTGTGTTATTCTGATTGTGGCTCCACAATACTTGAATTTTTTCTTTCTGGCTGCTTGCAAAATTTATCCTTGACCTGGGAACTCCAGAATTTGGCTATAATATTCCTGGCAATTTTCATTTTGGGATCTCTTTCAGGAGGTGGATTCTTTTAATTTCTATTTTACCTTCTGGTTCTAGACTATTAGGGCAGTTTTCCTTGATAATTTCTTGAAAGAAAATGTCTAGGTCCTTTTTTTTGATCATGGCTTTCAAGTAGTTTGATAATTTTTTAATTCTCTCTTTTAGATCTATTTTCCAGCTAAGTTGTTTTTCCAATGAAATATTTCACATTGTCTTCTATTTTTTCATTCTTTTGGTTTTGATTATTTCTTAATTTCTCATACAGTCATTAACTTCCATTTGCTCCATTCTGATTTTTAAGGAATTATTTTCTTCAGTGAGCTTTTGAACTTCCTTTTCCATTTGGCTGATTCTGCTTTTTAAGCATTCTTTTCCTCCTTAGCTTTTTGGACTTTTTACCATTTTACTTGGTCTGTTTTTTAAGGTGTTATTTTCTTCAGTGCTTTTTTTATGTCTCCTTTAGGAATGCATTGAGTAATTTTCATTATTTTCTTACATTACTCTCATTTCTCTTCCCAATTTCTCCTCTATCCCTCTTACTTGATTTTCAAAATCCTTTTTGAGCTCTTCCATGGCCTAGGACCAATTCATATTTTTCTTGGAGCCTGTGCATGTAGGAGTTTTGACTTTGTTGTCTTCTTCTGTTTAGATCTTCCTCGCTACCATAGTAACTTTCAATAGTCAGAGGTTTTTGTTTTGTTTTTTACACTGTTTGCTCACTTTCCCAGCCTATTGGTTGACTTTTAACTCTTTGTTAAAGTAGGGCTCTGCTTCTAGGGTAGAAGGTGTACTATACCAAGCATTTTGTGTAGCTGTTTTCAGAGATCCTTCTAGAGACCTGTAAATTTTCAGTTTTTCCAAGGTGTTATGATCTAAGAAGAGGTATTTACTACTCTCCTGGCCTGTGTTCTGGTCTGTGAGTGACCACAAGCAATCTTTTCTGCCCTGGCACTGTGAGGAGGTCCTCCCTCCACACTGTGGTTGCAAACTTTGCTATGCTACTCCTCCTCCTTGCCCTGGGACTGTCACCCAGGATTGCATCCCACATCTGAGCATAAGCAATAGAGTCCTGCCTCAGTGCTAGCAAAGAAACCTCTGTAATCTCCCTCTGACCAGTTGTTCAATCCCCCTCCCATCTGTGGGCTGAGAGTTCCAAAGGCAGCTACTGCTGATGATTCGGTCACTTCCAAGGCCTGCTCCTAGTTTCCTGTGGCAGGGACTGTGCTGGTGTGGCCTGCAGTGATCTGTGTTCCACTCTCACCCAGGAGCAATAGTCCCTTCTTGCTGACATTCCAAGTTGTCTCTGGTGTCTGTGGGCTGAGAAGTCTGGAAACTGCCACTGATTCAACATCCTTGAAAACTACTCCAGATTTGCTGGGGCCTGGTCTGCACCAGCATGGTCTGAGTTAGACAATACTCCTCTCTCACCCTGAAGCAACAAATCTTTCCTGCCAACCTTCCAATTTGTGTTGGGCTGGAAATTTGTTTCACTCCATCTTTTTGTAGGTTTTGCTGCTTTATAGTTTGTTTGGAGTCATTTTTTAAAGGTATTTGGAAGGGTTTAGGGAAGAGTTCAGGTAAGTCCCTCCCTTTAATATGCCATCTTGGCTTTGTCTCTCTCTTTTCTTATTGCTATTGCTTTACAAATAACTGGGGAGAGTGAGCATTCTTGTTCCACTCCCATACTTATTGGAAAAAGTTCTGCAATTCCAATTGTATACAATGCTTGCTTTCGGGTGTAGATACATGGATTTTATGATGTTGAAAGTAAGTCCCTCTATGCCTATATTCTGTAGGTTTTTTAGCATGTAAGAATAATACACTTTGTCAAAGGCTTTTCCTACATTTTGGCATATGATGCCCATGTGGTTTGGGATGTTTTGGTTTTTAAGATGATTAATTCTGTTAATTGCTTTCCTAATGCTGAGCCATCTTTACATCCCTTGTCTAAATCCTACTTGATCGTAATAAATCTCTTGGATAAATTGCTGAACTCTGACAGGATTTTGTTTAAAATTTGAGTCAATGTTCATTAATGATATCAGCCTATAGTTTTCTGGCTGTGTTCTCTCCTTCCGTGATTCAAATATCAGGACTATATTTGGCCCATAAAAGGATTTTTGTATGGTTCCTTCTCAATTCTTGAGAATAATTTATGAAGTATGGAAAAGAACAGGTTTTTTGAAAAAACTTTATAAAATTGTATTTATTTCTTTTGTGTTTTCAATTTGTTAGCACATAACTATATATTTTGTGATTATTTTTTGTTGTGATTTCATCTTGCTCTTTTGCTATTTACTGATTAGATTTTTTGCTCTCTAATCAAATTATCTAAAGAACGATCAGTGTTAGGTACTTTTCAAAGAACTAGCTTTTAGTATGATCATTTCTACATTTTTTCATTTCTAATTTATGTATTTCTCTTCTAATTTTTAACAGCTTCTCTTCTGTGCTTATTTTGGTTGATTTATTTGTAAATTTTCTAAAATGTATTATATTTAGTTCATTAATCTTTTTTCTATTTTTTTAATGTATGATTCTAATAGTAAAGTTATAATCTTCACCCTGAGGAATGCTTTAGCTGCATCTCAGGAATTTTGATATGTTGTTTCATCATTATTATTCTCTTTTATATAGTTAATTGTTTTTATGATTTGTTCTTTGACCTACTCATTCTTTAGGATTCCATTATTGTCTCTGTTTAGGTCTGTATCTTTGGTTTGTGGTTTCTGAATCAATTATTATTTTTACTGCATTGAGGTTTATATTAGCTCCAAAACTAATACAATTAATTTTATTATAATCACATAATTAATATGAACTATAATTCCAAAATAATATAATTCCTCACTCCCAGAAAAATGATAATTATTATAGGTGTCAGAAAGGACACTACCCAATGGTAGACCCCGTACCTCTCCCACCTTGTTCCCAATTACATAGCCCACCACTGATCTATACTCTCCTCTAGTTACCTCCTCCCTCCCCCGCCTATTTCCCTCAAAATCTCCTTGGGTCCATGTTCTCCCACTCCCCCACTCCCACTTCCAATTGGCCCTAGGAGTTCCAACTCCCCTCTATCAAGATAGGATGAATAGAATTTTCAAGCAGCAAATCCCCCAGGCCATACCCAGGACAGCATCCCTATCTCCCTAAACATACCATCTTTCTCTACCCAAAGGGACATTTATCTGTGGAATTCCTTCCTACTACCAAAGTAAGGCCTCTTTCCTGTCCCCTCTTTTTCAATCACTCCCTTGTGTTCTTCACCTATTCCCCTATATGCTCTTTCCCTCCGGAGATCATAGGGGTCACCTTTGCCTCACTGTTAGCCCTTGATTCGACCCCACACATTCCTTTCTACCCTTTTCTACTCTCCTCCTATCATGTATCCTCCCATGTTATAACACAGTATCACAAAGACAAAAACAATGATTCAACTGTAGGCAGAGTATTGCCAAGTCTTATCCATAAAATGCCTCTTTCTTTCTGTACATTTAGAGAGAAGTTTCTTATTGGTCACTCTCTTATTACTGATGTCCTTAGCTATTGTATTTAATCATTCTTCCTGCATTTCTGTTGTTTGGGGTGTTCAAGAAGCAAATAATTTCTTCAGTTCTGGTCTTTTTTCTAAAAACATTTCAAATGTTTGTTACTGAATATCCACTCCCCTCCCCTCCCCCTGGGGCCATTTATGGTTAAGCTCAGATTTGGAGGATAGATTGCCTTGGATAGAATCCTGAGCTTCACTGCTCTTTAGAAGACATTCAGGGTGGCTAGCTGGCATAGGTTCAAGAAGACCTGAGTTCAAATCCACCTCAGATATTCAACACTTACTAGCTCTGTGACCTGGGGCAAGTCACAACCCCAACTGCCCTGCCTTCCCCCTCCGAAAAAGCAAAAAAAACCCTCCAAATCCCAAAACACATTATTCATTTTCTTCTACATTTTCTGGTGGGTAAAGAATAGTCCTGTGTCATTCACATTTTCTTTACTTTGTATTTTAAGGTCCTCTTATCGTGACTTACAGAACTTATTTCTGAACTGAATTATCAAATTTAACCATTATGTATCTTGGTGTTTGCAGTCTCGGTTTTTTCCACCCCTTCTGGAGGTGATCTGTGAATTCCTTCAATTGATATTTTATGTAATTAGTTCAGAAGTTCTGGGCAGTTCTCGTCAATTATCTCTTGCATTATGTTATTAAAGTTTTTTGTCCTCTCATGTTCTTCTGGGAACTCTAATCCTTAGGTTGTCTCTAACTTATTCTATCTTCAAGATCATTATGTTTGCTTGCTTAATAAGCATATTTTCCCCTAATATCACTGTTTTTTGCTTCTCTTGTACATTGTTCTTCACATCTATATATTTCCCAATCTATTATTCTCTCTTTTGTTTCTTTGGTGAAATCTGCCATGAAAAATTGCAGTTTTTTCTATTCTGCTCTTTGTTTTTGCTATAAAGGACATAAAAATCTGCTCTAATAATATTCATTTATCTTTTGAACCACTTAAAAACAGCATGTTGTGATTCTATGTTCTCACATTCCACAGGGACTTCTGTCTCAACATGTAGCAGATTATTTTCTTTGTTTTGCAGTATTCATTATAGATGCCTGATCTTATTTACTAAACCTGGCAGCCATATTTCCTTTTGTTTTTAATGTTTTTCTTGTTGATTTATTTGTTTATGGTCAAGGTCTTTGAGTTTTCTTCCTCTTAAAATCTTTGTTAATTTGTCTTCCCTGCCCACCCAGATTTCCTCCTATTTGCTTTCTAACACTGCCTCCTCTGAAGGTGGGTTCCTTTGGAACTGGATCTTGAAGCACTTCAGCATCCTCCCATACTGGGCTATTCATCATTCACCAACTTAGGTCTCTGTCCAACTGACTTTTGGGTAGTCAGAACTGGCCCTAGCTGAATGCTATGCTCTTTTTCTCAGGTGTGGTGGAATGCTGCACAATCTCTTCCCCTCAACACACTCATGGTGTCGTGTGCTATCTCTTGCAGTCGAAGCTTGTAGCTGGGGTCTCCATGGAAATGAAAAGAGGGAGTGAAGACCAGGGTGTGAGGGTGGATTTTGTTGGAAGTACTCATCCATGTGTGGGGTCCTTGGGTCTGCTAGATCTTGCTGTCAGAAGCACAGGAGGTAGGGAAGGCATGCTGAGTAAGCTCAGGGTTAGTGAGCATTAGTTAATGGGCTTTTAGGTTGTTTTTTTTTTTTAATCTTCTTTTAGATTCTGGATATCCTACACCAAAGAGACAGCTGAAGTTGCTTTATCTCTGGCACATGATTTATGTTTTGGAGAGGTTGGAGGTTATGGGGAGCAGAGAAAATGTCTAGTCCTCAATCTTGCTGCTCATATGACCTCCACATCTACTTCTAAACCTTTTCCCCACTCCATTTCTTTCCTCTCTCTTTCTAGGCCTAAAGTTCTCATTCATGCTCTCTGTCCTTGTCCCCTTACCTAAATCTGTTCTCAAATATCATATTCACACTAAGATTAAAATTACTGACTAGGATTTACCCCATCTCTGGAGTAATTGAAATTTAAAAGCAAGCAAAGCCATAAACTTCTAGACAAATGAAGCCCCATTAGATGATTTTTTTTAAAGAAAAAAAATTTTCTAGCCCTCCCAAACCAAAACTATACATATAAAAAAAGGCCTAAAATTAATATGGATATAAAGTATGAATGTAAAGGCATGGAAGAAATGGAAGGAATGGCAATTACTGAGTCAAATATTCAGGGAATAAAATTAATTTTATTCATTTGTATATGTTGATTTTTCTATGCTTTGATGGATGTGATGGCAAACATAAATATAATGGGAGTGTCATCTCAGCTTACTTTGGCCTCTAAACTTGAAAAAACGTTGTATAAATAAAAATAATGTTAGGGTTCTGTAATGGTAATGGAATCTGAAGATCCTCCCTGACCCTTGGCCCCTTGATAGGCTTAAGTGGATTTGAGGACCTTCTCTGATTTGAAAACATAGTTTGCCCCCTAATAGAGTGAATGTGATCACATGGAGCCTGTGGAGGGAGGCTTGCTTTTCGGGACAGCCCACACCTTGTTACTCTGTCATTGGGCAGTGGGTCACCAGAGTTGTGATGTTCTCTGACCCTGGAGAAGGCTATATATACCCTGGTGTGAGGTTTTGCTTTGGGGCTCACTCATGGGAAGAGTTGTGTGATTTGGCCAAATGAGACTCTGGGCAGCCATTCAGCCCTCTGGCTTTGAAAACCTAGATATTGGTGCTTGTCTCTCTGGTAACCGGTATGTATGTGATGGTCAGAGAGTTAGAAGCCCTGTCTGTTGAATTGTGTTATTTTTATTTTCTCTGTATTTTTTGTCTGCATGTAATTTCTGTTTGTATTCTCTGAAATTCAGGGCACTGACTTTTCCCTCTGAACTAGGTAAATTATATATGTTTGATTAAGATTGTTAACCCATTTTGAGTTGCTTTCCTTTAGAAAAGCAGATCAAAGAACCTGTGCTAGCACCCACCCTAGGTATGCTAGAGTGCTTGCTGATAAAGGTCCCAACAGCCATTCATTCATACCTTGGGTTTTAGTAAACATCTTGTTTCAAAGTGGGATATATATATATAGACTATGTCATACTTATATAAGCCATTTAAAATTTCATCTTGAGAAATTCTTTCTTCATGTTCTTCCTGGCTTGATAGTAAAATGTAGCTGCTCTGCTATGAATTATTAACAAATATCCACTGAACACATGAAATGCTCAGAAGCTTATTATTTTGATAACCTAACAAAGATTTTTTCACTGAAGTACTGTTCCCATGTGAGGTGTGGTGGTGAACACCGATTTCTTGAAGGCTATATTAACAAATTGCAAGCTGTGGTTGGTCCTACCAAAGTGGGAAGGTTTTAAGTATGGACTGAATGCTTGTAGTTAGAGAACCAGTGTAGTCAAATTTGGAGAGACTCACCATCAAGTTTCACAGGGTACTTAATTTTTTGGTTAAAGCAAACCTTCCAAATTATAGAGGGACTGTAAACTGTTTTGATGGAGTAAGTATACTGATTAAATTACAAAGATTTAAAGAACTAAACTAGCTAAATTTTTTAAAAATTCATTTAAGACTTTATTCATAATTTCCCTAAGGATATCCTATGTTATAAATAATACAAAAATTTGGTACTGGGTATAGACCTAAAAACCATTAAGACTTTTTTAAAAATCAGAAATAAAATATTAAAATTTTTACTATTTTTATTTATGTATGGCTCTAATGTGCTAAAAAAAAAAAAAGTTACCTGGTAGAGTTATAGACTGCCAGTGGGGTCTGATCCTTTTCTTTAGCTATTCTCATTATATCTAGGACAGCCATCCCAAGACATTCTTCCTGAGTTTCATGAGTCACAGGTACTTTGATCCATCCATGAACAAAATCATCCCGCCACTGAAGTATAAGAAGGTAGAAAAAAATGTTTTCAGTAGTTCCAGTATCACACTGTTAGCTAAAATATATTCTCTAAGAACATATACATCTGTGAGGAAAAAAATCAGTACCAATGCTTTTTTAAAATTTTGTCACAAAGCTCCAGTGATGTGTCTTTCATTTCAGCAATAGAACATCTGATTTTAAGTAGGGTTTCAAAAAAGATACAGAAAGAGTTTAATTTCAGTCCATACACTTGTGATGTTGAAATGGCATTCATTTACTAAATACTTACTGGATACCAAATGTACAAGGCATGTTAATGGCTAACAATTACATATAACATTAAGGTTTGTTCTTTCCATATATTTTCCCATTTCATCCTTAAAACCTGTGTGGTAGGTACTAAGACTATGCTGATTTTATATATAAGGTTAAAAGAGGTGGTAACTTGGCCAGGGCCATAGTTTGCAAATGCCTAGGAGTATCTGAACTCAAGCCTTCCCGATTTCAAATCTGATACTCTATCTATCCCCTTTGCATGCTACCTCCCAATAAAGTGTCCCATAAAGTAAAATACTAAGTCCTTGTTTTCAAAGAACTTATTGCTTAATTAGGAAGATGAAATGTTTACACTCATCACCCCAAGACATAGCAGGATATATTGCATAATAATAGTATACATTTCTTTACTACTTTAAGGTTTATGTACCTTAGTCCTCAAGACAATACTATGAGGTAAAGAAGTCCTACCAAAATTCCTTTTATAATATGAATATAATTTTGTTACCTGATCCAGGGAAAGCAAAAACAGAGAAAGAAAATGATAGTCCTATTTCCTTAATGAATATCAACACAAAAATTTTTTTTTAAAATACTAGCAATAAAACACAGCAATATCAAGTCCCAGGTGGGATTTATATCAAGAATGTAGGACTGGTTCAATGACAGGAAAACTATGAGCATAACTGACCACATCAATAATAAAACAACAAAAATCATGTGATTATCTCAACAGCTACAGAAAAAGTCTTTGACAAAATACAACATATATTACTATTAAAAACACTAGAAAGCATAGGAATATGCCTTCTTAAAATAAATCTGTATCTATCCAAAACCAAGAGCTAGTATTATGTGTAAAAGGGATAAGCTAGAAGCATACCCAATACAAACAGGGGTGAAGCAAGAATGCCTATTATAATCACTATTATTTAATAGTGACTGAATAGATTAGCTATAGCAATAAGAAAAGAAAAAAATAATGAAGGAATAAAAACAGATACTGAGGAAACAAAACTATCACTTTTTGCAGATGATATGAAGGCATATTTAGAAAAACCTAAAGAATCAACTAAAAAACTGTTGAAACAATGAACAACTTCAGCAAAGTTTCAGGATATAAAATAAACCTACATAGATCATGAACATTTCTATATACCACTAACAAAATCCAATAGGAAAAGATAGAGAAATTCCACTGAAAATAATTACAGCAAGTATAAATTGGGAGTCTACTTGCCAAGATAAATCCAGGGACTCTATGAACACAATACCAAAACACTTTTGAACACAAATAAAGAAAAATTTAAACAACTGGAGAAATATCCATCGCTCATGGGTTGACCCAGTCAATATAATAAAGATGACAACTCTACCTAAATTAATTTACTTATTCAGTGCCATACCAATCAAACTACCAAAAATTATTTTAAAAGAGCTGGAAAAAATTACAAAATTCATATGGAGGAACAAAAGGTCAAGAATATCAAGGGAACTTTTAAAAAAAAAAGTGAAGGAAGGTGGCCTAGTGAAAACTGGTGACCAGTTTTCAAACTTTATTACAAAGCAGTAATCATCAAAACAATCTGGAATGGCTAAGAAATAGAGTGGTGGATCTGTGAACTAGATTAGGTACACAATACACAGCAATAAATGACCGTGGTAATCCAGTTGGTGTTTGATAAATCCAAACATCCAATTTTGGGGACAAGAACTTCTCATTTCACAAAAATTGCTACAAAAACTGGACAGCAGTTTGGCAGAAGCTAGGAACAGGCCAACATTAGACAAGTGATAGCTCACTTAGAAGACAAGACATTAGGCCAGACAGCAAAGGAAACTACTTGGGGAAGTAGATAGAGTACTGGGCCCAGATTCAGGAAGATTCATCTTCCTGAGTTCAAATGTGGCCTCAAACACTTACTAGTTGTGTGACCCTAGGCAAGTCATTTAAAACCCTGTTTGCCTCAGTTTACTCATCTGTTAAATGAGTTGGAAAAGTAAATGGCAAACCACTCCAGTATCTTTGCCAAGACAACTCCAAACGGGGTCACAGATAGTGGAACACAACTGAAAATAACCAAAAACAAACAGCAAAGAGTTCATAATCTATCATTTTTGTTCCTTTTTCTCCTAATCATTCCTCCAGAGAAATTCATGTACAAGGGAAAAACTACCTGTTTTTAGGTTGGGCAAGTAAAATACCTGGAAATGCTACTCAAGTTTAACTATAGCCATAATGTACATACATAAAATGTTTTACTTTCCTAACTTAAAAACAGTTTTTTGTCTTGCGCTTTGCTGTCTGTTGTTTAGTCATTTTCAGTTGTGCCCAACTGAGATTTTGAAAAACAAATAAAAATAACCCAAATATCTAAGTCTTCTTAAAGTTATTTAATGAGGACTTTTATGAGTCCTGTGATGTATATTTTTCATAGTGAACGATGTTAGCAGTTTAAAACTTAATTTTAAAATTTCCATTTTTAATCTAGCAAATAGATAAGTAAACTTGAGAGCCATAGTCAAAAATCATGTAATGAAATTCAATTGAGAGGGAATATTGAATAAATATCAAATATTTTCTGCAGCATAAAAGTGAGAAAGAAGTCATCATGCACATTTGATGGGGAAATGGGTCCCTTGAAGAAGCTGGCAGAGTTAAATACTGAGAAAAAATTAGGTCACTTATGGCTACTACTTTCTTTACTCTCCCAAATTTGGTTTCCTAAAGTAAACCTGAAGCCTCTGACAAAACTGAAAGTGTATTTGTTTCTATGTAGTCTGAGAAAAGTACCATACAATAAAAAACTCTCCAGTCTTTGAATTATTCAAAGAAGTTTAGTTAACCCTTTGCTGATTCCTCTAAAGTAGACTAGTCTGTACTACTTGCTGCATGCTCTGGGCATTAATGCAATTTGAGGATGACTGGATTACCACATTTGGTTTATAAAGCAAAGATTTGTGGAAAGGGAAGGTCATAAACACCACCAACAACCAGGAAATACCCCTGGGGCTATTCAAAGACTCACTTTGGAGCTGTCACTATGAAGTTACAATGCCATGTTAAATTTCAGTTTCTCCCCCAAAGTGATTACATCTGCCATGGTTTCTCAGACAAAAGTGGGTCGTAGAAAGAGCTGTCTTGACACAGAAATCTGGGCTCTAGTCCCACTTTTAGGATTTACTAATTCCATGGCAGACCACTTAGCCTCTATGAGCCTCAGTTTCCTCATTTGTCAAACTGGAATTAAAAACAGTATTATTGTGAGAATCGAATGAATAAAGAATGTAAAGAACACTGTAACCTTGCAACACTAAATGCCAACTGTTATTATGGAATATTAAACATTTCAACTTTCACAGCTGCCTAATACAGCCTGACTTTCACAGCTGGTAGCACAGTAGAGAGAATGCTGGGCCTGGAATCAGAAAGACCTACATTCAAATTCAGTCTCAGACACTTCCTGTGGGACACTGGGCAAGTCAATGACCACTGTTTGCCTCAACTGTAAAATGGGGATAATAATAATAGCACTTACCCCACAGGGTTGTTTTAAGGATCAAATGAGATAATATTTGTTTTAAAAAAAAAAAAAAGCTCAGTCCCCATGCCTGGCACATAGGCCTTCTATAAATGCTTATTCCCTTTCCTTTCTCTCCCTCCCTCAGCCTTCCAGTAACTGCCAGTTAACTATGAAACAGCTAAAAAGCTGTGAATACCACAATAGTAGGAAAAGAACCATGAAAAACAGTGATTCTACTATAGGCCATTACCAGAGACTGAAACAAAGGTATCCACTGGGACTAAGGGGAGGAGGGTCGATCTTTGTTAACTCCTTGTTTTTCTACCTGTGCCCCTTGGTGACCTGCCTGAAAAATACTATTATACCTAAGTTACTCTCATAGTTTTTCTTAGTCTATTTAATTTTGTCTTCACTTTGTCACACTAGTTCATTAGATATCAGAGAAAATAAATTTAAGCTATCAATGTAAAAACATTTGAATTCACTTTTTAGTTCAAGACAGTAGTTAGAAAAATATAAATGTTAAAAATACTAAGCAGAAAGTGCCACTATCTGCTGAGCAGATAGAGACTGGTCCTGGAGTCAGGGGACCTTGGCAAAAATCCTATTTCTGATGCTCAGAGGGGGACTTCTAAAATCCTACTTCTACCTGAGTGATCCAAATTAACTCACTTAACTCTATGGATCTCTATTTCCTCATCTGTAAAATGAGTATCTTAGGTTAGAGGGCCTCTGAGCCCCCTTCAGCTCTAGATCCATGATCCTAGTAATGACCCTTATCTTACACATAATTATAATACCTTATTAATAAATGTAATAGACACAACTTTCAGAAAGTCTGAACCAGCCTTTCATGAACTTTCAAACAATTCATAATCGTGTCTTACATTTTACTATCTATCCTTTAAAACACCTGACAAGAATAAGGGATTATCTTGGTGGAAAAACAAAGCTCCTAAAATGTTTCATTGTATTATTTCCAATCATTTGAAAAATAACTGTATTGATCTTCTACATGAGTTTAAAATAGATTGCTGTAAAATCCAGATCACCTTTTATGGGATCCTTCTTAAAAGTCTCCCATGTGTTGAGAAGTGGGGTAAAAAAAAGAAAGAAACTAGGAAATTAGATGCAGAAACAATTCAATGAGTCTTAGTAGACTATATGAAAATGTATTCTATTATCTACAGCTTTCAGACAAAAAAATAAAGCCAATAATGTGCTACTCTGCATCTACTGACTGAGGCAGCTGCCAATTTTGCTTCTCCATGAAGCTGGCTCTGATAAAACAACATACAAACAAACAAAAAATCTGTTAAATCACAAAAATAAAACAGATATAAAGCATACCTGAGCAAAAAGGTATGACATGACAAAGTCATCAAGAAGAGGGGCCTCTGTACCTCGAGATATTCCATATCGATATGTTCTATTACTTCCATTGCAATACCAATGAGGAAAGTAAAACCTAGGGAAAAGACAATTAATAGCAATGAGTTCATTTTCAACTAATACAAAAACAACTAATATCTCGATTCTTTGAAATCTTTTTTCAAATGGATGTACCAGTATGAACAGATATAAATAATTATCTATTATGAATATTAAATAATGATCATTTACTTAATCACAGTTTTTAAAGCTGTACCTTTTAAGATGATATCTGAGAGGAAGGATGGATGCGAAAATGTCAATCTAATTAGAAAACCTGAAGAACATTATGAGCATGAGTACTATTAGGACTTCAATAAATTTAGAGTTGAAAAAGATCTCAGAAATTATCTAGTCCAGGGGTGAGGAATCTGTGGCCTCGAGATCACATGTGGAAATACAGCCCTTTGAATGAATCCAAATTTCAAGGAACAAAGCCCTTTAAGAGACCTAGAGGGCCACATGTGGCCTTAAGGCTGCAGGTTCCCCCATCCCTAACTAGTCCAACTCTCTCATGTAAAGACACTGAGGGAGGCCCAAAGAGGCCAAGTCCAAAATCACACAAGAAGTAAAATGTAAAGGAGGGATTTGAACTAGGGCCCCATTACCTAAACTACAAGTTCAGGACTCCAGTAATCTTTCTACTGGAAATTCTGTGAATTAGTAAATTCTGCGATTTACAGCACACATAACTATACAAATGGCTAACTACCTTTCTGTCCTTTGCCAGACATGTTCTACCATTTCAAAAGGTACAATTTTCAAAGTAATGGCCAGAAGACCAAGAAGTAAGATCTAATTTATGTGAATACAAATGTCAAGGGAGACTTTGGGACATTTCTAGCAAAGCCTGACAATCCTTGAAATCTCCCCTCCCTGCTTCCTGCTACCTGGAATTCCATACAGAAATTAGTTTCTTTACTTTAAAATGTTGATCACAGGTGATAAATGAGTATTTTTGAGATATGTAACACTTGAAAATACTATTATTCCAAAGGAATGAAGGACTTGGGAGTAAATTGAAATAAGGGAAAGAAAGGAAAAAAGGAAGGAGAAAGAAAATATGGAATAGAAAGAAAATAAAAAAGAAGGAAGGAAAAAGAAAGAAGAAAATACTGCCTTAGAGTACTGAGAACTTCTGTCTCCTATCTATGCATTGCCTCATGTCTAGAAGGCAATGCTTCTTTATTTCCCCCTCTCGAAATCCTTTTCCTTCTGAGCTTAGCTCAGGAGCTACCTCTTCCCTACAGCCTTCTCTGATTTTGGCTCTTAATTACCATCCTAGCTCCTTAGCGCTCTCTTTGTTCATGGCTCCAGTGGGCAGAACTAGAAGCAATAAGAGTAAGCAAATTTAAGTCTGATACAAGGAGAAAACTCCCTAAGAATTAACCAGGCAAAAAGTGTCTCGGCAGGTAGTAAGTATGTTAGCCTCCCCCTGAAGCAAAGACTGGATATCCACTTCTCTGGTACTTGTAGAAGGGATTTTCTAGCACATGTGGTTCATAGCAAACATAATTAGAGATAAATGTACATTCAAAGTCATCTAGTCCAAGTCCCTCATTTTACTGTAGAGGAAACTAGATAGCCAAGAAGGCCTTTCTGCTCTGACATTTTGTGACTACTCAAATTACCTTGTATTACATTTATTTACATGTCATATTTCTCCAGTAGAATGTTAGCTCCTTAAGGGGAAGACTTTTTTTTATTTTATTGACTTATTTGTTTACTTTTAGATTACAAGATTCAGTTCCAGAGTCACTTGAGTTTCATATTTTTCCCCCCTTCCTTCCCACCCCCACCCCTGCCATGGTGGCATACAATCATGTATAGGATCTGCAAACTCTTTTACATTGTACAATAGTCTGGTTGTATAGGTGTTATAGCCAATGGAGTGAACAGTGAGAAAAGAGAAACAAAAGCCAAACATAGAAAAGAATGATAGCATGCACTGCTTCAGTCTCCTTTTAAACTCTGATCTTTCTGGATCTTTCTCTGAATGTAAACATCTCCTTCCATCCTGAGACTTGTAGATTTGTCTTTTAACTGTGCGATGTTGAGAAGAGTCCAGTTTTTCAAAATTGGTCGCCACACATATGATGTATCTGTGATTGTGTACAAATTTTTCCTGGTTCTGCTCCTCTCACTCAGCATCAATTCGTATAAGCCCCTCTAGGTAATTATGAAGTCAATCTCCTTCTAAGGGGAAGACTTCTTTTGCATATTTCTATGCTCAGTACTTTGTACACCACTTAGTAAATACTGTTTATTGAATTGAATTGAGAGAACAAAAAGGGAGTAGAACCAAAGACACCCTTTGTTTAAGGCTGGACCTATGAAACAGTTACCTATGAGACTTTAGATGAGATCTGGGCTTTTTTCCAATGGTAAAAATGAGACATCTGTACTAGATCTGAAGTCCCATCCAACTTTAAATCTATGATCCTCTAATCTTAAATTCTTTTTTTTTTTTTGGAGGGCAGTTGGGGTTAAGTGACTTGCCCAAGGTCACACGCCTAGTTTTTGTGTTAAGTGCCTGAGGCCGGATTTGAACTCAGGTACTCCTGACTCCAGGGCCGGTGCTCTATTCACTGAGCCACCTAGCCGCCCCTCTCCTAAATTCTGTTAAAAAAAAATGTGATACCACTATTATTGTCATAAGTTGTTCTTATACATGCTAAATTAACAGTTTATAGATTTTTTTAAAATGATGAGCTGATTTATTCAAAGAATACAAAAACTACCACTTGCTAAAGCTACTGCAGAATTCTAACCTTACACCATTAATACTTCTGATAGAAAGCATTTAGTATCTATTTACAAATGTGATTTTAGAAGCTTCTTCCAATAATTTTGTTGCTGTTCTGTTGTTTTCAGTCATATCTGACTCTGTGACCCCATTTGGGATTTTCTTGGAAAATATACTGGAGTGATTTGCATTTTTTTCTCCAGCTCATTTAACAGATGAGGAAACTGAGGCAAACTAGGTTAAGTGACTTGTCCAGGGTTACACAACTAGTAACTGTCTGAGGCCAGACTGGAACTCAGAAAGATGAGTTTTCCTGACTCCAGGTCCAGTACTCTATCTACTGTGGTACCCAACTGTCCAATAATAGAATGTTTATATTCCACAAAATACAAATGCCAAAATGAAAACTTGTTTTCAGTCATCTTCATACCGGAATTTTATTTTAGGAATCTAGCTTTAAAATTATCTCCCTTTTTTACTAAAAACAAATAATAACAATCACATGAAAAAAACCAAACTCCCTCAATAATGCTGATTCTGTAAACAGTACAAGCCATAGAAGTTCCAAGACACATATGCTGAACACACATGGGTGCTTGGTGAATTAAGTGTGTATGTTTATATATACATGCATATATCTGTGTTTATAAACACATACGTATTTAATTCATTCATCCAAGCACTGTGTTAGAGAAAGACAGAAGCAAGATAATCCCTGCTCTATTAAATGTGGGCAAAGAATAATATGCAAAACAGATACAAAACAATTTCCATGGGAAGGGCAGGAGCAGTTGACAGGATAAATAAAGCTAGGGATTGAGCCTCTGGGATGAAATGAGTGAATTTCAGGAATGGGGGTGTGGAAGGGAGGGAAGCAGCCTGTGTATAGACATGGAGACTTTCTGACCTCTCATTTGACAGCTGACATGCCTGACCCCCTCATCCCTGCTAGACATTTTCTAGTTTATTATGTCTTCTGATACAATATAAGCTCTACAAGAGCCGAGTTGTTTAATTTTTGTCCTTGTATCACCAGGATCTAGCTACATTCCTGGTACATGGCAAGTGCTTATGGATGGATGGATTGCTTGATCACATGTCTGTTTCCCCATTCCCTACTAGAAAGGAAGCTAGATGAAGTCAGCAACAGTCTTTTTAAAAAATCTGAATCCCCAGCTGCCAGCACAGCTTCTGGTGCTGAGTGGGCATAAATAAGTGCTTGCTGAGTCAGTTTAGATGCCAAAAAGACATATGCTTAGAGAGGGCCATTAGGGAGTTGTTGACATGGGTCTGCAAGATGAGGACAGAAATTAGGGCTAAATATGTAGATCTTGGAGTTGTAGATACATGATATTAGTTTTTATTAAATATAGTGTAATGAATCCTACTTGAGTTTAAAATAGTAAAAAAAAATCTTTTCCTCATGAATAACTGACAAAAAATTATTTGTTCAGAAAAGGGAGGGTCCATGTGGACTGTTTTTATGGGAAATATTTTCTATCCTGTGAACTTTCAGTGTTGTTAACTGTCCTCATCAGGTTGTTTGCACAATTATAGTTATAAATGTTGAACTCTCAGTTACCACCAGAATGCAATTAGCCACAAAATTTGACTCCTACAGAATTCCAGCTAACCAACCTTTTACTGTTTTATACAAAGGGGATTAAGATTTGATTTATTCTCTGTTGGTTTAGTCCCTTAATTTCTGTAATTAATTTGAAAATTTGTCATCCCCCTCCCCACTTTTCCTCATCATCACATAAAACATTTCACTACCTTATTTGGACAAGTACCTTATTCGGTAGAGTACATTGAACCTGGTTGCCTCATCTACATGGAAGACATGGTTGGGAGGATACCAGATCCTCTCAGTTTCACTCATTAAAGCAAACATATTATGATAGACAGGTGTGATACCTAAGAAAACAGAAAAAGTGTTATAGCTATTGTTCAATATAAATATGAAATAAAAAGTATATCTATTTTAAATTTCCAATTAGCAGTAATATTTATCATTCAAGAAACTAGCATGACAGTCAGTGGTAAGCCCAAATTGTCTTAAATACCATTTTTTCTGCATTCTACTGTATATAAGGGAAAACACAAGAATGAGAAGTAATGTTTAACCTGCGAATGTTTTAAAAACAATGGTCCAGTGTCTGATTTTTCTTCCCCTCAGGTAATAACTATTTTCAATATACAACGAAAAAACTCTAGCATGAAGGATATATTGTTCTGCTAAGAAGAGAGATGAGAGGCAGGAAAACATACTTTTACAAGTGATTTAAAATACTAGTAAATTGCAATAACCATAGTATCACAAAAACATGAATTATCTGGCTTCATCTTGTTAAGATCAAATAATATGTTTAATATGTTCATAAATGAAATAGGCATTTTAAATTCTATTTAAACCTATATCTGATAATAGATTCAAGGACAATTAAATCATTAAGTATAAATACGAAACCACAGAATTATAATCAAGGTAGATATCACTGTATTATGGATTTTAAAACAATTTAAATACTGTATAGAAAAATATTTTTGCTTGTTATTCATGCACATTCAGAATGCTTTGTATGTAGGTAGTCAAACTACTTTAAGCATATATTGTCACTATAATGAGTTTTTCCAACAGGGTTCCAAAAAGAGTGGTAACATATCTTATGATAAGAGTATATAATTTATGTAACTGACAAAACAGAGCCTATTCTAAATACAAATACACACGATGTGGGTTGGACAGGGCAGGGAGGTACGTATATCTCTTTAAATTACTATGACAGATAACATAATACTAATGACCACCATCACCACAAATTTATTGATAGCTTTAAGGACTGCAAAACATTTTTCTCCCAGAAATTCTTTATGGTAGGTAGTACAAATGTGACTGTCCTCATCTTCCAGTGTAGGAACCTGTTTTCTGAGAAGTTAAATGACTATCCTATGGTCAGAGATCTAGTGTCAAAAGAAAGAAAGAGAGGTGTCTAGGGTAGCAATGGTTATGACAGTGGACTACAAATCCGGCATGTTCTAAAAAGTCTTTGAATAAGGTTCAAACAACAGAATATTTTTTTTAAGGATCAGCCTAGGCAAGTGCAAAGAAGTTTCTTACTAGAAAGCTGGACATGAGATAATCAACTTTTTTCATCATACTAAATGGCCCTCAGTCCTATGTGACTCTTCTACTTCTGGAAATGACTGTGAAATTGTATAAAAAGGTGCAAAAATCTCAGAACCACAAATTTAACATCTACAAATCTTACATCTACATATATTAATTTATTTGCTGGTACTCAACAAGACTTTTTTGCCTAATGAACAAGTTAGCACGCTCCTGACGGAAAGAAATCATATGCATGTTGATATTCCCGTTAAAAATAAAACCTACAGGAGAGTCACAGGGCGGAGCCAAGACAGCGGCACAGAAGCAGGAAAACTCCATGGCTCCCCCCATAACTACCACAAATATCTACAAATTATGACTCTAAAAAAATGTTATAACTCCAGAACCCACGAAGTGAGAGAGAGAAACAAATCTCCCACTGAAAGCAGCCCGGCAGGCCTATAAGGAAGGGTCCATTGCAGCATGCTGGAAGCTGAGCCCAGCCTGACGTGAGCCCACAGTTTTAGCTGCAGGGTGGCCCCAACCAGCAGAGGCTGGAGCAGATTCAGGAGAGTAGATCACCAGCAGCTGTGGCAGTTTCCAGAATTATCAATCCATAAATGCCAAAGACAAAGTAAAAGGTCAGTATGGAACTTTGTTGGAATTGAGGTGGATGAGGAGTGTGGTCCAGCCCCTGCTCCTGGGGTGAGAAGTGGCAGAGGTGTGGTGGCTACCACCACGTGGCTGCTTCAGAGCTCCTGGCCTGCAGATTGAAGGGGGACCAAGCAACCATTCAGAGGGTATCATGGAGGTGAAGGCAAGTTTGGGGGGAGGGTACTTAGAAGCACACACTGTTGAAAAGGGACAGGGTCAAAGTAGAAAACAGAACAAATGGGGGGCAGGATAGGATGGAGGAAAATACAGTCAGTCTTTCACAATATATCTGCTATGGAAATGTTTTGCATAACTACACATGTACAACATAGATTGAATTGTTTATCTTCCCAGTAATGGTGGGAAACAGGGGAAGAAGGGAAAGAATCTGGAATTCAAAGTTTTAAAATCAAATATTGTTTAAAAATTATTATTGTTATTATTATTATTATTATTTACATGCAACTAGGAAGTAAGACATATAGGCATTGCAGTATGGAGATCCATCTTGCCCTACCAGAAAGTCGGAAAGGGGATGGGGGAGGATACAGGAAAGAGCAGATGGGGGAGGGGGTATTCAATGGGATTGCTATTTTGTGGTAGGGGTTAGGGGAAAGACAGGGAGAAAATTTGTAACTCAAAATCTTGTGGAAATGAATGCTGTAAATTAAAAATAAACATATATTAAAAAGGAATTTTAAAAAAATAAACAAATTTTTAAAAAACGCTAGAAAAAATAATAAGAGAAAAAAACAAAGCCTATAACATATACAAGTTGCTGGTAAATGGAAGGATAGCTCCCTGTTTCTCCTTATATAGGAGGGGGAAAAGGTGTTGGTTTCATCACACCTCCAAAGGCAGCAAGAAATATAACTTCATGAGAAACATTTTCTCCTTGCCGCAATCCTGGTGAGAATAAGAGGACCAAAAAGATAACTGTGGCTCACATGTAAATGTCTATGCCTGGAATCACTTCAGACTTCTTTTCTTCTTCCTCATCGTCCTTTCTTTTCTGCTCCGCCTTCCCCCTCCCCCCCACTTCCAGTTCTGCTATTATCTTGTCTTCTCCATTAGAATGTTGTTCTTCCTTCATTTTTGAAGGTCATTAACATCATGAATGACTGATGTCTTAACTTGCATGTGAACTGGATTTAAGTGAAGTAGAGGGCCACAAGAGTTTCAGCCTCACTCTCTTTTCCAGATTCATCCAGTGACAAGACAAAAGACAGGACAATTGGTCACAGCCTAGGATGCAGTGGAAGACCTTGGTATTTTTAGTATCTTACCCTCTCTAAGCACTCCACAGTACTTGTTTCAGTCACCTTCAAGGCCACTGGAATAAATTGTTTTCATATGCCCATTCCATTGGAAGAAGTCTCCATATGCTTGGGGTAGGCATCCCCATAACTCAATAAGTTTAAAGCCTGTCAGCTACCCTCCATTAGAATATAAGCTCCTTGAAGGTAATGCTTATTTTGTTTTATTCTATATGAATCCTCAGAACTCAGCTGAGTCAAGTCAACAAGCATTTATTAAGCTTTCACTATGTGCATTGTTTTTACCTTTTTGTGGGAATATAAAAAAAGACAAAAACAATTCCTGTCCTCAGGGAGTAAAATGATAGTGTCTGGTACATAGTAAATGATTATCTGTCTACTATATAATTAAAAAGAAAAGCATGTTAGATATGAGAGAATTACAATTTCATGTAGGTCCTTTTTCTGTTATACTATACATATGAAAATGGCTGTTTTATTTTGTGCTGTTCAAATCAGAATAATATTTTTAAAAAGGAACACTTGCCATATTTGTCCAGAAGATACTCCTCTGTATTTTCTACTTCTTAAATTTAGTTTCTTTGGTCAGTTTTCAAAACTAGACATCATAGCTTTATTTCCAAATTAAAGAGCACCTGGGAGAATAGTGTGCTTTGATAGGGGGTACTTAATCTTCAGAAGTGTCCGCTAGGGCTTTTACTAAAAAGAAAGCTTTTAATACATACAAGGGAGGCTTATGTTTACCTGAATTCATCCTCAAATTTTTTTTTGTTTTAAATAACAGTATGCAAATTCAGACTACCAACTGAAAAGATTTCATTTGTACTTCATTAGTTAAGGATTTAAGATAACTTGATAAGGGAATAGTTTTACTAAGCAAAATGATAATGTAATGAATATTGTAAGATAAATTATTGCTAACTACATATACACTGGCAATGTCATTACAATTCATTGAAGTGAATTTAACTGGTTATTTTGTGAGTAGGGAGAAAAGTGTATGAAAGTTGTCAAGTTAAAAGGGGGCAAGGTCGTGAAGGACTTTAAGAGCTAAACAGAGGATTTTATATTTGATCCTGTAGTTAATAGGCAGCCACTGGATTTTATTGAGTAGAGAAGGGAGTGCTTTAGGAGGATCACTTTGCCAGGTGAGCAGAGGATGGGCTAGAACGAGGAAAGATGAGAAAGGGAGACAAATGAGAAGGCTAGTTCAATAACCTACAGAGAAAGTGATGACAATTGGTGCCAGAGTGTCAGCATTGTGAATGGAGAAGAGGGGATATATACAACAGATGATGCTGTGAAATAGAAATGAAACCTGATAACAGACTGGATATGTAGGGTGAGTGGAGGAGAGGAAATGAATATGACACTGAGGTTGTAAGCCTGAGGGACTGGGAAGGTAGTGATACCTTCAACAGTAATAGGGAAGTTCAGAAGAGAAGAGGGCTTGGGGGCAAAGATGATAAGTGCCAAAGTCTTATGGCAGGGGACAAACAAATAGAGAAATTCTACAAAAAAGATCTTGCAAATTAAATCAATTTTAATACAGAAGCAGGCAAAGAAGCTCAAGATTAAAAAATGGAAAAAGCGAAATGTATACAATACACAGAAGTCTGCACTTAAATGGCATAAATATTTTCTAAGTTGAATCAAATTTTTATTGATATCTTATGTTTTTACATCACATTTACCATTTTTTGTGTCCTAAGACCTTAGCACAGTGCTTAACACATAATGGGAATTTAGTAAATTTCACTGAAATTGGTCCTCATATAAAAGTAGGCAACTCTTTGTCTCATAGCATCATCCCCATCTTCATGGTTTTATTTGCCTTTTGGGGGGGGGAGGGCAATTGGGTTAAGTGACTTGCCCAAGGTCACACAGCTAGTTTTTTTGTGTGTTAAGTGTCTGGGGCTAGATTTGAACTCAGGTCCTCCTGATTCCAGGGTGGGTGGTGCTCTATTCATTGCACCTTTCTCTCTTGAGACTTTGAATAACTTAAGCCTATATTATATTATTACACAAGGTTATGAGGAACAAATGAGATAACATGAAAAGTGCTTTGCAAATCTTAATGAACAAAATAAATGTCAACTATTATCACCATTATTTTCTATTCAGTATTGTAATTAGTATATTTACTATGTAATTATCTAATACTATGTCTGTATTTATTGCCTTCTCTCCTGAACCAACAGCTCCATGAGAGCAAGGATACATCTTAATCCATTCCAGTAATCACTTACTCAGTCTTGGCATATAGTCATTTAATATAAAGATATTGAATGTCTAATAAATATCCCTACTTCTTACTGTTATTAGCACAGTTGACTTTAAGAGTCCCTCTCTCTCACACTTCCAAATCTGGGATAAGCAAGCTTGTTCTTCTATAAAATGTAACTAAGGCCCCTAGAGATTAAGTGACTTATCTAATGTCACAGTTAGTAAAGAGAACAGCAGGGATTTGAACTAAAGACTTCCAACTCCAAATCCTATACTCTATATTAACTCACTTAAAGTGGCTACCCATCAATTGCCTTTTTTATACTTACCACAAGCTTTACATGCAGCAATACAAATTTCCTCAGCAATATATTCCCCAACTGGAAATTGTAGATAATTTCCTTCAGTTTTCCCAAGAGAGTGGTAAAGATAGACCTGAAGAACTGGCTCTATCTGCTTCAAAGTATCATCATTCCCAGGAATATCTCCATTTTGATGGGTAGAAGATGTGGCTGATCCCTCCATTTCTGTCATGGTGAGGCAAGCCATTCCAGTGCTGAATTTTCTTTAGTGCATTTGCCTATAAGAAAAATAAACAAAATCACAAACGAAACCAATATTGCTAATGTTATCTTTGAACACAAAATCCTTGAAGACAGTCTAGTGTCATAATCAAATCAACAACTTTTAGTCAGTAAGGCACCAGGAGTTACTAAAAGAACAACTAGGTTTTATCTTTAAATTGCCATCAAGGGGTTTACCTACCAGCAGGAGAGATATAAACATGTTAAAATAGAAAAAAAATAACAGTTTTAAATAATAAATAAGACAGCAATGGAAGAAATGTCACAAAGACAGGTTGTGACTGTCAATTATACAGACAATAACTGTAACTGGTTAGGGGAGGAAGAGAACTTTGGGCTGGGGTGCTTTCTTTTGTGAAGAAACAATTTTAATATTTGGAAACATTCATAAAAAAGTCAATCTTTCTTCCTGGCCTAAAGGGAAAGAAGGAGACCCCCCCTCCCAAAAAATAAATAAAATGAAGATGAATTAGATGTTGCTAGAATAGGAAAAAAAACTGAATTAGCAATAAACTTTTAGTCCATACTTAGAAAGTTATGTGCTAAATAGAATATAGTTGAATTTAAAAGTAGTAATAAAAGATAAAATAGCCAATTTGGTTTAAATAAAATTTTAAAGGCTATGCACAAATAAAATCAATGCAGCCAAAACAGGAAGAGACATTTTCAGATGGGTAAAAATCTTTACACCAAATACGATTAAAATCCAGTACCTAAAATATATAAGGAATTATTATAAATTTATAAGACCAGGAATCTTTCCCCAACAGACCAAAGGATATGATCAGAGAGCTTTCAGAAGAAATGCAAATGATCAAAAACCATGTAAAATGTTCCAAATCAAATACAAGAAATATAAATTAAAATAATTCTGAGTTTTAATCTCATACCCATCAAATTAGCAAAAAATAAAATAAATAGCCATAATTAATGATGGAGTGTCTTGAGAAGAAATATATACCAATATATTCTTGGTGGAATTATAAATTAGTTCAAACATTCTGAAAGAAAAGGTAGAACTACAACAGAAAAGTGACTAAACATTTCAGACCCTCTGACCCGATATTTCCAAACATTTACCCATAGGAAGTCAAATATAAAGGGAAAGTTCCCAGGTAAAAAGAAATATTTTTATTAGCACTTTTTTGTGGTAGCAAGAAACTAGGAACAAAACAAATACTTGTTTGTCTCAATAAACAAGTATATAAATGTAACCAAATATTCTTGTGTCATAAAAAAATATATACATATGAAGATTTAAAAACACTTGGGAAAAGAGAGATCACTATGTGCTTGACTTTTGACATACAGACATCAATGGTAGGCATATAACCCAAAGAAGTTGGTGACAGAAAAACAGGCTCCATATAAAATCAAGCTATTTATAGTCAAAAAAATTTTTTTTAAAGTAGCAATGAACTAGAAACAAAGTAGATGTCCATTGGTTCAATACTATAGAAAAAAAGTTGTGGCATATATACAATAACTACACTGTAAAAAAAAAAGGGGGGGGCATCACTATGAAGAAAAACACTTATGAACTGGAGCAGAGTCAAGTAAGCAAATCCAGGAAAACAACATATAAAATGATTGCAATAATATAAATGGAAAGAACAATAACAAAAAAAATCAAAATTGAATGCTATGGGATTATAATGACAAAGTGTGGCTTCACAGAAGAGATAATGGGCTCCTTTCCATTTCCCTTCTTTGAAGAGGTCAAGGATTGTAGACAGACCACTATATAAAATGTTGGACTTTGCTGATGTGCTTTGTTGAAAGAGGCTATTTATGCTCTTTTTTTAAAAAATCCTTTATTATAAAGAAGAGCTCTATGAGGCAGGAGAGAAAAGGAAATATTGGGAAATGAAAGTAATATAAAAATAAAAGATTTTATTTTAAAAAAGAAAACGAAGCTCATTTTCTCCAAGCATAACAATAGTTCATCTGAAATCACAGCAAAACACAAAATGATAAAGACATCCAGTCCTACCTCTTTTCTGTAGTTGAGAGGTACAATAATTTAGAAGTTCTTCAAATTTTCTTTCAATTCCATCACACAAAAGATTAAACTTTATAATAAAGTGATCTTTTATCTTATAAACAAAAGATTCAGAATAAGAAAATAACTAGGTAAAAACAATCAGATAATTATTATGACTTTTCATTTTCCTATCTTTTAAAGACTTGTCAATAAGCCAATACTATGTGTATCATTTGCCAGGAAATCACAAACCACATTTTAACTATCCAGATTTCCAGAACTGGTAGTAAATCCACAAGAGTTTCTGGTTTTACCACAGCAAACCTCTTTTTCTCCAAAGAACAATAGCAAAAACTTTTGATCTAAGCTATATTGTCATCATGTAACATATATTGGAGAAGTACAGAATGTTCTTTACAGAACAGATCAGAAGATTATAACCCCCTTATTCCTCAAATGTTCAACAAGCATTTTTTGAGAAACCATTGTATGCACAGAATTGTGCTGGATCTTATGCGGTATTTTACTGTTTAGTCTTAAGTCACTCTTAGAAGTGGCAAGTTAGACCACTGAATATATCAGAGATGCAGACAGCTAATCTGCTCACTAGACTTAAGGAAATGGAGCCCGATTCAAAAAGTTATGAAAATTTGTAATCATATTTCAAAAGTTCTATTCCTATTTGGGGGGGGGAGGGAGTGGGAAACTGCTGGATGGCATGGTGGATAGAGTGCCAGACCCAGAGTAAGAAAGACTCATCTTCCTGAGTTCAAATCTGGCCTCATATACTTACTAACTTGACCCTGGGAAAGTCACTTAACCCTTCAGTTTCCCTTCTCTGTAAAATGAGCTGGTGAATGAAATGACAAACTACCCCAGTAACTCTGCCAAGAAAACAACCCTAAATGGGGTCATGAAGAGTTGGACGTGACTCAAACAACAAAAATTCCTATTAAAAACAAAACAACAATTAGTTTCCTATAGCAAAACACAATCTGTGGAGATTTAAGCTAAAAATGTCTACTGAAGTTCATTTCAAGTGTTACTTGCCAAGAGGGCATCTATGAACAATAACTAGAAAAATCAGAATTCAAGTCAATTCAACAAACACTTAAAACTTTAAAAAAAAAAAAGCAACATGCTTCAAGTCACAGAGGGATACAAAGATGAGTAAGACACTATCTCTATGCAAAATACTGGGGAGCGGGGGAGGGAGAGAGAAGGTGGAGAATGAGAGGCATAAAAAATAAATCTAAGTAAATAGTGAATATAAAATCCAGTATAGTTCTACCATCGTATTAGGTTTTCAAAGCTTTCAATACCTGAAAAAGTAGAAAGGTAGTAAAAGAACTCTAAAGTGCTAGTAATTCAAAGATTGTTGGGTCCAGTTGTATTTCACTGTAAAAGTCCAAAGTCCAGAAGTATTGAGATTTATTCTTTTTTATTGTACTATATTTAGCCTTCCTTGGGACATACGAACAGTTCCAATCTTTGGTATTCAGCTATAAATGCAACAATGAGTATATATGGACTATATTGGTGAAGGATATAGGCACACCAATGAGATTAAAGGTCTTTTGAAGTACAGTATCAGATTCTTCTAAACAGAGGCCAAACTTTCCCCCCAAATCTGGCTTATATGATACCTGAGTGTTGTTTACAGTGTATGTTTAGTTTTTTTCCCCTTTATAGATATCTAATTTTAGGAATGCAGTATATATCAGAGGGAGGATTATGTTGAAATGAAAATGGTATAACTGCATTCAAAACATATAATTCACACTTTTATATATCTGCAAGTTCCCAAAATATAAAAATTATACAATTATATTTCTTATACTTAAAATTAACTTCAAAAAGGTTTATGATAATCTATGAACAATTTCTGCTATTCTCTTTGTTGTATGAGATTAAAACTAAATTTCTGAAATTATGTCATTCAAAATTTCAATCCTTGGTATTAAATATTTTTTTCATCTGACAAAGAAGGTAATTTGAAAATACTCTGGAACAAAAGATTTTTTTTTAACTGTCAACAGAACTGTCAGCATTTATAAGCAATGCTATTAAAATAGCTGCATAAAATTTATTTGGAAAAGATTAAAAAGAATCCAGTTATTTTTTCTAATGTGTAAAGAAACTAATAGCATGTCCTAAAGCGCTAAAAATACTATTTTGGTAACTAAATGCTAAGAGAAAAAAAGGTTTTAAATATGGGTATTTTAAATAATAGATAATTTATTGTTGTCTTAGCTATCTTATGACCTTGCAACACCTTTTGAAAAGTCATGTTAAAACCAGAAATCTTTTTAATATAATCTGCTTAACTCTATGAACGTCAGAATAATAAGCTTACATTATGTAATTTGCTACAGTCATTGGGGTGTAGGTTTATTTTGCTTTCTTGTCTCTACAATGGCCTCTGAGCAGCACTGCTCTGGTTCCCTATCTGAAGCACCAAGATGCAAACTGAGACCACAATATGTGAAACAAAGATCGTTTTATCTCTATGAACACAACTCTTTAAGAAAAACAGAACCCTACAGAAACACGTCTAAGCTACACAAAAGTAAACTAAGGCCTGAAAGAAAACTCAACTCGACATCTTATTTTATAAAAAGCAAAAAAAAAAGTAAATTTGATGGTTTCATTCTTTCTAGAGGATGTCCTACTACTAGGACAGTAGCAGACAGTAGAGAATCTAGAGATATGAAATAGCTAAATGCATTTAAAATCCATGTCACCAAAAAATTTCCAAGAAAGACTCAGGCCACTATAAAAACAAAAATAACTGTAAATAATTCTGATGGACAAAAAGATATTCTTGTAAGTTAATATTCTTAAATGGTTCTAAGCTTGTGATATTACAAGAGTTATAACTCAAAGTAACAAATAAATATAATTGTTATCAAATAAAATATGTATATCCTACAGGTTACACATCATTTCTAAAGCCATAGCAGTAAAATTTTTATAAAAATTTACTAAGACAAATTAATTTAGCTATAAATGAAAAATTATAAAGAATGATAAATGGTCTTACTGTCTTTCTTTTAAAATCTAAGTCATAAAGTGAAGCACACATCAATTGTCCTATATTTACTGACAGAGTGATTATTTTAATTTTTAAACTGCACAATTTTTAAGCTACAAATATAGTACAGCAATTTTTTGCTGGAGGACAGATTGGAGTAAAAGATTATAATTTGGTAAATGCCAACCACTGGTAAGCTTCCACCTACCCTTTAGTTGTTTATATTTTTGAACAGTTCTAAAAATTGCAATAACAGATACTCATATTTATATGATGCCTTAAGGATGGCAAAGCACTTCCCTCCATAATTTAGAATAATGCTAAGAAAATGGCTAAAACATTCATGCCCTTTGACTGCATGATACTACAGCTAGGTTTATATTTCTAGGAGGGCAAAGACAGAAAGAAAAGTTCCAAATACAACAAAATACTTACTATGAGATCAGCTTGTGATTAGAAAAAAAAAAACTGGGAACAAAGTAGATGTTCACAGATTTGGAAATGGTTAAAGAGAAGCATGGAAAATTTTTGAGGAACAAAGTGAAATAAGTAGAACCAGGTACACCATATGCACAATAACAACAATGTCATATAAAGAATAACAAAAATAAAAAATGAATACTGTAGTGATTATAATGATCAAGTTTGATTAGAAAGAAAAGACATAGAATATGTTTCCCTGTACAGAGGGGGCACTATGAGTGTGATGAAACACTACATATAATGTTAGACTTCAGGAATGGGAGGATTCGTTTTTCTGTGCTATTTTCCTCTCTTTATTCTTTGTTTTAAGAGATGGCTCTTGGGTGGTGGCTAAGGGGATAGGAATATTTGGGGGATAAAGTTTAATATAAAAAAACACAGCAAAACTTTTAAGTGCTTTCCTAACAAGCAACTCTATGAGGTGAGTAGTATAATTCCCAATTTACAGATGAAAAAATGAGGCTTAAGGAACTCTACACCATAATGTTGTAACAACAATAGTAAGAGTAATAATGACATTTTCAAAGCCCAATCCATCATCCAAGTTATGCAGTGGGAGGGGCGGGGGGAAGGCATGACAAATGGGTAAAGAGGGATTGACAAATTAAGAGAATATGAAATAGGGTGACCCTATGTACCCTAAGACTGCTATAAAAGTTGTAAAGGCCTAGCAAGAACAATGAAATGCCCGTCAACTGGACTCTACTGATATTATTGCTTGGGTTAGCATGCCAGTGTTATGTAACTGCTATAAATAGGCAGAATTACATAGGGTTGCACACTGGCCCAACTCAGAAGCATCTTGTGATCAACCTGAATTGGAAGGCAGTGGACTGGCATTCTTCTGTAGTCTGATACTACAAAAAAGCAAATTTGATGATTCATTAAGTTCTAGAGAAATATGAAGTAGTTAAATGTATTTAAAATCTAAGTCATCAAAAATTTCCAAGAATCAAGCCACTATAAAAATGAAAACAACTGGTCTCAAATACTAGCTGTGTGACCCTCGCCAAGTGATTTAACCTGTTTGCCTCAGTTTCCTCATCTGTAAAATGGGGATAATGGGACTGTTGTGAGATCAAATGAAATAATTGTAAAGTCCTTGGTATAGTGCCTGGCACATAATAAGCATTATATAATTGGATGCAATTGTTACCAACTAGCTAATAAATATCAATGAAATTATTTTAAAATATCACCAAAGAGGCTAAAGCAATATATTTAAAAGATTATACACTATGATTATATTAGATTTTTATATTATATATACACCTACATACATATCAGAAAGGGAGAATCAATTTAATGTTAAGAACATCAGATAAGCTTAGTCAAAGATGAAAAAGAACCTATCATTCTGCAGATGATATGATAGTCTATTTAAGAGACTCTAAAGATTAAACAAAAATCAACTGAAACAATAACATCAACAAAGTTACAGCATTTAAAAAAATACAAATTACCAATTTTTCTATACACCCATAATCACACCCATAAGAGAAATAAATTTAATTTTCTTTAAAAGAAATACAGAATGTAGAAAATATTTTAGAGTCTACTTACCAAATATATAGGAACTATAAATATAATAAACTATAACAAGAAACATGATTACATAAAGAGATGCATGAAAAGCTTCTGACAAAAATAACCATTTTTATTAGGAATACTAAAAAGCATAGCAGTAAAATGGACTGTTCTTTAATATGGCAAATAGTAAACCTTCTGAAAATAAAAACCAGCATTATATGCAATAGAGAAAGGCTATGGCCTTTCTAATATGATCATGTATATACAAGAATATTAGGTTTCACATGCAGAACACCCACAGTTAATATTTACAAGGAATCTAAAAAGTGATTCTTAGTAACTACACTCTTCACACCCATTCCACCATTCACTGTGGAGTTACAAGAAAACACACAGCAATTTTTAATTTTTTTCTTTGTATCATGGAGTGCCACGGACAAATAATTTGTCACCTAATAGTCAAACCACTGGTGATGGAGGAAGACATGATCAAAAGAAGAAAGCGTACTGGTCAGTAGCAGGGATAAGAGAGCCTGAATACCTGCAAAATGTGGAGGGGGGGGGGAAGAGCTAGAAGGCCTACTAAATGCTGAACTTGGTACTAATCAGTTACTTTGCTTTCATAAATGATTATACAACCATTTGAATTAGGTCTTCCTATCACTAATAATCATAATGACAATAAGCCAGTATTAATTGATAGACTAGTTAAGGTTTGGACATAGTGATAGAATTACATGACTCCAGAACCTACCCAAATTTGGATCACTTTCATGTGGGGCAACTCCTCTACTTTAGGTTTCCCAGAGTACATTAGGAATGAGAAAGTACGAGGGGTGGGAAAAGGGGTGTCATAGGAATCCCTATGAATTACTGAAAGACCCCCCCCTATCTAAAAAATCTTAAGAACAATTATTACAAACATGTAACTTTCTCCCTTTTTTGATCACAAATGGCTTGACCATTCTACCTACCCTTTTATTGTTGTTCATCTATACAATTTTATTTCTCAGTATTCTCTAATGTGAAATCCCTCATTCCAACGTGGTGGTGTCTACACTGTCTTCAATGCATGCTCATTAACACCTCTGTACTTGCCTATTTACTGCTTTCTACCTCCTCTTTCCCACTCTATCCTTCAAAGTGTAGGTAAAAGTTACCTTTCTTTCCCCTTCCCTGACCCCAGTTAACACTTATTTCTGCCTTCTCTGATTTCTTCTACCACCTAGTGTGTGTACTACAACAAACTTTTATTAAGTCTTATAAAAACGTATCACTTAATTATGTACGATCTATTGTTGAATTGTTTCAGTCATGTCCAATTCTTCTTTGTGGTCCCATTTGGGTTTTTTTGGCAAAGACATTGGATTGGTTTGTCATTTCCTTCTGTAGCTCATTTAACACATGAGGAAATGAGGCATACAGGATTAAGTGACTTGAACAGGTCCCTACTTGTAAGCGTCTGAGGCCACATATGAACTCAGATCCTCCATTCACCAAGTCCAGTGCTCTATCTACCACCTAGCTGCTCTATATACTATCTACACTAGCTAGTTTTTTCCATAAGCTCTTTTTCTTCTGCTTTAATATATTATTTTTCCCCAATTACATATAAAATAATTTTAATTATTTTTTTCAAAATTTGAGTTCCAAATTCCCTCCCTGCCCCCCTTGCTGAGAAGGCATAGAAGACATAGGTTATTGCAATGGTAATGAAAATGGGAAGATTTTTCCCATCCTCTAATAAGCCCATGTGACCTACTTGAGTCACATGGAAGCCTGAGATACATAATGTATGGTAGGAGGAGCTTGCCAAATGGGTGGAGCAGGAAATGGGTCAAAGTATTTAGAGCAAAGAGAGAGAGGGGACATAGGCAAGCAGATAGCTAGGATTGTGAGTGTTTGTGGGGAAGCCCCAACAGGGAGAAGGCTTTGGAATGGAGTTGCTCCCTGCAGGGATAATATATATTTATTTCTTTGTTGATATGATGAATTCAGTTTTCTGGTGTTTGGATTTGGCTTTCTGGTGTCTAAATGAAGATTTTGCTTTTGTCTGCTATATGAAGAGTCTGTTATATTTTGCAATTCAGAACTATACCAACATATTCATAGTAGTCATTGGTGCTGTAAATATTGCCTCAGAGATAAAGTTATACACGTATAGTCATGCAAAACATATTTCCATGTAAGTAATTCTGTGAAGGAAAACAGACAAAAAAAAAAAGAAAAACAAGGGGAAAAAAGTTAAAACAGTATCTTCCATTTGTATTCGGTCTCTACTAGTTTTTTCTCTAGAGATGAACAGCACTTTTCATCTTAAGTCCTACAGAAATGTCTTGCATCATTGTAATGCTGAGAATAGCTAAGTAATTCATAGTAAATCATCATACAATATTACTGTTAGCATATACAATGTTCTCCCAGTTCTGCTAACTTCACTTTGCATCAGTTCTTGTAAGTCCATGTTTTTCTTAGGCCTCTTTTATGTTAGATAATTTACTGTGTTCTACCTTTCCCTTTCCCCTTCTCCCAGTGCATTATTCTTTCTTATTCCTTAATTTTATTTTTTTAGATAATTATACCATCACATTCAACTCACACCTCTGCTTTCTATGTATACTTCTTCTAACTGCTCTAAAATGAGAAAATTCCTAAGAGTTAGAAATATCATTTTCCCAGGTAGGAATATAAACAGTTTGACTTTATCAAATCCATTATGATTTCTCTTTTCTGTCTACCTTTTTATGCTTCTTTTGCATTTTGCATTTGAAACTCAAATTTTCTATTCAGTTCTGGTCTTTTCATCAGAAATGTTTGAAAATTCTCTATTTCACTGAATGTCCATTTTTCCTGAAGCATTATACCCAGTTTTGCTGGGTAGGAGATTCTTGGCTGTAATCCTAGCTCTTTTGCCCTCTGGAATATCATATTCTAAGTCTTCCAGTCCTCTAATGTAGAAACTACTAAATCTTGTGTAATCTGACTATGGACCCATGATATTTGAATTATTTCTTTTTGGCTGCTTGCTGTAGTATTTTCTCCTTGACCTGATAGGTCTGGAATTTGGCTATAATATTTTGGAAGTTTTCATTTTGGGATGCCTTTCAGGAGGTGATTAGTGGATTTTTTTTCAATCTGTATCCTACTCTCTGGTTCCAGAATATCAGGGTAGTTTTCCTTGATAATTTCTTGAAAGATGATGTCCAGGCCTTTTATATATATATATCTATATATATATATCTATATATAGATATATATATATATATATATAGATAGATAGATAGATAGATAGATAGATAGATATAATGACTTTTCAGGTAGTCCAATAATTTTCAAATTATTTCTTTTGGATCTATTTTCTAGGTTAGTTGTTTTTCCAACAAGATAGTTCATGTTGTCTTCTAATTTTTCATCCTTTTGATTTTGCTTGTTTCTTGATGTTTCATAAAGTCATTAGTTTCCACTTGTCCAATTCTAACTTTTAAGGATTTTCTTTTTTCTTTTAAATATAATTTAGCTTATATTTTGATTTATTTATTTTTGCTTTTTAGAGGGAGGAGGGCAGGGAAACTAGGGTTAACTTGCCCACATCAGGGAAACTTGCTCAAGGTCATACAGCTAGTAAATGTCAAGTGTCTGAGGCTGGATTTGAACCCAGGTTCTCCTGACTCCAGGGCTGCTGCTCTATTCACTGCACCACCTAGCTGCCCCAGGAATTATTTTCTTCAGTGAGCTTTTGTGCCTCCTTTCCCATTTGGCCAATTCTATTTTTTAAGGAGTTCCCTTCAGTCAATTTTTGTATATCTTTTTTTCCGATTGGCAAATTTTACTTTTTAAGGCATTCTTCTCTTCATTGGATTTTGTGCCTCTTTTACCATGCAACTAATTCTGGTTTTTAGATGTTATTTTCTTCAGCATTTTTTGTGCCTCTTTTACTAACCAGTTGACTCTTTTTTTTTTCATGATCTTCTTGCATCACTCTCAGTTCTCTTCCCTATTTTTCCTCTACCTATCTTACTTGATTTTAAAAATCCTTTTGAGCTCTTCCATGGTCTGAGACCAATTCATATTTTTCTTTGAGACTTTGGTTGCAGAAGTTTTGACTTTGCTGTCTTCTTCTGAGCATGTGTTTTGATCTTCCTTGTCACCATAGTAACCTTCTTTGGTCAGAATTATTTTCTATTGTTTGCTCATTTTACAATCAATTTCTTGATTTTTAACTCTATGCTAATGTGGGGCCTTGCTTCCTAAGTGTAGGAGGCACTGTCTCAAGCTTCAGGTTTTTTTGTACACCTGTTTTCAGAGGTAATTCTGGAGACCTGTAAGCTTTTGGTTCTTCCAAGGTGGTATGATCTAGGGAGAAGTGTGTTTCCTACTCTTCTGTACCAGGCACTGGTTCTTTTCAACCCTGAAACTGTGGCAGGGTGCTCCCTCCTTGCACTGAGACTAAGATCCAGGATTCAGACTCAGTTCTAAGTATAGGCAACACAAAAGAGTCTTGCCTGTAATGACAGCAAAGGACCCTGTAAATCTCCTTCCGACCTATTGTGTGATCCCCTTAACATGTGTGGATTGAGAGGTCTAGAAAATGCCACTGTTGCCACCGATTCAGATGCCCTGAGGCCTGCTCCTGGTTTGCTGGGGCCAGGTTTGTGCTGGCATGACCTGTACTCCACTCTTGCTCTAGTGCAATAGATCTTTCCTACAGACCTTCCAAATTGTCTTGGGCTGGAAAATTTTTCACTCAAGTCTTTTTTGTGGGTTCTGCCACTCTAGAATTTGTTTAGAGTCATTATTTAAAGGTATCTGGAGGGGTTTGAGAGAGAACTCTGGTTAGTCGCTGCTTTTACTCTGTCATCTTGGTTCTGCCTCCCCCATAAGCTCTAACTTTGATGCACACAGGGAGAAGCTGAGGAAGAATCTAGGAGAAGAATATAAAGTTGATATTTTTCATTGGAAATTATCCAGCAAATTAAATCAAAACTCAATCTTTAATACCAATAGTAGGCAAAGTATCACAAATATATCACAAATAATCTACCACAGCAGAAAATCTGAAAGGGACTTGTTTTTAAGCTCTGAAACAGATCACATTATACAAATCAATTTTAACTGTTTACATTAATACTGTGCTTTACCTGGCTATGTTTTGCTTAGATTAATATTAAAATTAGTTTGTATTCTGTATTGCATTTGCCAGCTAGATGGCACAGTGGCTAGAGTGAAGTGAGGATGATGACCTGAGTTAGAAGACCACTGTAGAAGCTTCCTACTTGTGTAACCTTGGACAAATCACTTGACCTCTCTTAGCTGCAGTTTCCTAATCTGTAAAATGGAGATAATAAAAGCACCCACCGCATACAAGGTGGGGTGCTTTGCAAACTTTAAAGTGCTATAGAAATGTTATTAAATAATATTAATATTATTCTTCTTAAAGACATACTGGTTAAATCACTGAGGGAGTCAAGAAGACACTGTATAACAGACTATCTGGACAATAATAATAATAGCTAACACTTACATAATGCTTACTGTACACTATGCATTATGCTAAGAGCTTTACAATTACTATCTCATTTGATCCTCAAACAACCGGGGAGGTAGGTGCTATTATGTTTACATGGAGTGCCACCTAGCAGCCTACAGAACAAAGGAAGAGAGGAGTAAGTCAATCTACATCATAAAATGTGGGTCCCCCACCAAGATACTACAAGGTGCCACAAATGTCTTTTGGTTTTTTTTTTAAATCAGTAAGGAGAAAATGGCCTCCAAAATTTAAACTAAGTTTGCCTCCATCTGAGTCTTTGGGACTCACAGTTAAAGTACACAGAAGAAACAATCAGTAAAAGACCTGAGGTCCAGAGAAGAAAGACAGAAACTAAAAAAAGACCAATGAAAGGGGTCAAGAAGAGGTTAATGGTTATATTAAAGGCACTATTTCAGAGCATGGTGGAGCACAATGATTTATGATACATTTCAGGCTATGAAGACAACAGATATAAGGTCTGGAAAACAGATATAAAGTCTGGGGGAAAATGGGTAAGATTTCTAACCACTTGTAGCATGGGATTTTTAGGAAATTAATAGTAATCTCCTGTATCTGGCAAATGTAGACAGTCAAAAAATGGAAATTAATCCCTCCACTGATTAAAAGGTGGAAAGCTATTATGACATCCTATCCACCTTAAGAAAAGTAAGTCCATACTTTTTCTAGAAGATTGTTACTTTATATGGAATTCTGCTACTAAAATGAAGCCAATACTTTATTTTTTCCCAAAGTACTACATTTTGAGAACCCCAGTTCTTCAATTTCCATTTAATAACAACTAAAACTTATATAGAGTTTTGGAGTTAGCACTGTGCTTTATATTCATTCTCTCATCTGATCTCCACAACCACCCTCTGGGATAGGTACTCCATTATTTCCATTTTATAGGTTAAATGATTTGTCCTCGATCACATATGATAGACAGTATCAGGGTAACACTACATGAAAAGCTGATTCATATACCTGGAGAAGAAAGTAGCCACCATCACACATAGCTGAGAGAGACAGACAAATAGATATTGTATATATGTGTGTGTGTGTATTTTGGTGTGAAGAACATGCTGTCACAATGTTAAGGACAGGCACTATTTATTTTTTTTGTCTTCAAATCCCTCAAGGTTGGAAATGCCCCTAGAAGAACACCAATAGTTTTTAATAAATATTTCTAGACTGATTCTTTGAAATGCTGATTCATGGAGACTTTCATGCAGTATTTCTCATGAATCCTAAGTTGATGAAAAACTGTAACAATTCTGTGAAAGTTATCGATCCAGCATCCTTTTCTCAGTCTTCACAATTTGATACTATTGGCCACTCCTTCCCTCTGCAATTTCATGGGAGTTGTATAAGTTTTTCATGTATACGTACAGGTTGGACCAAATGACTTCTGAGATTCCTTCCAGTGCTTAGAGTCTATGATTCTGTTTCAACCAGAGGTTCAGACAAACAAACATTCTTTTAAGTTCACTTTTGGCCAATTATATTTGAACTATTTCTATTGCAATACTTTCCAGCACAGAAATCAAACACTGCAGGATGGAAAGCAGCCAAGAAAAATTACATAACATGAATTGCACAAGGCCACAGACAGTTCAATTTGAGCTTCTTGCTACTGGGAGAGTCAGGAAAACACTGTAATAGTGCATGGATGGATTTGGATCTGTTTTCAACATATTTTTTAAAAAACTCTTTATAAAGGATAATTTCAAAATGTGCTAATTAAATGAATCTTGAATGTGAGATCTGGCACATTAGAGTTTAGACTTAGTGGTACTCTTTATGTATTCCTATACACATACCTGAAAGCCAAAGCAGAGAAAATGGCAGCCAGAAAATAGACAATAGAATTTGTTTGGATTTTTTTGACCCCATATACTTCTAAGTCTACTAGCTTTAGAAGCTGCAAGTATATTACACCATATGAAAAGAACTCTGTCTCCTATTATTTTTTCCTTTAGGCTTGGCTTGCTTCCAGAGAAACCTCATTCTATGAGTCTAATTTTTCTGACTTCACATATACACATACATTCATATGCTTTCAAATTTCTTTGCAAAAATCAGTAATCATTTCAAGGTCCCTATCTACCAAATGAAAGAGTATGCAGACCAGAAAATACTGGTTAAATATTTAAACTAGCTAGAAAGTAATGAAATTACAAAAGAGAGGCAACTGTGAATTTTCCCCTCAACACCAGACCTGAAATTTATCAGTTTACTTCTGAAAATATTTCTCTAGTTTGACAGCATGCCAAAGGATTGCTTAACCATCAAGCCAGCCTTAAAACAAGCTTTTTGCAACATTCTAACAATGTTTTCTTTCTCTACCACTGGGCTTTAGCTATAGTGCCACTGATATAGATTTCCTTTCTTTCTCCTCTGTTATCATTATAAAAAATAGCATGTGTTGCTATAGTAATAGCTTTTATTTTTTAATAACTCAGATAAAGCTTATATTAACTCATTATGAAAATGTGGGTCCAACTGAACAACAATATTATTATAATTAGTTGTTGGCATAGAAACTTCCTGGTGATAGAGCATGTATCTAAAAATACAGCTTTCTGAATTGGTGCCAAAACCCCAGTTCTATAAGATGTCCAAGTAGTGTACATGAAGTCCGTCTAGTTGTCAAATTTAGACCACAGTTACTTGCACAATTTCCCCTTCTTTGTCACATATTTTATCACTCCAAATGAGGGTGGTAAAAAAGAGAATGCTCTAGAAAATATAACCGCTTTACTTTTATTCTCCTTATATTCCACATTTGGTTTAGAGCTTCCTTCTGAGCTAAACATTTATTTATTCTTTTTATGTAGATTTACATATTCTTTCTAATAAATTAGTTATTTTTAAAAATCTACTATCTTTTTAGCTCTATCCAATGGGACAGATGCTCAGCATCATGATCTAGGATTTGATGACTTCTTCTTATGCTGGTACAAATTATTATTTTCTAAAAATGTCTTATGTTTATAATTTAAATATAAAGTCAACAATCTCCTTTTTCAGAGAATAGCTTAATGAAATCTTGTCATTTTACTATAATTTACCTAATTTTACACAAGTATTTGCCTGTAACAGTCACATTTTCCCTCTTAGATTTTGCAACCCTTACTCTAGTAAAGACTGGTAAAGACAGCTAACTCTTTCAATCTGTGCATCAGAGTTAACACATCACTGTGAAATTATTAAAGGGTGTGAACTATAGTTTTGCAAATTCAGAAACTCACATTAACCAAACTCATTTAATCAAGAAATTGATTTATAAACCAGTAGCTAGGTGATGCAGTAGAGAGGTGGGCCTGGAGTCAAGAATACCTGAGTTCCAGTTCAGCCTCAGATACTTACTAGTTGTGTTACCTTGGGCAAGTAATTTAACCTGTTTGCCTCAGTTTCCTCAACTGTAAAATGGGGATAATAGCACCTATTTCCCAGGACTGTTGTGAGGAACAAATGAAAAAATATTTGCAATGTACTTAGCATGGTGCCCAGTACATAGCAAGTACTGTATAAATGTTAACTATCATAATTACAAACAAAAATAGACTTTTATTAATTTATAATGGGAAATAATATCTACCCCCAAACAGGGTCGATCATTTGCACATCTATATCTTTCCATCAAGGAAACAGAAATACCTATCAGAAGACAGGTTCAGGAGCAGACAGAATAAAATGAATTATACATTTAAAGGGATACTTCTATAGCACTTTTAAAGTTCAAAATAGCCTAGTTTTTAGAATTATGTTATTTTGGTAGTGCTGTCTCTACTCTAAAAACATCTATAAAAGACTGGAATAGCTTTTGGAAACATTTATGCCCTCCCTGAAAACTGTCATGACCCATAATTACCAACTAATCTGCTAGCATCTACTACCTATCTACAACATGACACAAAAAATCAATATTCCTGAGGGGAAAAAAATAAAAACAAAAACATTTTTCTTAAAAGCTATGGTTTTCAAACATCATTCAGCTGCTTTGGTATAGAAGAGAAGAAGGACCTAAGTGTCCTATCCATTGACTGTAAGTGATCAGAAATTGGCATAATCTGAGGGTGCCAATTTTGAAGTCAGCCTCAAAATCTCAACCTTGTTCTTTTTCCTGTTTCAACTCTCATATCCAAGACCTAGTTCCTGAGAGCTGATGATATTCTTCCTTCTCCACTGACTAGGACCCTGGGATATCTTTTGCCCTGAACACCTCTTAATTTGTTACCCCATGACTAGGTATCTCATGTTATGCCTTAAGGTTCCCTTCTGAAGAAAAAAAAAGCCCATCTACTAAAACTAAAAAAGTTTTAAGTGTTTATAGACTTATCTAGCAAATCCTCCCTCCCTAAGATGTCAAGATATGACAGAGATAAACTGACTTAGAATATTTACCTAAAGAACCAATGCAAGAAAAGTGACTAAATTGTTTGTTTCATTTAACACAGAAATCCCAATATTAGACATATATGCCAAGGAGATTAAAGACAAAAATAGAAGCTAGATCCATAACAAAATATTCACAATGCTTTTTGTGACAGCAAAGAAATGCAAACAAAGTAGTTGTCTATCAAACAACTGTGATCTATGAATGTAGCATAATACTATTGCTCTGTAAGGAATGATGAAAATGAAGAATTCAGAGAAACAAAGGACAATTTTATGAACTGATGCAGATGAGTAATTAGGTACAACCAGGAAAATGATATGTACAATAACAATTCTGTAAACAAAGATAACAAAGCAAAGTTAAATACTATATACAGTTGAAGAGGTGAAGAAGTAGAGGGATGTTCACTCCATCAATCACTAAGTAGATTAGTTCTGTTGAACCATTTTTCTTAATTTCAAGGGAAGACAATGATTTGGAAATAACTTTGCTAAAATTTTTAAAAACCATTAATTGATTTTAAACAATCAGTTCCTTCATCAAGAATCATAACACTGACTAGATAATTCTAGAGAAACATGTTATTACTCTGCAGAACCTATGCAGACCATTCACTCACCATTGTTTTGTCTTTATAGCATCACCCTTCCTCATTTCAACATACTCAAATGACATAATTTCCAAGATAACAGTTTGTTACATTGATTATACTGATAAAGAGTCATCACTGTTTCAACAGTAAACTGCCTCCAAATCACAATGTAGAATAAGCTACTTCTGAGAAGAATTCCTCATAAGTAATTAATCCCAGTCAGGAAATGCATAACCAAGCAATCTTTCACAAAGGATGGTCCTTTCTCAGACCCAGACTCAGAATTTTAGAGCTGAAAGGAACATTAAGAAATCAACTAATTAATCCCGTTTCATTTTACAAAAGAATGTATTTCCTCAGGCCACATAACAAATTAGTGTTAAAATATATCCCTCTCATGCGCCTGAAAATTAACTTTGCATGCAATCTGCACCCTTCATGTTTGTTTATTCAAGTCAAAGTGGTGTGTGTGTGTGTGTGTGTGAGAGAGACAGACAGACAGACAGACAGAGAAAGAGAGAGACAGAGAGAGAGAGAGATTTCATAGGCTGTAGGTATGAAGTTCTTCTCCCCCTAACAAGGAAGGCTATCTACCAATGCAAACTGCTGGCATTTCTACAACAGGAGAGTCTTGGAAGGTAGCCTGGGGCACTGAGAGGTTAAGTAATTTGCCCAAGGCCAAACTGCCACTTTGTGGGTCTTGAACATAAATTGTACAGATTCTAAGGCTGGACTTTGGTCCTCTACACCATGCTACTACTTAAAAGCCATTCCACTCTCACCTGAGTTAGACATAAATAATTATGAATGAACAGACTAATAATGTTTGCCTACAAAGGCGACATCTTCCCCTCTTCTCTTTCTCCCTGAGTCCATCAACTCCCCAGAATCATCAATCATCTCTATGCATATCTCTTAAATCTCCTTGATTTCCTGAGCTTTAATTCATCTCTGTCTGACAGACATCACCAAAGTCCCATAAGCATCTCACACTCAACACATCCAAAACAAAATTCCCATTTCTCTCTAGCCCTGTCTTCTCCTAACTTCTATTTCTGCGGAGGGCAGCACTATTCTCCTAATTCCCCAGGTTCAAAACCTAGAAACTGATCTCCATATCCAATCAGTGGCTAAGTCTTTGTCAATTCTAACTCATCAACATCTCCTTTATTTGAAGTCCCCCTTCCCTTATACAAAAAGCTACCACCTTAGTTCAGTTCGGGCCCTCACCACCTCTCTCACCCCTTGTTCTCCCCAGTATCTAGCCTCTCTCTGTCTAGCCTATCCTTTGCACAGCTGCCAAATTAATACGTAATATTACACATGTTTGACTGTCACTCCCCTGCTCAAGCAGCTTCGGAGGCTCCCCTTTGTCTCCAGCATAAAGTACAAGCTCCTCTGTTTATATCTGTCCTCATTTCAACATATTCTCATGACATGTTACATTTTCCAAGATTACAGTTTATATTTCCTTGATTACATTCTGAAGACCTAGAAAAAGTTATCATGGTCTCAAAGAGTAAACTTCTGGGGAGGGTATTTAAAACCCCTGACAAACTGGCACTAGCCTGTCTTTCCAAGATGATTTGGACATTATTTTCCTTCATCTGCGACACGCCATACAGCACTGCCCCTCCCAAGCTCTTGCCCCTGACTGGAAGGCTCTTCCTTCTCCCTTGTTTCTTGGAATTCCTAACACCCTTCAAGTTTCAGCCTGTGTGCCATCTCCACAGGTCTTTCCTGATTCCCATAGTTGTTATGGCCCTCAATTACTCTATATTTATTTTGTGGATAGCCTATGCTTGTGCTTATGTTCATATACATACATACATATTTTCATATATATATAATTTAAACATGCATCTCAATCAACAATCAAAAAATGTTGTATCCTCCCTGAAGAACACAGAAGCTCATTGACAGGGCCCAAAACACTCTTGTGCACCTAGCACATGGCAAGCACTTAATAAATGCTTGTTGATTAAAAGGGAAATAAAAAGCAAATGTGATTAACATGTCTGTTTTGATCTTATTCTTGGATTGGGAGGGGCAGGGGGTAGAGCAGCACATATTTTACTTTGGAGTCCTGTAGCTTTTATTTATCACCTGCATGCTTTGGGAGATCTACCTTTCCTTTGTTTCCATTACACTCTTTCAAACATGCTTTGAGTTCCTTTATCTTTAAAATAAGAACAAAGTCTGCTGCTTTTGCAAGGACTTCATGCAGTTTAATGAAACTGTTTATTCAAAGAATTTTATGTGAAAGATACTAGACAAAGAAAAATGGTTTATTTTTAGAATTCCTCTTAGTTGTTTTTTGTTTTGCTAGTCAGTCACTTGGACTGATAACTGCTCTTTTTAATGCTAAGATATTGTTTGAACCTTATGCAAAATATAATGGACAGCATGTTTAAAGTTAGTGTATAAAACATAAGGTTCCTTAGTTGGGGGTAGGAGGTAAAGAAGTATAGGAAGTCAAAGATAACCACTAAGTATTTTGGCTAAGGTCCTCTTATTAAGAAAGGAGTCACAGAATCTCAGAGCTGAAAGAAGCCAGAGTCCCTAATTTGTATTTGTTCAGGAATTCTCCCTACAACATCCTTGTGAAGTGGACATACAGTCATTGTTCTAAGACTTAGAGTGAGGTAGAACCCATTATTTCTGAAAGGCTACCCATTCTGCTTCTGAAGACTTTATTATTGTCTTTCCTGGAGTGGAATAGAATTCTGACATTCAACAATTCTTCCCACTCCATTGCTCTCTGTTCTAACCTCTAGGACTCAGTAAGTTTACTGAAAGCCTCAAGATACTTGAAGATAACTACTTCATTCAAAGTCCTGCCCCAATCCTCTCTTACCTAGAACAAGTAACCTCCTTTTCTACAATGTCAAACATCTTAATTTCACAAAAGAAAGAAGGCCCTAAAAAAGTCGGAGATGTGCTGAATCCCAGAAACAGAATTATAAGAGAGCTATAAAGGACCCTTAGGACCTAGGCCCAAGGTACTCATTTTATAGACAAGGAAAAGGCTCACTAGGGAGTAAATAGTGAACCATTCATATTTATGATACCATATAGTTTATGAGTACTTTTTTTAGGGGCAGCTTAGGTTGTACAGTGCATAGAACACTGGACGTGTAGTTAGGAAGACCTGAGTTCAAATATAGCCTCAGACATGTCCCAACTGTGTGATACTTCCTACCTGGGTAAGCCATTTAACTGCTGTCCACCTGCTTCTTCATCTGTAAAATGGGAACAATAATAATATTTCACAAGGTTGCTGGGAGGATTAAATGAGATAATATTTTGTAAGGCGCTTTACAAATGTTAAAGCATTATAAAAAAGCTAGTTACTACTACTACTACTACTACTACTACTTCTATTTTTAAGTGTAAAGTGATTTTTAAAAAATGTTTGAATTGGTCTGTGTTTCCATCTGCATAATTTAATTTTTAAGGTGATGAGAACGTTATGGCTTTTATATTTCTTTGTCTTTCTTGGAAGGTGCTAGAGGAATGAATTATTTCAATTTTCTTAAGTGATGGGGGCAACGGCGTGTTATTTGCATTCTCTTTGGGAGAAGAGGGGAAAGGAGAAGGAAGGAAAGTTAGACAATAATCAACTGCCTCCAGGAACCCACCATGCAATCTGGCCACTACCTAAAATAGCTTAAAGTCTGGGACTGTGTATCCTGGTGGGAGAATTTTAAAATCAGCTGAAGGTGTTCTGGTTCAGCAGACGTCAGTTTTATATAGAAATCACAAGGGAGACTGAGGAAGAATGAGGACAGAACACTCAAGACCTGGGGAAGGATTCAAGTTAAGTGACAAGGCACTATGATAAGCACTGTGATTATGAAGACAAAAAAACACAACTGTCCCAAACCTCAAAGAATTTACCTTCTATTGGGGGAATACAGCATGCACAAAGACAGGTAAATACAGGGTAATATGAGGAGGGAAAGAATACTCACAAGGGGGCAATTCTTGTACATGGAATGGAATGGAAAAGTATTTATTAAATATTCACTATGTGCCAAGCAAAGCACTAAGCTCTAGGGACACAAAAAGGAAAATGAAAATCCCTATTTTCAAGGAGCTCATATTCTAATTAGAGGAGAAAATCTTTAAAAAGATAACAGAACCTCAATCAGCCAAGGGCAGGCTAATGTGGCTTAATCTTTGAGATAACTATATGTATCTGGAACTGATGAGATCAATAAACAGGAAGAAAAAAATCAAGGTCAAAGGCTTGATACTCCAGAAAAAGAAAACTGGGGAAAAAAAAGTAGTTTAAAAGATAGAAGAAGCAAGGGAGAAAAAGCTAAGGAAGGAGAAAGTATGCTGGAACAGAGGGTTGTACAAAAAGCCACAGATGTTAAAAAGGATAAGGATTACAAAAATGAAATTAATTTTAGCAATAAAAATTTGGTAACATCTTGGAGTTTTTTTCTCCATTTAATTTTAATTTCATTTTTTCCCAATAACCTGTAAACAAATTTTTTTCCATTTGTTTTTTAAAATTTTGAGTTCCCAATTCCCTCCTTCCTCTTCCCCCTTCTTGAGAAGAAAAGCAATTTGATATGGATTAGGTATACAAAACATTTCCATATTTGCCATGCTGCAAATAAAAACACAAACCAAAAAATCAAGAATAATAAAAGTTAAAAAAGTATACTTCAATCTATATTCATACACCATCAGTTCCTTCTCTGGGGGTGGAGAGCATTTTCCATCATATATCTTGCAGAATTATTTTGAATTGCTATATTGCTGAGAATAGCTAAGTCATTTACAGTTGTTACTATGTACAATATTCTCCTGGTTCTGCTCATTTCACTTTGCAGAAGTTCATGTAAGTCTTCCCAGGTATTTCTGAAAGCATCCTGCTCATCATTTCTTATAGCACAACAGTATTCCATCACAATCATATGCCACAACTTGTTCAGCCATTCCCTAATTGACTGGCATCCTCTCAATTTTCAAGTCTTTGCCACCACCAAAAGATCTGCTGTAAATATTTTTGTACAAATAGGTCCTTTTCCTTTGATCTCATTGGGATATAGCCCTAGTAGTGGCATTGCTCAGTCAAAGGGTATGTATGATTTTACAGCCCTTTAGGCACAGTTCCAAATTGCTCTCCAGAAAAACTAGACCAGTTCACAATTCCACCAACACTGTATAGTGTCCCTATTTTTCTATGTTCTCTCCAACATGTCATTTACCTTTTCTGTCATATTAGCCAATCTGATAGGTGTAAGGGTGATCCCTCAGAGTTGTTTTAATTTGCAATTCTCAAATCAATAGTGGCAACAGAGACTGAGTACCAGGCCTGCAGTCAGGGAGATATCAGTTCAAATTCTGCCTCAGATACTTACTAGTTGTCTGGGCAAGTCACTTAACCCTTTTTGCCTCGGTTTCCTCATCTGTAAAATGAGCTGAAGAAGGAAGTTGCAAACCACTTGGATCTTTGCCAAGAAAACCCTAAATGCAGTCAACAAGTCAGGCATGACTGGAACAAATGAACAAAAACAAATCAATAGTGAGTGCATTTTTTATATGACTAGAGATAGCTTTTATTTCTTCATCTGAAAACTGCTCATATCCTTTGACCATTTATCAACTAGAGAATGACTTGCATTCTTATAACTTTGACACAGTTCTCTATTTGAGAAATGAGGCCTTTATCGGAGAAAAATTGCTGTAATTTTTACTCCCCTCCCCCATTTCCTGCTCCCCTTCTAATCTTGGTTATATTGGTTTTGTTAATTAAACTTTGTAATTTAATATAATAAGAATTATTCATTTCACAACTTGTAATACTCTTTATCTTTTCTTTGATGAGAAAGTAGCTTCGTTGATGAGCCCAGAAATCAGATTATTAGGAGCTGAGAAAGAAGTGAGAGGTTGGAGTGGCAACAAGCGTAGAAAACTCTTCTAGAAGTTTGATAAGGAAAGGGAGAAGAGATAAAAGATAATAGTTTGAAGGAATGGCAGTGTTACTTTTTTTTTTTTTAAGAAAGAAGTCCTGACAAAGTCAAGATGTCAGATTAGAGGCAGCAACTCAGCTGGACTCTCTCAACATTATCCCCCAATAACTTAACATAATGTTTCAAATCAAATTTTGGAGCAGCAGACTAAATAAAAGGTCAGAGTAAGACATTTTTCTTACCTAGAAAAACTTAGGAGGTTGGCAAGAGAGATCTGAGATACTGGAGTAGAGACCTGTACAGAAAGCATGCATATAGAAGCAGTAATAGCAGCTTCAGGAGCTCTCAGAGAGCTCCTGAAGAGAAAGTAATGGGTTTGGACTAGTAGCTACTAAGAGATGAAAGGACCCTTTGCTGGCGCTGACTGGCAACTCTATTGCCCATAAGCATCTCTGGGTTGCAGTTCCAGGGTGGAAAGGAATGCTGTTGCTCTTTACCCTTCATTTTCAAAGAGGACCAATGACATCATGATGTTGAGATCAAATAATGAATGATAGGTGATGTCCTGAATTGTGCACCAATTGGACTTAAGTGAAGCAGAGTTACACAAAGTTGTCACTCATTATTTTGTTTAGAGTCACTGAAGTCCAGTGGCAGAACAAAAGACTAGATGACTGGCAGCATCCTGAGATACAGTGGATAACCTGGGTGTTTTTGATGCCTGACAAGTTCTAAGAGCTCCACAGAGCCTGCTTTCAGTTATCTACATGGCCACTGGAGCAAATTGTTCTTATCCACCCATTCTACCAGAGAAAATCTTCACGTGCTTAGAATAAACATCCCCCTAATTCACAGACAGGTTTGAGGCCTGTAAGTTATCCTCAACCTAGGTTAGCCCACCTGTCAAGACAGTTTTACCATGCTACAGCTTCTTGAAGCCATGGGTGAGAGTTGGGTGACAGGTAAATGCCAAAGGTGAGTAAGTAGCCCTGAAAAGGGTTTGGCAAGCCCTCTCACCAGAGGTGTTATTCCTTCCTGAAGGCTCCTAACACTAGTAGAAGTAGGAGAGCAGTGACCCTGGTCCAGTTTCCAGGTCAAAAGGAGTGCTAGTGCTTGTGGTTACAAGGGGACCAAGGGCCTTCCATGGATAAAGACCAGAGTACAGACATGGAAAGTAGTGACCACAACTCTCTCTTGATCACACTAGCTTAGAAGACACATTGTAGACCTCCAGAACTATCTCTGAAAACAGCAGCAGGAAAAAGTCATAAGCTCAGAACAGTGCTTCTCCACTCCCAGGTGAGCAGAGCCGAAATTTAACTTTAATATAAAATTCTAAGTCAAGAAACAGGCTGTAAAAGTGGGCAAACAAACAAAAAGAAATTGACCAATAAAACTACTACAGAGGTAGGGAAGACCAAGACACCAACTCCAAAGAAGACAACAGTATGAAATAACTTTAAATATGAAATATGTATAAAGTGTTAAATAAAAATGCTTACCTGGACCCAAGCCCAACAAGAATTAATGGAAGAGCTAAAGAAGATAAGGGTGGAAGATGAAAAATTGGGAAGAGAAGTATGGATGATGCAAGAAAATTATGAAAAAAGAATAAAGAGCTTGGTGAAAGAGGCACAAAAAAACACTGAAGAAAACAACACCTTAAAAAACAGAATTGGCTGAATCATAAAAGAGGCAAAAAATCCACTGAAAAGAATTCCTTAAAAAGTAGAACTGGCCACATGGGAAAAGATGTACAAAAATTCACTGAATAAAAGAACTCTTTAAAAAGGATAATTGGCCAAATGGAAAAGGAGATTTATAAAAAGTTCACTGGAGAAAAACATTCCTTAAAAATTAGAATTGGGGGGCGGCTAGGTGGCGCAGTGAGTAGAGCACCGGCCCTGGAGTCAGGAGTACCTGAGTTCAAATCTGGCCTCAGACACTTAACACAAAAACTAGTCGTGTGACCTTGGGCAAGTCACTTAACCCCAACTGCCCTCTTTAAAAAAAAAATTAGAATTGGGCAAGTAGAAGTTAATGATTTGATGAGACATCAAGAAATAATGAAACAAAATAAAAGAAATGGAAGAAAATATTAACTATCTCCTTGAAAAAACAACTGACTGGAAAATGAAAAAAAATGGAAGAAAATGTGAAACATTTCCTTGGAGAAACAATTGACCTGGTAAATAGATCAAGGAGAGAGAAAAGCTACCTGAAAGCCATGATCAAAAAAAGAGCATAGACATCCTCTTTCAAGAAATTATCAAGGAAAATTGCCCTGGTATCTTAGATCTAGAGGGTAAAATAGAAATTGAAAGAATCTACTGATCACATCCTGAAAAACATCCCAAAATGAAAACATCCAGAAATATTAAAATCAAATTCTGTAACTCATAGTTAAAGGTGAAAATACTTCAAGCAGCCAGAAAGAAACAATTCAAATATTGTGGAGTCACAGTCAGGATCACACAAGATTTAGTAGCTTCCACATTAAAGGAATGGAGGTCTTGAAATGTGATATTCCAGTGGGCAAGGGAGCTAGGATTACAATGAAGAATTACCTGCCTAGAAAAACTGAACATAATCCTTCAGAGTAAAAAATAGACATTCAATGAAATAAAGAACTTTTAAGCATTCCCGATTAAAAGACCAGAACTGAAAAGAAAATCTGACTTTAAAAAACAAAACTGAAGAAAAGCATAAAAAGGTAAACAGGAAAGAGAAATCATAAGGGATTCAATAAGATTAAACTGGTTACATTTCTGCCTGGGAAAATGATACTTGCAATAGAAATTCTAAGAACTTCCTCATTATTAGAAGTACGCATGGGCAGAGGACACAAATCTGAGTTTAAGATGATGGGATAATATCTAAAAAAAACAAAAACAAAACTGAAGGGTGAGAAAGAATGCAGTGGGAGAAGGGAGAGGTAGAATAGGGTAAAAAAAATATCACATAAAAAAGGCATGAAAAAACTTTAACATTGGAGAAGATGTGGGAGGTTGGAAAGAGTACTTGAACCTTACTCTCATGGGAGCTGGCACAAAGAAAGAATAAAATGCACTCAGTTGGGTATAGAAATCTACCTTAAACTACAGGAAAGTAGGCAGGGAAGAGTGTAAAAAAAGGAAGAACTGATAGAAAGACATATTGGGGGAGGCAGTAGTCAGAAGTAAAACACTTTTGAGGATGGACAGGGTGAAAGGAGTGTGGGTTAAATGTGGGAAATAGGACAGAGGAAAATAGTAATCGTAACTGTGAAAAAAAAAAGTTTATAACAAGTTTCTCTGATAAAGTTCTCATTTCTCAAAACTATAGAGAACTGGGGCGGCTAGGTGGCACAGTGAATAGAGCACCGGTCCTGGAGACAGGAGGATCTGAGTTCAAATCCGGCCTCAGACACTTAACACAAAAACTAGCCATGTGACCTTGGGCAAGTCACTTAACCCCAACTGCCCTCCAAAAAGCAAAAAGGAAAAAATACAAATAAAAAAATATATAGAGAACTGAGTCAAGAATATTAGAATACCAGTAGTCATTCCCCAATTGGTTGAAAGATCCAAACGTGCAGTTTTCAGGCAAAATAATCAAAGTTATCTATAATCATATAAAACATGTGCTAAATCACTATTGAAACTAAAACAACTCTGAGGTATCACCCCACATCTATCAGACTAATATGACAAGGAAAATGATAAATGCTGGAAGGAATGTGTGAAAATTGAAACGCTAATGCAGTGCTGTTGGAGTTGTGAACTGATCCAACCACTGTGGAGAACAGTTAATGACTAAAGTCTGATCTTCTGAGCATATTGATTTAATAAGAAATACATGCTAATTTCCCAACAAATTGGGACCAGACTTCCTTGGTGTAGACCTGGACCCTGAATACAGGGAGAGAGACTTTTATACATTAAAAATAATTAATCAAATAAGGCCAATTAATTAAAAGTAACAACACAACATGAGGTAATCTGATTTCTAAGTAGATGAAAATTTGGAACTTTCCAAGTTGGGAGAGGGAGAGCAAACAGGTAAAATTCCTTGGATTTAGAAAGAGTTGTCTGGTCTCAGACACTTAACACTTACTAGCCATGTGACCTTGGGCAAGTCACTTAACCCCAATTGCTCTGCTTTCCCCCCTCCAAAAAGAAAAACAACAACAACAAAGGAACAGGGAAATAATGACTGAATAGTCTGGGACCAGTTTTCAGATAAGACATAAATATGGGTTGCTTGAGATGTACAACTGAGAAAAAATTCACTACCTCAATCTTTGGGTCTGACTGGGTTTCCAGTCAACATAACCTAGATCCTTAATTAAAGGCATCTAAGCAGTAGGTAGAAGGGATCTGGCCATGCACAACTAGGTTCAAACAACACAATAAGGTTTTCTCCCAAATTCCACAAGTGAATAAAGTTTTCTCACAAGGTAGGATTTGAACTAGACCCATAACTGAACAGAAAGGGAACTGAGCTAGTTCCAGAATTAAGTCATAAGGCAGAATTATATGGTTTACTCAATTTTCAATTAACTAAATGCTGTCCTAATCCCCCCATTTCCTTAAGAATTATGCCCAAAGGGCTATAAAATCCTTTGACCCAGCAACACCACTATCAGATCTGTACCCCAAAGAGAGAGAGAAAAAAAAGGAACTATTTGCTCATATTTAAAACAGGTCTTTTAGTGGAAGCAAAGAACTGGAAATTGAGGTACAGTTCATCAAATGAGGAATGGCTGAACAAGTATGTGATTCTGACAGAATGTTATTGTGCTATAAGAAATGAAGAACAGGATGCTCTCAAAAACACAAAGAAAGACTTACATGAACTGATACAAAGTGCAATGAGCATAACCAGGAGAAGATCGTACACAGTAACTGCAATATTAGGATCAAATGTGAATGACTTAGTTGTGAATGACTCAGCAATACAAGGCCCCAAGACAATTCTGATGGATTTCTGATGAAAATGCTACCCATCTACAGAGAAAGATTTTATGGAGTATAAATACAGATCAAAGCATACATTTTTTAAAATTTTATTTTCTTTTTTTGTTGTGTTTTCTTTTACAACATGACTAATAGGCAAATATGTTTGTTGTACATGACTGTACATGTATAACATATCAAACTGCATGCCTTCTCAATGGAAGGAGGGTGTGGGAGGAAAGAGGGGAGAAAAGGTGGCACACAAAATTTTTAAAAATGAATGTTAAAAATTGTTTTTACATGTATTTGGGGAAAAACAAAATATCAATTTTTTTTTTTAAATCTCAGTTCAGAGTAAACACAAACTCTTGAAAGTTCTCTATTTCACTTTTTTCCTCTGAAAAATTATACTCACTTTTGCTGGTTAGGTTATTCTGGGTTGTAATAGTAACTCCTTTGCATTCTGGAATATCATATTCCAAGCCCTCCATTCCTTTAACGTGGAAGCCGCTCTATCTTTTTGTGATCCTGGCTGTGGTTCCATGATATTAGAATTGCTTCTTTCTGGCTGCTTGAAATAGTTTCTCTTTGAACTATGAGCTCTGGAATTAGACTATAATATTTTGGGGAGTTTTCATTTTGGGATATCTTTCAGGAAGTGATCAGCGGATTCTTAAAATTTCTATTTCATCCTCTGGATTTAAGATATTGGGGCAGTTTTCCTTGACAATTTCTTGAAAGTTGAAGTTCAGGTTCTTTTTTTTTTTTAAATCAAGGTTTTTGGGTAGTCCAATAATTCTTAGGTTCTCTCTTTCCAGGTCAGTTGTTTTTCCAAGGAGATATTTCACATTTTCTTCCTTTTTTTTTTCATTTATTTTACCCAAAAGGCTATAAGACTGTGTATACCCTTTAATCCAGCAATACCAGGACTGGGTCTGTATTTACAAAGAGATCCTAACTGTAGAAAAATATTTATAGCAGCTCTTTCTGTGGTGACAAAGAATTGGAAAATGAGGGGATGCCCACCAATTGAACAATTTTATTTTTAGTAAAGTAGAAGGGGAAGCCCTCTGTTAAGGAGATACACAAAGGACTTTGTAGGAGAGAAGGTTTGAAAAAGTCACTTGAAAAATCATGTGGTAAGAAGAAAAGACTAAACAGGATGCCATAAAACAATGAAGACTCAGTTGAGATCAAACAATCTAAATTTGTAGTGGACTAAGTCACTAAATTTACATGACTTTACCTAGCAGTATATGGAATCAAGGGAGTGAGTAGGAGTGGAGGTACAGACAACCTAAAGTTTTAATCTGGCAAGGTGTGAATAGCAACAGAACAAAGAGGCAACAGATTCAAGAACAAAAAAACAGGACAGTAAATAGATGAACTGATCAACTACTAGAACAAAACTGAAAGAAAAGGGGTCAAAGCAGGGATAAAAGACGGAGAACAAACAAACAAACAGGTGAGGTAAAAACCAACACATTTAAGGAGCTGGGCAGAGAGAAAGGTTGAAGAAAAGGAGTTTATAATCACAGGTGACAATCTGAGAGCTCAACATCACAGGGATAGCAGTTATGAATGTTGATAAGATCAAAGGTGTGCCTATCCCTATGGGTGGTTGAAGTTTACTGAAAATAAGTCCTGGAAAGTAAGGATATTGATGAACTGAGAGGCCAAGGTGTCTGAGAGGACATCAATGTGTACATTGTAATCTGCAAATATAAGGATAGGATTTGGGATGGAAAGAAAAACAGCAAGTCAAGTAACTGAACTTCTTTCTAAAGAAGATGACACAGACACCCATCAATTATTTCTACAAGGATCTTCTAGACAGTGAGAGAGACGGATAGACTGATATTCAAGGGGTTTAGAGGATGGGTTTGCTGAATGATGTTGGACAAAATTCATTTGTGATTCCAGGATGCCGTCTTGGCCTCATTCTTAAATGTCGAAGGAAGAGTGGTTCCCCTGAAAAAACACTGAATGTAGCACTACAAGCACTCAGTTCCTGATACACTGGTCCTGCAATACCTCTGGAATGTAAGGTTTGGGATCTGGGGTCAATGTGAGTACTCCAGTCATCACTTCCTCCACTGTCTCTGGTCCCCTGAGGATCAGAATCTAAATCTCTGAAGGATGAGTCCCCTTTGTTTTGCAATTCTAACAGTAGCAAATGACTGTGTTGAGTAGGTCCCTAGATGCCAAGTCAATTAGCATTTATTAAGTGCCTACTATTTGTCAGGCCCTGTTTCAGGGCTATTTTATGGCATGGTGCATAGCATCATCTCAAGACATAAAGGGGATAAAGGCACAACCCAGAAGGCATCCAGAATGTGGAGCATGCATTCAATTCTCGATTTCTGTGGTCCCTAGAAAAATAAGCCACCTAGTGTCTTTGGTACCTTAAATATCTTTCTGATGGATAGGAGTCCCTTTCCAAGCTATGTAAAATAACTCAGAAAGTTTAGGAGCTACCTAGATGAAGAGGGTAGGGTTTTCTTGTAGCTGCATTTCTAATTACTTTTCCCTGACTTACCATAGAATCTGTATCTTCTCTTTACTTTGTAAACAAACACTAGAAAATGCAATCTTCTTTTAATCTAAACTATAGCTTCCAAAGTACAGAACAGGCACGACACCAAGGCAGGGGTGGGAAACCTGTGGCCTTGAAGCCACATGTAGCCTTCTAGGTCCTGGGCTGTGGCTTTTTGACTGAGTTCAAGTTTTACAGAACAAATCCTTTTATTAAGGGGATTTGTTCCAGCAAGTTTGGATTAAGTCAAAGGACTGAACTTGAAGGCCTAGAGGGCCACATGTGGCCTTGAGGCCACAGGTTCCCCACCTCTGCCCCAAAAGATATAAAATCAACCAATGAGAAGGTGGGGAAACAGGACATCCCACTCTCCAGAGATAGCCAATCATGGGGCTAGTCCTCATCACAACCACAGTTAACCTTTACCCAATACCTCCCCTTTCAAAGTTTCTCTATTCTACCCCCCTCCTGAAGCTCTTTTACTTAACTATGCATATTTGTGTAAGGTGTGTATGTGTGTGCCTATCTGTCTGTCTGGGTGGTGGTGGAAAAGAGAGAAAATATATGCATGTTAACTGGGAAAAAAAAAGTAATTTTTAAAAATCAAGCCTTCACAATCTGGCCCAATTTACCTTTCCAATCTTATTACATATAATTCTCTGCCTTTCCTGAACTCCACAATCTAAGCAAACTGGCTTTCTTGCTTTTTTTCATATTTCACATTGAAAGAATTGAGGGGATTAGGACAGCAATTAGTTACTTGTGAGAACTGAGTGAACCACACTAACTCCATCTTGTGACTCAATTCTGAAGCTAGCTCAGTTCCCTTTCTATTAAGTTATGGGTCTAGTCCAAATTCTATCTTGTGAGAAAATTTTATTCAATTGTGAGAACTGAGAGTAAACCTTATTGCAATGTTTGAATCTAGCTCCACAAGGCTGGAAAGCTGGACTCCCTCTACCTGCTGCTCAGAAACCCTTAACTAAGGATTTACATTATGCTGACCAGAAACCTAGTCAGACCTAAAGACTGATGCAAGTTCTCTCATAATTATACATCTCCTGAAACCCCTATTTCTTATCTGAAAACTGGCTACATGCTGATCTGTCAGTCATTGTTTTCATGTCCTTTGATTGTTTACAAACATTGAGGGAGAGAGTAATGGGACAACTCTTTTTCTAAATCCAGGGAACTACACACACCTGTTTGCTCTCCCCCTCCCCACCTAGAAAACCCCTGATCTTTCCCCCAAATAGAAATTAGATTACCTAATGTTGTATAGTTTCCTTTTAATTAACTGGCCTCATTTGATATGTTTTTAATGTATACTTGGGATCCAGTCCTAAACTGAGAAAGAGGCCTAGTCTCAATTTATTGGGCAACTGGCATGTATTATTTAATAAATCAATATGCTTGGAAGATCAAGCCTTTGTTTCCTCAGTCACTTCATTTTTCACCCACTGTAATATAAAAATATAACTGAAATATACAAACATGAATAGGAAATTAAGGTAAGATGTCATTCACTTAGCAGAATCACATAAAATGGAATGGATTGATCAAAGGTTCTTATTCTTTTTTATTATTCCCCTCTCTTCCTACCCCTCCAAACTTTCCAATTTTGTTAAAGCTACCATTTTCCTCCCAGTCACCCGGGTTCTCAACCTTTGAATCATCCATGACTCTTGCTTCTACCTTTCCTTACTTATCCAATTAGCTTCCAAGTCTTATCAATATTATTTCCATGCCATTGCTCACATTTAGCCTCTTCTTATCACTAACACAGCTACCACCCTATTTCATGACTTCATTGCTTTTTACCTGGACTATGATAACAGCCTCCATCTTGGTCACCCTGTTTCCCCTCTACCCTCTCCAATCCATCTTACACTCAGTTGCCAAAATAACTATCAGGGAATATAGGTCTGACCATGTCACTCCTCTGCTCAAAGACCTTCAGTGGGCTCCCCCTATCTGTGGCAGAAAATAGAAAAATCTTTAGCTTGGCATTTAAGACACCACGCAATCTGTGTCCCACCTATCTACCGTGCGCTAGCCTTGTTTCACTTTACTCCCCTTAGCATATTATACATGCCGATCAAACTGGACACTCCATCACCTACTTCCACGTATTCACATAGGCTGTCCCCCCCGTTCCTCCATGCTTGGATTTAAATTCCCTTCTAATCATCTCTGCCTTTCTGCCTTCTTTCAAAGCCCAGTTCAGGTGCTACCTCCATTATGAAGGCTTTTCAAATCTTCCACTGTTAATGTTCCTTCCTATTTCCATTTAGCTTTAAACATAATTTTTTATGCATATGCTATGTCAGCTCAGTCAGTGACTATTTCATTTTTATACTCCCTAAGCACCTAGCAGAATGCTTTATACACAACAGGCACTTAATGGATACTGAATTTGACCTCCAAACCTCTCCTAAGTTTATGTTCTCCCCTCTGGCCTACATGCTCCCAGCCTCACCAATTCCCTTGCCCCTTCTAGGAAAATCATGATTTCTAATGCTAAAACACACTGCATGGAGGGACTGTGGAAGAAAAGCAAATAGTCCCTTATTCTTCAGCAAGTTCCTTATCACAGACACTTAGAAATCTCAAGCTCCCTCAGTGGTCCTTTGCAGCATAGCAAAGAGCCCTTTGCTCCAGCCAGATACAGCTTAATTACTACCTGTTCACAATATCACTCCTCAGTCTACCAAATTGGTTCTAGTCCAGGCCTTACATTCCACTCATACCTCTCTGCTGCAGGGGCCACTTAAAATATTTCACAGTATAGCAACCCCTAGCTACTGCCTCATTTAATACAGAGTTTGAGACGGGCATGCTTTTTTTTAGATCTGACCACATCACTATGCTACTCAATCGATTATTTCTCTAGTACCAAGTACAAACTCCTCTACCTTTTAAAACCCTTCACAACCAGATCTCAACCTACCTTTCCAGACTCACTGAGCATTACTACTCTCTCCTACACTCTGAGATCTAAACAAACTGACCTCTCTATTCCACATACTCAACACTGCATCTCCTTTCTCCAGGCCTTTGCTTTGGCAGAGCCCCCCGAGCCTATGATGCACTCCCTCCTTATTGCCACCTGAAAGGATTCCTCCTTTTTTCAAGATGCAAGTCAAGCATGATCTTTTATATGAAGCTTTTCATGATCCTTTAACTGCTAATGCCCTTCCATCCAAACTATCTTGTATATACCTAATCTGTATGTATTCTCTATTTAGTTTGCATATATTTTTTCATATATTTATATTCCTCCATGAGAATATAAGCTCTTTCCAAGAAGGTATTTTTTCAGTCACTGTAATTCTATCCTTAGCACCAGCATGGTGTCTGATAGATAGTAAGTACTTCACAGTTGTTTGCTGATTGATGACTTAGCATCATCTTCTACAAAGCATAAAACAAAGAGATGCACACTTTGCTAAAGGTATTTGCCACTATAATGGTAGAGTTCTGACATAGAGTTAAAATAGAAGGATTCCCTACAGATGGTGAGATCTTTCATATGCTCCATTTTGCAAATGATAATGTGTTGATTGCATTAAGCCCCAGAAAACTGCAGTCTCCTGGAAAAGATTTATTTATTTTTAAATTAAATTAAAATTTTATTAAATTTTATTAAATTTTTATTAAAATTTTTAAATTTTAAAATTAAAAAAAAATTTGCCTACACCATCAGGACAAGAAATAATAAGTGAATAAAGAATATCCACTGTACAGATTTCAACAAGCATTTGGATATTGTGATAGGACCACTTGTAGAGTTGGTCCATCAAAATGTATTATCTGGGAGAAAAAACTGATGGAAAATGAGCTGGGACCAGACTTAAAACACAAAGAGATCTGGACTGCTTTCAGGAACCTGTCAAGCCACTTAAATAGTCCCTAGCTTCCAATGGAAGCAAAGACCCATCTTTTTAATACCAATATTCTACCACTGTTGTTATATAACAGAAAGATACGGGATATAAATTCCAAAAAAATAAGAGTAAAAGATATCACTGAGCAACTACATAACAGAAAGAGAAAATGGGCTAGTCATATATTGAGAGCAAGGATGACAGATATGTAGCCAGAGGATTCCACTGTCACTTTCCTAATATCAGAAGGTAAAGACTGGATAGGCTCCCTATGGCAAGCCAATGGGAAGACATGAACAAGAGTCAAATAGGATGAGCCGTTATGGAGAATCTGTAATTTGCATTACTGGAGTGAAATCACAGATTCATTTCAGTACTCTATAACATTAACTACACATAGTATCCTCTAAAAGGTAGATATGGACAAGACTGAAAAACATCTAATTTGTAAGAATTCTATAACTTGTCATAATTTCTTTCACTGTCTATACTTCTAGCTTTTTTTCTTTATTCATTCAGCTATGCCCTAATAGGTCTTCAATTCAATACATTGTAATTTAACTTTTATTTTAATATTTATGGAAAAGCAATTTGACTAAGTACAAAAATGCCACACATTGTTATATACAAAGAAATAGTTGAAAATCCTGAGATCACTGATTCATAAAATCTACTCACAATTCTACTGATGAAATGACTTTAAACTTCTTGCTATTTTCTCATGATCAATGCATGTCTCCTAAATCAAAATCTTAATTCTGGAACAAAAATTTTCCCTTCCCTGATATTCATGCTAACCTATTATTGTCATACTTCGATAAAAAGCTTTTATGATACAAGGGCAAGAGTGCTAAATTTAGTGTTAGGGTACCCGGGTCTGATTCCTAGCTCCAACATTTAATAACTGTGTGACCAAGGATAAGTCACTTGCCTTCCCTTCAGTCATATCAACAGTAAAATGAGGATGATGCTTTTGGTACTTACCACTCTCACACAAGATTGCTGTGAGGAAAACATTTTGTGTGCCTTAAAGCATCTTTTAAATATTTTATTTTTTTCAAATTACATGTATAAATGTTTAACATTCAGTTTTTAAAATGTTGAGTTCTTTAGTTCTCTCCCTCCCCACCCCCTCTCCTTGAGAAAGCAATTTGATATAGGATATATATACATAAACATGTGTGTGTGTGTGTGTATACACACACACACACACACACACACACACATGCAGTCATGCAAAACATACTTCCATATTAGTCATATTGTAAAAGAAAACATCAGACTCCATTAGTTCTTTCTCTGGAGGCAAATAGCATTTTTCATCATGTGTAATGCAGAACTGTCTTAGGTCACTGTATTGGTGAGAATAGCTAAATCATTCACAGCAATACTGCTGTTACTGTGTTCAATGTTTTTCTGGTTCTCCTCACTTCAGTTTTTGTCAGCTCATGAAAGTTTTTCCAGATGTTTTTGAAAGCAACTTGCTCTTCATTTCTTATAGCATGATAGCATTCTATCACAATCATATGCCATATTGTTCAATCATTCCCCAATTGATAGGTATCCCTTCTTTGCCATTACAAAGAGTTGCTATAAATATTTTTGTATATATAGGCCCTTTTCCTTTTTTTCCCCTCTCTTTGGGATACAGACCTAGTAATGATACTGCTGGGTAAAAGAGCACAGTTTTATATCCTTTCCAGTATAGTTGCAAATCGTTCTCCATAATGGTTTAATCAGTCTTAAAGCACCTTAGAACTATGAATTATTCATAACTAAAGTTTATTTTATTTTATGGCTAAGTATTCCTTCCCACAGTACAAAGCATAACCTATGTGAAACTGAAAATTGATACCTCACTTTCTTTTGTATTATTTAATAAGATTTATTTTATTTATTTTAATAAGATTTTTTTTATCTTACTATGCATTAATGATCAATCCACTACACCTTTAACTTCAGTTGTCCATTGTGAAATTTGAAAAGTGATATCCTATGATTAATCAGCACATCTCATCAGAATCAATATTTGTGGATCAAATTTAGACATGACTATATTGGCCTTATTACTAGTAAAATTTGTAAAAGTTTTAACTCCCCCATTCCTATGAACTTTTGCTGACTGTGGGGACAGAGGAGTCAATCTGGTAATAGGATGAGACTTTCCAGAGTATGTTAATCATAGGATGGCATCACCAATCAATCAGGAGTGAAATATGTCTGTATAGTCACTCTTTAAATGTTACAAAAGAGTTGCTCTATCAGATGCATCCTTTACTACTGAGGAAAAATTGTACCCAATTTTCTAGTATTTGTTAACCATAATAATAAACTGATCGTGCTCAGTTTTTATCACAACACCTATAGATGCCTTCTTTGTCCTATGTGGCTTTTGTCCATTTTCTCTCACAAATTTTCCATAAGGATCCATAAAATGTGCTGGGAGGCCTCTTCTAGATCTGCTGACTTCATATTGATGCCAATGAAAGCTATTTATCAATTACCTCTCACTCTTGGTAGACACAGCTTCCCTTCCTTTTCTAGTCATCCATCTTTGTGATGAGATTCTTGATTCTTGATCCCATGCCACTCCTTAGTAGCACATCAAAATGTGTAAATAGCACATCAAAAGGTTTTAACACAGAGGTTTTAAAAGGAAAGCAATGGTTAGTTAAATCAAATACATGCTATTAACAAATAAATACTAACTCCAACAAAAAAGAAAAAGAAAAATTTTGGTTTGAAGTAGACCTGCTTATAAGTATGTCAAAACTACTCAGTGTTTTTGAGGAAGTTCTCCTTAATGTATAACAGTAAACAGAGTCTTATAAGAAAGGAAATAAAATATTTAAATCTTTAGAAAAAATAATCATGCAAACATTAAACCTTACAAGAGTATATGCTCATCTAGTTAAGTTTTCTCACTTTACAATAAGGAAAGCAGGGCTGGGAAAGTCTAAATGACTTACTGCACTTCATGGTACCTGCTGCATAGTAGGCACTTAATAAAAGGTTGTTAACTGACTGACTTGCCTTTATTCAGACATTAACTGGCAGAGCTAGGATTACCATTTTCTGCCTTAGACAGCTGTCCCTTTCCTCTGTCCACCAGATTCAATGATACATGAGGGTAAGGGTGGTAACCTATTCATCTCTGAATCTTTGGTATGCTTATTTAACATACATTCCTTGTTCTATAAATATTTGTGAAATCAAAATTACATTTTGATTACTTTTTTAGATGGGAAGAAATGCATTTTTTAAAGTGATTTTATATATTATCATTGTTTCAGCACTTAAAATATGCCTTTCCATGCTCATTTCACGTTACTCCTCTTCTAGTAAACTGCATTAAATCAGAGTGATTGAGGGGAGAAATAAACTTATTCCACTAGATGGGAAAATCAAATAATTTTTCAAAAGAAAAAATACATAATTCAATTCAACAAATTTATTATTAAGTACCTACTATGTATAAGACCCTGTTTTGGGGAAACAGTTGCAAATTTTGAAACATATTATTCTAAATATAACTAATATGTATATAGTACTTTAAGATTCACAGAGTACTTATAGATATTATCTCATTTGAGCAACACAACGATCCTGTGAGGTAAAGAATATATTCTTACTTTTCTATTTATATCACAGTGCTTTGTATATAGCAAACACTTAATAATAATTCATTCATCTAAGAAAAACCGAGAAATATATATATATATATATTTTTAATCTTGAAGAATTCTATTGCTGAAAAGGAACATATCTATGTTCTCCCTGAAGATATAGCATGCATGGTACAGTAGAAAGAACAATGAACTAGAAAATCAAGATAACCAGGTTCTAATTCTGACTGCTAATGACTAGATGCATAATGCTGGTAAATCCATTATGTATTAGATTCTTCATATGGAATATGAAGGAGTTAAGATGATATAATCATTCTAAGTTCCTGTTCAGGTCTAAATATCTGACAATTCTCAATGCATATTTTAGTTTTTATCTCTTAAGGGAGTCATGAGTAGTACCTTCTCCATACAAACGCTTGAGGGATCATCCTCAAATTCTACCTTCCATTGATCCCAATTCTAAGAAAGACTTAAAAAATGCTAAGTTTTTCTTTCCTTCATTTGAAAAACAAAGAGGTTGGAATAAATAACCTATATTCAAGGGTATACTAGAGTCAGCTCTAATTAACTTTAGAGAGACAACTGCTAAATTTTCAGTATGAACATTTAAATGGACAAATGCTATGAATCAACCTTGATTTACTAATGATGAAAGCATTAGCAATGCAGATTAAACTTACAAGTGTGAAATGGTTATCTTTTGTTTTTAGGGGGAAGAAGGGGCTGGTTGCTAAACATTTGTCAGCACAACCCTGCCTCTAATGTTTCTTTTAGCTTTAAAATTGTCTTATAGAGAAATAAAATGAATAACTATTATAAAAAACAATAACTCCAGTATAAAACTAAAATGCTATACTAGGGAATCAGAGGTTGAATAAAAAGCTAGGCAAATGAAGAAAAAATTAAGTTTCCTATCAAAAGGAATTAATATTCTACTCAATGCACGATGAGTTTTATATAGACAAAGATTAGAGAAATAAATTATAAAAATACAAGAAAGTTTGGCACAGCACTGATTAGGAAGCCTTCAGTTTTTATTTATTTGCTTATTAACAAAACACATAATTCTTTAATTTTGTGACGAAAATCAGCATAAAAAGAGAAAGTTCTAAAAATTGAACTGCAAGTGGGAGTAAAAATAAGCACACAATATATAGTAAATATGGTCAATATTAATGAACACAGCTAAAAGCATCTAAAAGGGGGTCATCAAATATGAAAGGAAAAACAAGAGAGTTAAAAGGTTTTTTTTTTCATTTTCCCCTTAAAACAATTCCTACATAAAATTGCAGGAATTTCTCTAACCAATAAAAACAAATGTTAAATTAATGACTCTTCTATATTTTTAAAAAAGGAAATTTTAAACTCTAATAAAAAATGCAAAATTGAAGGTTACAATTTCAACTCCAATGTGCACAGATATTCTAAGAAGAAAAACAGAAAGAATATAATCCTAAAAAGTTAAACAAAGCAAATTTTAAAAGGTTTTACAGGCTTCTATTGAAAGCATTGAGACTAGGGACTGCAGAACCATCTGCACTGGTACGAGTTTCCTCAACTGTGATTTCATTAGTATAAGAAATTCCCGGATGAGGAAACCTCTACCAATGCAGTTCAGTACTTTCTCTGCCACTTAGTCTTGAAAAAGTTATAGGACTGATAGGTTAAGCAACTTGCCTAAGGTCACACAGGTCAGTATGTGTCTGAAGCAGGACTTGAACCCAGGTCTTCCTAGTGCTCTGTCCACTATACCACCCTGCCTTCTCCTGAAAGTGCAAAGAATGAAAATTAGGTTCTATCTAAAAGAAGTCAAGCTATAGTAAGAAAGCTGAAACAACAATCCAGAGAATAGAAACTATAGATAGGTAGTTAGTGCTATCAGTTATATCAGTATTCTGGCACTGCTAAGTATAGGCAGGACTGATACGAGTTTAATAGGCTGCATGTTTGTTTGTTTTATTCATTTTTAAGTAATGCCATTGCACAAGAAATTAGGTACTTCCTAAATGTGCTAGAAAGTACCAATCCAATGGGTACTTACAAAGTATTTCGTGTATGCAATGCACTGTGCTAGGCAAAGTGAATATAAAGACAAAACCCAAAATAGTCTAATCTCAAGGAGATTACATTCTATTGGAGAGGTACAACTGTGTGTACATGAAAACAGAGATTTGTCTGAGGAAGATTATTTTGGCAGCTGAGTGGAGGGGGAATGGGTTGGAAAGTCAACACTGGAAGTCTGGAAAGCAGTTAGGAGGTACTATAAAAATCTAAGAAGAGTTGAAATACTAAACCAGAGTGGTGACCATTTGCAGGAAGACAAGAGAAGTAAGATATACCATATGGAGGTAGATTCAACCAGACTTGAACAATTAATTAGGGGCTAAGGGAGAATGAAAAAGTTGAGGATGACACAAGAGTGAAAACCTTCACAACGGAAAAACCTTCACAACCGAAAAGATGATACTGCCCCTCACTAAATATAGAGACGTTTGGAAAAGGAATAGGCTTAGGGAATGGGAAGGAAGAGCAGAGATAGAGGTGGTCAATAGTATCAAATACTCAAGAGAGACCAAGAAGGATAAGGACCAAAAGAAGGTCATCATAATCTTAGAGAGAGTTGTTTCACATAAGTGATAATATCTGTATTTAAAATGCAAAAAGTTAAAAAGAAATGAAGGTAACAAGTACTGGGAACTTCTAGGAGTTAGTCTTATAAAAAACAAATTTTTGCAAACATATTTTTAAATAATCTAGGAAAGCTTGTTATTGAAATAAAATCCTCTAACAAACTATTTTTTAAAGATCACCTTCTAATCTATCTGCATATAAAAGTAATTTTGATAAGACTAAGTTTGCAAAATACACCTGTTATCAGGACTTCCAAGGCAATAAGCTATATTCCTGGAATTTTTCCATTAATTTGGAATAAAAAAAGCTAAACAACTAGAATATCTAATGGTAAGGGTTTTTTGCTGAGTTTAAGAATTATATTTGGAGGCAGTTATTATTAAGCAAAATGTTCTTGCCTCAGATTAAGAAGAACTGGACTGTAGTCTCAGAATAGTCACTAATGAACTGTGTAACCTTGATCTTTAAGGTCCCTTCAAATTCTAAAATTCTATTATTCTAAAATTAAAACAAGACAGAAATATTACTCACATAAGATATGGTTATCATGAGGATAAAAATCAGAATACATAGAAAGGTCTTTGGAACTATTAAGGTAACACACAAATGAGGCATTATTATTAAATGCAATTCTATTCCTTAAGACAGAAACACTTCTTCATATAGATAATGCAATGATAGTTTTTAACATGATCTCATATTTTCAACTAAAAAGTAATAAAATACAAAAAACATTAAAATAAATTTCACTTTATCACTTAATATTTAGATGGATGATGGAAACACATCATTATGGATAATCTGCTAGCCTCAGTCAAAAAGAACTAGATTCCAGTTCTACCTTCAACATATACTGGTTACATGAAACTGAGAAAGACATATAACCTCTCAGGAGGTTTTAGCCTTCACTGGTAGAAAGTGTTTCCTCACTGGGAGTTCCCTATATCACTGAAATCACAAATTATTTTTGTTGTTAGCCCTTCCAAGGAATCTTGAATGAGCTTGATATCTGGATAAAGACACCTAGTTGTAAAAGTCCACAAGGCAGCACTTTGTTCTACAATGCTTTTTTATATATCAACAAACAAGAAGCACAATAGAACCTTAAATCCATCACATCTTTCAGGCAGTTTTGAGATGGTAAAGATGTGATGCATGGTTGAACACTGTTTGCAACTAACACCCTTGTGGAATGTGCCCTCCATTCACACATAGATGACATGTTTTGTCTAGATAGACAACCGGCATATAGGTCTATCGTTAATGTTTTTTCAGCCTCCTTTTTTTTTTTTTTAAAGTATCAATAAGAGCTGAGTTTTTCCATGTCTTTGGTATCTTCTCTGCCTTTAGATACTCTGTCAATAAGTCCCTCAATGCCTTGCTTCCACAAAGATCTTTCTATCTGATCCTGCCTTTCCTTTCTTTGGTGCCATTTTTCCTTTCAGGCACTGCTATATACCCTATAGGATCCAAGTGTGGTGATTCCACTATTTTTGATACTTGTAAATCTTTTCCATTTTTCTTCTCTTTGTAGTCCTCTCTCCATTTTCATTTTCATCACTGAATGGCCTTGGTATGATTTTGCTTAGTTGTACAGTTTTATCTTCTGCTTCCTTCTAATTTATGAGATTATATTGCTCATAATCATCCATTACTGTTTAAGATTCTACTGACAGGCTTATAATCTAACCAAGTATTGTTTCTGGTAGCCATGTTTCCCCATCTGGTAAGTCGAATGTTTACTGGTAAGGTGCTTTCTAGACTCTTTTGGGCTCTTGTTATAGAAATTAATTTATACTGTTTCAACTTTTGGATAAATTATTACATCTGTGTCAATAGCAATTCAATTGTCTATTTCCAATTTTTATTTTCACTATCTTGTTTAAATCAGGGTTAAATCTTAATTATATATCATATTTTTCCCAATATAGTTCTTTATTCTTCATCATTACAAATTCCAATCCTAGCTCTGATGAGTCAATGACAACTTCCATGTCCATAGTAAGACTTTTCCTGTCTTTCGAAATGTGGTCAGTTTCATTCTCTGCATGTCATTTGGTGGTAATCATGTACAGCACCTACCAATTCTTTTTTCAAAGTGCTCACAATATAGAGGTCTTACGCTTCTGTAAAATCTACAAGTCTTTAGTCTCATTTCTTTCTCTTGAATCATAATTTTCCATGTATTTCTCCCCATCCTTACTTTCCCCCACCTTTATACTGAAGTCCCCAAGTAATTAGAATGCATGTTGACTTAATTTTGAGAGTCTTATCACATTCTTCACAGAATTTCTCTGCCACTTTGTTCTCAACAACCAATATTGGTGCAAAAACTGCAATTATTTTCAGAGTGTTAGTACTACTATGGTAAATCTAATATATACTTTTAAAAACAAGCTTTAAGGTCACAGAGATTCCTGACTTCATATACCATCTTCTGTTTGTACTTCTTTTTATATGGAAACATCCATGTTTATTAACATCTATCAGATTCATAATAAAAAATAAAATTTGGGGGAAAAAGTATTAAAACAAAGAGTCTCTGGAGATCATTCAGTTCAACTCTTTTGTTTTACCCTTGAGAAAACAGAGGCCCAGGAGTGGAATAACATGCCTATAGCCAAAGGACTAGTTAATAGGAGACTCTTCACTGGGTTCCAGGTTTTCTCACTCCTAGCTTAATGCTTCTCCTACCATGTCATGTTGTTTCTACTTCTTTGGCTAAGTATTACCTAATGACTTCATATTTTCTTTTATGAGACCATATCACCCTAAAAGACTTAATAATCAGTCGTGAGTTCTCTAATCCCAAAGATTTATGACAAAACAGTAGAGAAAAGGATGCACTTGGGGAAAAAAATAAGCAAGCAAAACAAATGGTAGGTAGACATTTCACTGAATCATACATATTCTTTCCTGGTTGTTAAAAGAACACAGACTTCAGAAAAAAACAGAGCTTCATTTCATGCTTTCCACATCTCCAGAACCACAAACCTATAGTCCATTCCCTCTGCTTCAGGCTTACATCAAGGTAGCCTACCACATGGTCTCCTTTGCCTTTTAACAACTAAGACTTAGTATTTTTCCTCAGATTTCTCCTGTGAGACAAATGCTCAAAACCCCAGCTGAGTTGCTGTCATCTGAACATATAACATACACATGCACAATGTCAATAAGTATAGTAAGTAGGATGCAGAATGATTTTAGGATGATGAAATGATTAAAAACACAAAAATAAATACTCTGGATTAAAATTCATTTCATTCTGCCTGAAATTTTCAGCATTAATAACCCTGAGCAGAAAGCCCTCAAGATAGGTATAGCCTATTCTTAGGTCTCCTTTTCTTCAGTCTCTCTTATAACATGACATTATTAATTTTCTTTTATCCCTTGGTTTCCCTGACATCACACTGTTCTGGCTTTCTATTCAGCAGCTACCTCTCTCCTTAGTTTGCACATCTTCCTCCACCTACTCCTTAAGTATAAACATTTCCCATGGCTCAGCCCTCCATAGCAAAATGAAGTCTCTAAGGTACTCTCAATATTTAATGAACCTTTGATCCCACTGATTTGGGAAATCCCTGAAAACAATGTAGATTGTAACCCATCAATACAAGCCTGTCCATCATATGCATGTCTTCCCAAAATTTCACGACAAGGGATCCACCCAATGTGCTGGGGGCTTTCTTAGATTTTTCCTGATATCACAAAAGTATTATCTGGACACTCAAGTCATACACATGCCATTCTTTGTTCTTACCACATGATAAAATTATTTTCTCTTTCTGTCATACAGTGACTGACCTTCAAATTTATTACTTTCTCATCTTACATTCTATCTCCAGCCCTGGTCTCTCTCCTTAATTCTACAGCTGTGTATTTCCAATTGCCTATTATATTTTTTCCACTGGATGTCTCACTATCACTTTAAAATGAACTTCTCTAAAATTGAACTAAATCTTTCTCCAACTGTCCTTAACTTCCTTAATCTTGTCAAAAAGTATTTGTATTCATTCAAATACTTATAGAGTACAACACTATAAACTAGGAGCTATGGCTCCCAGGCTCAAAACCTTAGTTTCAACCACTGATACCTCCTCTCCATCCTACAGTCTTCCTTTGCAAATATCTCTCAGATCTTTTCCATTGCCAACATCCTGATTAGACCCCTCATTACCTAACTAACTCTCTCCATATCTGCTTATCACTCCTCTTCGCAAACTTGCCTTGTACCCGACACTAGCATAAGATGAGTCTTCTTAAAACATATTTTTTATCATGTTCCCTGTTACAAAATTTTCAATTGTTTCCTATGGCCTATAGGATAAAGTTCCAGTTACAAAGCCTGAAATCCAAGGTCTTCCACAATTTAGTCTTAACCTGCTTTTACTGTGCTTTCAGATTTGGAAGAGGCATTTTGGGTTCAATCAGTAGAATAATTTGAATGAAATGGAGAACTTTTGTAGAGAAGCAGAAGATAAGGTTGTGATGGTAGATTCATATAAAGTGTCACATCATAAAGGTACAAGGCTGACTGGCTAAAAGAAGCAATAACAAAGAAGGATAATACTCATAAGCTATATTTATGCAGTACTTTTGCTTTTATATACATTAATCAATTTCAGTAGGGCTTCTAAGTTCTAAAAATAAACTTTATTATTCTAATCAATTATACAACCATGCAGGCATTCCGGTATAATGGATAGGAAGTCTATCTCAGAGTCAAGAAAACCTGGGTCCAAGTTTCACCTTCATATTGGCTGTGTGATCTCGGACAAGTCACAACCTTTGTATCCCAGGCAGTTTGCTAAGACTTTAAAATGCAAAGGAGAAGTTTCTTTATGAAGAGTTCCATACACCAATGAAATCACAATCCAATTTTAAAATGTATTTATTAAGACTCCTCAAAAAGTTGAAAGCCTAAGTCTCTTTCTCTTCTCCTTCCCAGAGAAAAAGAAATGCATGGCTAATGCCATATGACCTTTTATTACCCTCTCATTTGATGAGTCTCTTTTACATCCCCCACTACGCACACCCCACCTGTCAATATCACCAGAGAGGAACACCACTAAAATAAAATTAAAGAGAATTAGGCAATATATATAATCTGATCCCTCTCCCCAAACTGTGCATATCACTATAACAATGAATCATACATATTACCTACCATCCTGTAAAAAGATATTCTGTTCTACTCTAAAGTCAAATACATTTACTGAAGAGAATGCTGAACACAACTCTTCCAATGACTTCACAAAAGTATATGTACAACCAAGCTTAAATTTTAGGAACTAGAAGAAAAGGGGATTATTCAAACCACAAAATCTGCAGTGTGTCACATCAGAAAACTTACTGGTTGCCCCATCAACTTGCCCAAACAGTTATGAAACCCAAAAGTAATCCTTATGAATGGTTCTTCTCCCTGCTCCACTTCAGCCTCCTTTTTCCACATTCTACCTCTCCTACAAAACCTACCCCCTTCCCCATCACCAGAATTAAATGAAGTCTATCAGCCTGTCAAGGTTAGTAATCACCTAGCATGAGGAAGAAAAAGAGCAACAGGGTAAATCTACCCGTTTTTTTTTAAAGGGCATTTAAAAAAACATCAAAAAGCCTTCTAACATTTCTAACACTGCTAGAAAACAGCAGCAAGATGAACACGTCTGCAGATATCCATCTTTCCTTTCTTGAAAACATTCCACTCTGCAAGATAAACCCTGTAACTTTATAAAGCCTCAGAGGTTGGGAGGGAAAGATAGGAGAAAACATTCACTTTCTCTTTAAAGCCTATACTGGTAAAAACCAGCAGTAAATGTTTCAGAGGGGCATCCAAAGGCAATAATAAAGGTCTAACCAAAATAATTTAAAGCCAAGAGCAAAAGTACAATATTTACGTTTTTCTGGGGAGGAAGCAACTGTTGCTTCTACTACCTTCCCACACAGCTATTTCTGGGTACATTTTTTTAACACTTGCTGTCAATTCAAAGGAGATACACAGTAAGTTCATACATACCGTCTGGTGTAAGAGAAAGAAGGGCCTCCTCTGCCCAAAAGCAACAGGTCACATCTCTTTCTCTCTACTTCTGAAACCTAAACAAAGAAGGAACAGTTACTGCAGATGAACACTAGAGAGGAAAACTGATAATTTCTCAACTGTTTCCACATTTTAAAACAGTAACAGCCCTCACTCCACACCCCCAAAAAGAAAAAAAAGCAAGCACGGGAGTGAGAAGCCGAATGCAAACGTAATGCAATTAATTAGTAAAAGAAAGGAAATAAAGACTACCCTAGGTTTTCACCTAGATAATAAGTATTTTTCTCCCGAGTCAGAAGTTAACAATTCTCACAAAGAGAGGAAGGTGGGGATCAGAAGAAGAGGGTAAAAACTTCCCCTACTCGTCACTGGGAAATCAGCCCCAGAATAAAGTCATTAAGACCTGAAGAGGTTGGTGAGGGGGTGTGGGGGGGGGGTCAGACAGACAAGCGGGGTGTGCGGTTCCCCGGAAGGAGGCCGCTTACTCACCCGCTGGCTCCAGCTGGCTGACCGTTTCCGTGTGTACGCCTGTCACTTGGTCCTCGGCCTCGAGAAAGGGAGGAAGGACAGGAAGGACCTAGGGGAGAGGAGCGGAGGGAGGGGAGGGGCGGGCCGACCCCTCCCCCCCTCGGGGGCTTGGCAGAGAGGGGGTCCTGGGGCTGGGACAGCTGGGGCAGGCTGCGCCTCGGACTCTCGGCTGACCTCGGTCACATCCCAGAGTTGCGGGGGGAAGAAAGCACAGGTTCTGTCCCGCTCCAGAGACAGCAGCTACAAGCCTTGCGCCGTCCACCCCGCCTCCCCTAGGCCTGTTCCCAGCTCGTTTCTCAGTTCTCAGGTTGACCGAACCTAGCGCCGGAGCGGAGGAGGCCGGGGCGGAGGGGAGAGGGACGGAGGAGGGGGAGGGGAAGGGGGAGGGAGGCGAGACAGACGCGCCTCGCGAGCCTGGCGCCTACGGGCCCGCGGCGGGCAAGCGACGTTAGCCGCGGCCGCTCCCCGGCGGCTCTTCGCTCCTCCTCAGCGCCGACAGCGTCCTTCTTTTGAGCTCCCTCTCAGGCGAGCGCAGCAGGAAGAAGGGAGCCCATCGCCGTCATCACTCCCCCTTCTTCAGTCTCTTCCTCTTCCCCTTCCTCCTCCTCGTCCTCCTCGTCCGCGTCCTCCTCTTCCCCCAGCTTCTCCAGTGCCCCGCTAAGAATTCTGCCTCTGCCTCCAGGAGCGAGGGCCGATAGAGAAGCTAGAGATAGAAGAGGCGAGCGCGCGTGCTCGCCTCCCCCGCCCTCCTTGGCCGGGCTCGCTCCCGCACGAGTCCGCGCGTGCGCGTCCCGGGAGGGAGAATTGGCGAGCTCGCCTGCGCCCTGGGATCCGGCCTCGCTCTAGCTGGGGTGGCTGCGAGAGACTGCTGGGGGTTGGGAAGGGGGAGGGAGACGGCTGCGGAAAGAGAGGAGGGCCAGGGCAAGAGTAGGAAATTGGGGAGGGGGAGGGAAGAGCAGCCGAGGGTAAGACGAGCGTCAGAGACAGAGAGACCTAGAAATGCAAGCAGGGATTCCCCTCCCGCACCCTAGGAAAGAGAAGTAGCGAGGGCGGCTCGCTCTGACCTTAGAAGCTGAAGAGGGTAGGATGGTGGTGAAGGAGAGGAAGGGCTAGAAGGAAGCGCTGCTTCCAACTACCCCCAGTTGGCAGAACTCTAGGGGGAGGAGGGGGAAGGAGGAAATTGGGCCTGGGTTAGGGGCATGTTGGGGGAGGCATGCATTTGCGCCCTCTAGCTGAGTTTCCACCCTTGCCCCGCGACAGAGAGGAAGAGCAAGGCGTCGAGCAGACTGGGGAGGCGTGGGGCGTCACCTGGCGCAGGAGGAGATCCAGCTGCGACTACAGGAACGGACTAACTCCCTTTTCCCTCCCACTTGTTTCTTTTGGTCCTGCTGTTTTCACTTCCACATTGTGCGGCCCCCTTCTTTGCGCTTCCCCACCCCAGCCATCTTGACTTTGTGAGACGCAGAGGACACCTCGTATTTTCCTGCCAGGGTGCAGGGAGCTCTTCACCTTGTTTAGTCACCTCCAAGCATGCACCAGAGGGTAGGCATTCATGAGGGCAGGAAGAGGGAGGGACGATGAAAGTCTGGAAAATAATGAAGGTAGATTCTGCCGTCCCCAATGGGGAGACGCTGTTCATTGCACAACAGCAAGTCGGATCATACAGCTTTCTAACCAACAACAAAACGGTCTCCTTGTAAAAGCAGGGTCAATGGAGAAGCATTTATTAAGTATTTACTCAACTCTAGGGATACACACTGACGCCGCAAGCTGAGATGCAAGGTTTCCACCTCAGTCAATGCTTGTTTTTGTTAAACAAGTTAGATTTAGATTTGAATTCCAGCTCTGCTACATACCACTGTCAAACTCTGAGCTGGTTGCCACATCTGTGAGGTTTAAACTAGATAGGCAGTTAGGTGGCGCAGTGGAGTCGTAGCTAGGAACACGGGACTTGGGGGATCAGAAGGAGAAGCTGTATTCAAATGCAATATCAAACAAGCTGTGTGATCCTGGGCAAGTCACTTAACCTTTCTGAGTATCAATTCCCTCTACTGTAAAATGGGGGAATAATAGCATCTACTTCATAGTTGCTTGAAGATTTATATATATATATATATATATATATAAAAATACTCAAGAGTATACACACACAGTATACTATAGGATGTGGATAGACATCAACACTAAACACTTTGAAGAATCTCATCAGATCCCATGGAATCATCTCTACATAGCTCCCTAATATGTGTGCTTGTTGATCTAGTCAATATTGAGATGAAATCCCACATCATCAACTGCCAGGGTATCCCTCTATGCATCTCAAATTCAACATACCCATGTTCCTAACTCCCACATTTAAGTCAAAGACACCATTATCCTTCCAGTAACCCAGTTTCCCAACCTCAGAATCTTTTCTGACTCCTTGCACTTAGTCTTTCTTCATACTCAATCAGTTGCCAAGTCTTAGCAATTTTACCTCCATGACATTTGTAGCATTGATCCCTTTCTTTCTACTTACATGACCACCACCCTAGTTTAGGTCCTAATTGCTTCTCACCTAACCTATTTTCATAACCTCCTAATTGGGCTTCTTATCTCCAGTCTCTTTCCTCTCCAGTCCATCTGCCACACAACAACCAAAGTGATACTCCTCAAGCACAGATCTGATCATGAGAATCTTCTACTCAAGAAACTCTGATGGCTTCCTCTTACCACTACAATAAAATTGAAGCTCTTCTGTTTGATGTTTCAAGGCCTCCACAACTGTTCTAGGCTTGTTATACAATAATTACTTTTCCAGACAAACTGACTTACTGTTCTCTTCACATGATATCACATCTCCAGTCTTCCAGCCTTTGTACAAGCTGTCCCCCATGTCTGCATACATAAGAAAATTTTTAACAACAACGAGAAAAAAAATGAGAACTATAATTTCGGCTCCAATATGCACATGGGACTTTCCATTCTCTGAAAAGTAGAATGAAAGAAATGTGGTTGCCAGAAGTTAAACAACAATGAAAATCAGCAAAGTTTCAATAGAAAGTCCTCTATTGAAAGTACAGATATTAGGCATGAGGCCTGTGGTTTCATTAGTATGAGAGAAATCAGTCCTTTAGGAAACTCCTACCAATGCAATTCAGTACCTTCTCTGTGCTATATAGTTTTAGCAAGTGATAGGTTAGTGAACTGCTTAGGGTCACACAGGTTAGTATTCACCAGAGGTAGGCCTAAAAACTGGGTCTTCCTAGTGGAAAATATAAAGAATGAAAATTAGTCTGTATCAGTAAGAAGCCAAGCTACTGGAACAAAAATAGAAAAACCAATCCAGGACAGGGGAAGACTTTATGACCAAACAAGAGTTAGAGAACATTATAAAATGCAAAATCGTTAATTTTGATTACATTAAATTGAAAAGTTTCTGTACAAACAAAGCCAATGTAACCAAGATTAAGAGGAAAGTGGGAAATTGGGAAAGAATTTTTATAACCGATGTCTCTGATAAAGGCCTCATTTCTACAATATACAGAGAATTGAGTCAAATCTATAAGAATGCAAGGCATTCTCCAATTGATAAATGGTCAAAGGATATGAATAGGCAGTTTTCAGAGGAAGAAAGTAAAGATACCTATAAGCATATGAAAAAATGTTCTAAATCACTATTGATTAGAGAAATACAAATCAAAACAACTCTGAAGTGCCACATCTAACCAGTCAGATTGGCTAAGATGACAAAATAGGAAAATGACAAATGCTGGAGAGGATGAGGAAAAATTGGAACACTAATGCATTGTTGGTAGCGTTGTGAACTGATTCAACCATTCTGGAGAGCAATCTGGAACTATGCCCAAAGGGCTATAAATAAGTGCATATCCTTTGACCCAGCAATACCACTTCTAGGGTTGTACCCCAAAGAGATCATAGAAGTGGGAGGAAGACCCATATGCACAAAAATATTTATAGCAGCTTTTTTTGTGGTAGCAAAGAATTGGACATTAAGGGGATGCCCATCAATTGGGGAATGGCTGAACAAGTTGTGGTATATGAATGTAATGGAATATGAGTGGGGTACACTCTCTGCACCCTCTGTGAAGACTCCTCAGAATGAAAAGGGAGAGAAACTATCTGGAAACCAGAGACAGACCTTTGTAGGACTGGACAGAGTCCTGGGTTTACACAACCTAGGACCCTTCTTTTTAGGAGTTTTAGACCTCTACCCTTGTATACCACACCCTAAAAAGTATTAGGCCTTTTTTCAGGAGTTTTTGATCTCCACCCTTGCTTTTGAGTTTTTCCCCTCTCTTGCTCAGGCATTTACCAAATAAGGACCATGAATGATACCTTGGCTTCCTGTCCCACCTCCCTGCCAATAGGAGATAATGGTAGGCTTCTTTGTTAGAAGAAGTTAGATTTCAAGCCAAGACTGAGAGCCTACCTCCCAGCCAGGGGGAGAAGGGACAGCCAGGGGGAGGGCGCTTGACTGCACTAGGGTATAAATTCTTGTTCTGTCTTTTGTAACAGGCCTCCTCTTCTTGATCTCCTCTATGGAGAGGACAAACTTCTTCCTTTGGGGGAGAGTGGGGTTGGGGGTGGGGAGAGAATAAAACTTCCTGTTCTTTCCTCAAGATGCCTCTGACTTTCGATTTTTCTTGGGTAGGGGATTTTCGGGGTCGCCATACTGCACACAAATACTATTGTGTTATAAGAAATAAGGAGCAGATGGACTTCATATTTACCTGGAGAGGCTAATACAAACTGATATTGAGTGAGAAGAGCAAAAGCAAGAGAAATTTGCACACAGTTAACAGACACAACATAGGTGTGACAACCAACTTTGATAGACTGGGCTCTTATCAGCAATGCAGGGTTATAAGACAACTCCAAAAGATTCGTGATGGAGAGAGATGTCTACATTCAGAGAAAGAACTAGAAAGAAGAGAGTTTGAATGCAGATTGAAGCAAACTATCTGCTCTCTTTTTCTTGTTTGATTTTGTTTCCTCTTTCCCATTGTTCATTCCATCCTGCAATCCTTCTTTGTAACCTGACTATTGTTTAATGTGAAAGTATTTGCAGATGCCACACTTGATTGCAAGCCGCCATAGGGAAAGGAGGAAGGGGTGGGAAGAAGAGAGAGGGGGAGAAAATTTGAAACTCAAGGGATTGTGGAACTGAATCTGGTAAACTGAAAGTAAACAAACAAATTAATAAAGACAAAAAAATTTTTTTTAAATAAAAAAAAACCCAATCCAAAGAATAGATAGCTATTCGAGTATTCAAACTACAGATATTCCACTGCCATTAGTTATATCACTAAACAGGCATTACTAAGTGTACAAGATGAATGCTGTCCAAATGTACAAAAGGAAAAGTTCCAATACAACAAGTACTAACTAAGCACCTCTTATAAGCAGGGCACTGTGCTAGGCACAACTGACACAAAAACAAAATAAAAAACAATTCTTGATCTCAAGGACATTACATTTTACTGGAGAAATACAACATACGAACACATAAATATATACTTGATAACTTGAGGAAGGAGAGAGACGTGTACTTTAGGAAGATTATTTCGGTATTTTTTCAGCTTTGGAGGGTGAATTGGAAAGGAAACTTTGTAAACCAGCTTAGGAGCAAGACTGTTAGAAAAAGTCTAAGCATGAAGTAATGAAAGGCTAAACTGAGTTGGTGGCCATTTGCATGAAGAGAAAGGAGTATGTGTGAGATCCATTTGTGGAGGTTGACTCAGCTAGCCCTGGGCTACTGATTCAAGAAGTGGGAGAATGTGTTTTTCTTCCTAAGGAAAATAGGGAAGTTTAGCAAAGGAGTGGGTTTTAAGTTGGAGGAAGATAACATGTTCCATTTTGGATATCTGTGAATTTGAGATGCCTATGAGGCATCCAGGTGGAGCTATACAACAGGTGTGGTGTTGTGAAAATAAAATTATCAAGATCTAAGAGTCATGGAGATAAAAAGCTGAACCCAGGGAAGCTGATCAGCTCACCAAGAGAGAAGATATAAAAAGAGACCTTAGGAGAAAGTCCCCCTCCTCCCTTTCCATATATGGAATGCATTCCTTAGTCACCTTTTTCTCCTAAATCTATAACGTCCTTCAACATTCATCTCAAGCAGTGTCTCCCCTATGGGGTCTTTTCTGATTCCCCAGAAGATAGTATCTTCCCCCCCGAAAAAAACGTATTTACTTTGATGATCATTTAAGATCATTTGAACCCCAGTAAGGACCAAAACCTGAACTAATCAACCAGACCTTTGCTTTGCTCTAAAAATGCCCTTTCCTGTGTCAGCAGCTATAGGATGAGGCTAACCAGGAGGATTCTTCCTGTTTGTAATTAACAAAGGACAGGATGGCTAGGATCAGACTTTGTCTTGAATAGTGGGACTTCTTTCATTTTGATATGCTATGGACATATGCTATACAGGGGAAACACAGATACCCTGGGATAGTAATTTCAGTTGACATAGTAACTTCAGTTGACACTTTGTCAATTGTCTTGTCTTATTGTATTTACAACTTATTCGACTAAGAAACGTTCTTTCTCATGGTATGTTTAACACATATGGAGACCATAAATCTGAGGGACACAGACATCATGAGTTGGGATTGTCCTAAAACATATAAAAAGGCATGTCATTCTCTTATCAGGCAGTGAAATTTTATCTGGCTCCATGTATACATGTATTCTGCTAGCTTTAAGAGAATAAACAATGTGAATTTATATACCACCTAGTCTATTTGCCTTTCTTAACCAAACTTTTAGGTCAACAACTTATATGTAGATGTTGTTTCCCATAGAAAAGTGTGAGCTCCCTGAGAGCAAGAGATGTTTCATTTTTGTCTCTGTAGTTTCAGCATTTGAGCACAGTTTCAAGAACATATATGGTAGGTGACTTATAAATGTTTTTAAGTGATTTATTGGACTTTTTTCTTTATATAAGATAAAATACAGACTCTCCATAACTACATAGGAAATGGGAAATGACATATTGGGGAATTTCCCTCCTTAAAGTAAAAAAGGACAGAAGGATTTTTTTTTCCTAGGGAGTTTTATGAAAGATCCTGGTCCCTATTCCTAATTTCTTTTTAATAAAGTATGTTGAAAAGAGCTTTATAAGAATGAAAAATAAATTGGTGGTACTGAAAAGGTTTTAAATAGATGACAAATCCAATCAGTGGTACAAATTAGAAGCAGACCATCCCAAAGCATATGAACATAGTAGAACAGTGGAAGGTAAACTTCCAGTTACTGGGAGAAAGACACTTTTAACAAAAATTTATGGAATAACTGGAAATCAACTTTACAGAAGATGGGTTTGAAAAATCATTTCTTCAATGGGTTCCAAGTGGATACATGGTTCAACTCAACTGTCACAGATTCTACAAGAGGGCTTCTCTGATTCTCCTTGTCTTTATGCTCCACCACCCATTCTCTAAAATCACTGTGTATTTATTTTGTATGTGTTTTTGTATTTATGTAAGTCCAGTCCCTGTCTCTATCTCTATCCATATATATGTCTGTGTGTATGTATATATACATTATATGTACTATGTGTACCTATACACACATATGTATATGTGTATATATACATACAGCATACATATATACATATATGTGTTATTTCACCCCAAAGAGCATGTAAGTTTCTTGAGGGCAAAAACTAATTTTTTTGGTACCTGATGATATAGTAGGTATTTAATGAAAGCTTGTTGGATTTAATTAAATGAATGGAGCTTTGAATGATACAAACTCAAGATCCTTTACCATTCTAGTAATCCACCATCTCCAGCTTAACACTGTCCTTCCTAAACTGTACTGCCAACAACTAAACACAATACTCAAGATATGGCATCAACAGGGCAAAGTACAATAAGTCTATCATCACCTTATTTCTAGAAGAGATGCATCTCTTATTGCAATCCAATACTGTGTTAGCTTTTTTGGCTAACATGTCATATCATTAATTCATATTGCATTTACTGATCACCAAAATCTCCACTACTACCATCTCAATCTTTTTCTGACAAACTACTATCTAGTCATGCTTTCCCCATCTTGTAAAGTTGTTGTTTTAACCCCAAATATAAAATTTCATATTTATCCACATTAGATTTCATCTTATTATATATAACCTAGTTTGTCTAAATCCTTATTAGACCCTGATACTATCACTTGGTGTCTTAGCTAGAAAGAAAGAAAGAAAGAAAGACAGAAAGAAAGAAAGAAAGAAAGAAAGAAAGAAAGGAAGGAAGGAAGGAAGGAAGGAAGGAAGGAAGTGTTGAGTTCAGTAGGAGAGGAATGCAGACACACACACCAATATGATGAATAAGCTGGTTCATTTATTTTGCACAGAAGCATTGCTTATATACTTTTTTCATATGTGAGAAAGTACATGTTTTTACAAGAAGCTATGTTGGAAAAACAGATGTTCTCACAGAGCACAGAAATCAGCAAAATTCATATCTATAGGAAAATATCTTAAACATCCTTTGTCTATCTGGTCAGGCTGCCCTGTTCTGTTCTGTTTGATGTGTCTGCTTTCCTGTTTTTCCTAAACCTAGCTGGGCTCCACAGAGTCTCATGATCCTAAGTTGTTATTCTCATAACCTTGAGCTGTTTTTCTGCAGGTGTTAGCTGGGGCCTATTCTCACGGTCCCATTTTGACCAAGAGCTTTTCTTAACTCTATATTTGCCACAGCATCTCCTCCCTTTTGTTTAAAAAAGATATGCACAGTTCTTTCTAAGGACTTCCAAGAGCTTTTCTTAACTCTATATATGCCACGGCATCTCCCCCTTTTTGTTTAAAAATAGTATGTATGGTATTTTCTATGGATCTCTGACAACAAGTAAAAATGCAGGGCCCGAACAACAAGAGAAGTATGACTCCTAATATGAGTACACCAATAGGGGTGAGTTCATAAATGTGTAAGATTTTGAAGGGAGAATAGTGTTGAAGAAACACTGGATTTAATTTGATACTACAAGGGGGTTGGCCTT
>CM053599.1:94082727-94105830 GCA_028646575.1 Pseudocheirus occidentalis
TGTGTTCTCTGTATTTTTGTGAATCTGAGAGTCCTAGACTTTCCTAGACTTTGTCTGGGCTCATATTTTATGGGTGTTTAGGGTGGTGGTGTGGGAGCTGCGGGACCTTGCTGCTTCTATGCCGCCATCTTGGATCTGCCCCCCCCATAGAGTTTTGATTTCGCAACAAATGAGACAACCCAAGCATACATAGACAGAAGCAGACAGAGAATATCAATCTATAGCAGATATCAACTTGGCCACCAGGAAGGGTGATTGGGTGAGTGGGTGGGTGAATAGAAATAGCATGTTCCAAAAAGGAAAGGAGAGGAAGAAGGACACCTGCTAAAATATAAAGAAATTCTTGTGTTTTGGTTTATTTTTCATTGACTGAAAATTCCAAACCTTAAGTCTATGTTAGAACTTAAATACACAAAGAAAAATACGTAGAAGAACAATTTTATCTGGGCACAAATTCTGCTTTAATAGTCCAACTTAATTAAAGCAGTTTCTGTGGCTCAGTTCAAAACATGCAAAAAAAACCCCAACCCACAATTCTTTGCTTTATTGGCCTGATGTGTATTATTCTTTCCTTTATGGTGACTTTTTTCTCTTAATTAAATTGAAATATGTCCCTATCATACTATAGCTATATATAATATAATCATATCGTGTGTTCAGTCCACCCTATGAACTTTCACAAAACTCCTGGGTTTGGAATTGTGGCTATAAAAAACTTAAAGCTTGTCTAAGTCTGGGAAAAGCTCTGGGTTCATTGTAAATTTGTAGTAGATCTTTTACTATGTTACTATATTCCTTCATTTATTTATTTTATTACTTTTATTGATTCCATGGCAAAAAATATATTTTGTAAAGTATATCTGTGTGCATGTGTGCGTGTGTGTACAGTGTGTGTGTGATCATTTGAAGAGGAGGAGGGCAGAGTGCCATTTTGGCTTGGATTTGGAACTAAAGCTCTGTGAAATATAGCAGATTGAAAGAGGAAGTTTCCCAGCAAGATGGAGGTTCAGAGTTATTTTATTTGGGTAAAAGTCCCACTAGCCACATTCCTGAAACTAAGAATTACAGCACTACTCTCTGAGAGAAGTGAAACTGGAGAATCAAAGGTTGCCCACCCTCTGAGAATTATGAAGAGCTTGGCAATTATCCCATACTTCCTTTGTTTGAGTTGGACAGGGTACATAAATAACCACTAGTGTTTGTGGCAGGGGGTCTTCCCAGTGCCTGGATCTTTTGGTAAATAGGATCAGTTAAGTGGCTAGCATTGCCACTTGAAGTTCAAATAGAGATACATGTACATATGCATTTATAATATATCAGTATATATGTATTATATTCACACACATGTTGATGTATACATATAAATATAAAGGCAATCTAGGACAGAAGGAAGTTCAAGGAAGAAGGAAAGAAATAGGCAGGAAGAGAAACAATAGCTCCCATTATATTACTGACCAAATTAAATTAAAAATGGAACTACTATAATGGTCATAGGATTCAGGGCAGGAAGAGACTTTAGAGATTATTTATTCCAATCTCTTCATCTTATAGATGAGGAAACTGGGACACAGAGAGGCTAAGTGACTTGCCTATTATGACACAGGTAATGAGTAACAGAGTCAGGACTCAAACAATGATCCTTTAACTCTGAATCCAGTATTCTTTCTACCACATCATGCTGTCATTCCAGGTCCTCTGGTGGATGAAATAGTGCCTCTCCAACTTCAGAATTATTATCAAAAACACTAAATCATCAGTAGCCCTAGACTCAACTATGAATTACTCCTTCAAAGCTGGGACTGTATGTATGTACCAGTTAAGAGTGCTTTCAGTTTAGACTGAGTCAGTTATTCCAATTTCTTTTACACTAGAAGCTTTGCTGAAGGGGTCAGTTCTGCCTATACAATAGCTAGCTCACTCTGAGTAGCTCTTTTTTTTCCAGAGAGAAATCTGCCCTGTTTATTGCAATATTCCTTCTTGTGAATAAAGTCCATTTATAAATAAGTAAGCAGCTACTGTCTCCACCATCTGGTTCTTTGAACTCTCTTATCACTCCCTTCACAATCCAGAAAGTTACAGAAAGACTATGATTAAGTTATATACATGTTTTTATATATCAAGAGCTTATAAAATATCACTTTTGCAAAGATGCTGGCAATGACTGAGTCACAGTTTTCCCAGGAGTTTAGTAGTTTAATTCCTGTTTTGCAATTGAGGAAGTGAATTATAAGTACCTGGAGGGAAGGCACTTCTCCTCCTCCTCCTTCTCCCTCCTTCCCTTCCTTCTCTTCTTCTTCTTCTTCTTTTTCTTCTTCTTCTTCCTCATTCTCCTCCTCTTTCTCCTTCTTCCTCTTCTTCTATAGTAACTAATTTTAGTAGGCAATGCATAAATATTTGCTAAGAATTTAACTGAATTAACTTTCCCAGAATCACAGAGCTAGAAAAAGCTCATTGACCTCTAATCTATGTTATAAATTTAAAATATGCTCCTTTAATGTGTCAATATTATCCAACTAATTCTTTATTGATTTCAATCAAGGTCCTATGCCTCCTTCTTATAAAAATAAACATGTGGATCTTTCAGTTTGGATTTAAACATTGTGCTCAGATTTTGAATTATTTCCTTGAGAATTATTTTATGCTCAATGACAAAAGGGAAGTATTTTACATTCCTCCCCATTCTATCCAAGACTTTAAATAAAAGGTAAAGTTAATTGGTAAATAAAAGATGACTGAAACAATTAGTATTTCTTTTTTTTGAAGAATAATAATAGCTAACATGTATATAGTTCTTTAAGGTTTTTGAAGTACAAATATTATCTCTTTTCATGTTCACAAAAATTCTGGGAGGTAAATGTTATTTTTATCCCCATAATACAACTGAAGAAACTGAGACATACTGAGTTAAATGGCTTATCCAGAGTCATACAGCTAATAAGTGTCTGAGACCAGATTTGAACTCAGTTCTTCTTGACTCCAGGTCTACTGCTCTATCCACTGTGCCACCTAGTTAAGATTAAATTTTTTTCTAAAGTAAAAATGGAATACAAAATAGGCCTAGCACAAATAAAAAGTGTTTATATGCCTGGAAGTATCTGATGAAGACAGAAAGGATTTAATTAGGAAAAACTATATACCATGATTTTTATTTTTCCAGAAGAACTAGCATGAATTTCTAACCACAGTCTTTGACATTTGGATTGACAGCCTAAGAATCTTGCACACCTAGAGAATTATCTTTTACAATCAGAATTTTGAGACTGATAACATTCTCTATATAAGAAGGCATCATCAAGGGGAGTACAATGAGTCCCTTATTGAAAAAAAAAAGTTGGCAACATCAACTGCACTTCTGTATCCCTTTCCTGATGTTTGATGCTATCAAGAGATTTGTGGCAGTATAGACTTACATTTTCAGCCTTATTTTATCTTTCCTTATGCACTCCAAATTCTAGCCAAACTAAACTACAAGCTGTTCCCTGCTCTTAACAAGCCATCAATTACCACCATGCATTTGAATAATCTTAAAAGACTGCTTTGGAAGGTGCTTATCCAGTCTTTCAGAAATAATTTCTTCCTCCAAGGCTTAATTCGGTGTCACCTCCTCCATGAAAGTTTCTTTAGTTGACCCAGTTAAAAGTGATTTTTTTCCCTCTTCAGATTTTCCTAAAATATTTATCTTGGTCTCTCCTTTATCCCATCATGCACCACTTTGTATTATACTTATTTTTGTATATGTTGTTTATCCTCTGGTATTCCCTTGTTCCTTGAGGTAAGAGACTGTGTAATCTCTATATAATTAATTAACTAATTAAAATATATATATTTAGTGCTTACCACAGCACTTTGCATGTGGTAGGTACTTTACAAATGTTCACCAAATAGAATTTTGAAAGCTTTGAAATCATAAAGAAGATAACATTTCCTGCCCTGACTGTCTACCAACATGAAGTTGTAGAGGGGTTTCATCAGTAAGTTTATGTAGATATATGTGAACTACACTAGTACAGGTTGCCAGGAAGTACAAGAGCCAGCCTAAAGTGGTTTATGAGAGCCAGTTGTTAAACTTTCAAGTGAGTATTTATACCTTAGAAATCTACAACACTACCTATCAGGGCTTGATTTATTGTTTTGTTGATTGTCTAGACTTAAGAAAGTTTTGGAGAAAATGTTAAAAATGCAGAGTAAACATAAAAATATATTATGTATACTTTTTTTTTCTGCCATAGAGCCAATCGTTAAACACTTACTAGCACCTTCTTGTGTCCATCCCATAGGTCACAGTGGAATCAAGACTCTAAAAAATATTAACAAGGGAGAAAATACTAAGCTATAAAACTATGTGTTACTCACATAAGTTATGTGTATGTCCACATGGATCTGTTAAATGCAGTTCAGAGTAGAAGTATTTCTGGAATCTTAATTGCTCCTCTCCAAGGGAGACTTTGATTCCTGTGTAGAGAGGAAGGGGAGATTGGAGCCAAGAGCCCACTGGAGCCCATTTTCATCAGAGACGGTGTGCTAGACTAGAATTATATCTGTCTCCCCTCCTAAATAATACCAGTCTAGGTAAAATAAAATTTTAGTTTCATGTCACCTTTTTCTGGTTTTCCTTTTTCCTTTTCTTTAGCTTAGGAAGAGGTATCCAAGAAAAATCTGGAGGCTTGACTCTGTTCCCACCAAATGCTAGTTACACAAAAATCACAAATACTGAATAGTGAATAAACCAATTTATCCAATCCAGTAACAAACAGGAGTCCATGAAGTTAGACACATTAGAATATGCCACAAAATACTCAGAACTTTCTCACTAGGTGTGATATATGAGAAAGAGACAGAGGGGAGACAGAAGGACAGAGAGAGAGGCAGAGACAGACAGACAGACAGACAGACAGACACATACACACACACACACACACACATACACACGATCCCAATATGACCATAGAAAAAACTTCCTGAAATCTCTAGTGTGATAAATTGGAAATAGGATCATACTCAAGGTGGTAACTCCTTTATACATTGATTTCTTCCTTTATATGTTGACTTCTTCCTGGTCTTTCTCTCCTTCCAGAGAGAAGTTCTTCTCCCTGAAGAGAACTTGAAATCACATGTATCCTCTCTTGAAGCCAATAGTCAGAAAAATAAGTCTCCTCTTCTAAGTTCTAGACAACTCATGCAGGCATAGAATCATTCCCTTCCATAATGAGGAGTTGTTGTGCAATCTTTTCAATCATGTCTAATTCTTTGTGACCCCATTTAGGGTTTTCTTGGCAAAGATATTGGAGTGGGTTTGCTGTTTTCTTCACCAGCTCATTTTTCAGACGAGGAAACTGAGACAAACAGGGTTAAGTGACTTGCCCAGGGTCACACAGCTAGTAACTGCCTGAGGTCATATTTGAACTCAGGAAATACTCCAGGCCCGGCATTCTATCCTAGGAGTCATCTCAGCTAATGATGAGGAGTTCTCTGCAAATGCATAAACTTGAGCCCCAGGTTACAGCTAAACTATTCATTAAGGATAGAGTTATTTTTTTTTAAGTTTAATCTTTAAAACTATTATTGGAAAAAGAAACTGGTTCCACTGAATATGAGAGATGGCCTGCACAAGGGGAATATTGTCACCCTCAAGCAAAGTCCTGACCAGTAATTTCAGTGTCAGGGAAAAACTTCAAAAAATGTGCCTGGTTCAAACAGGAAGCTTGCTCTCAATAGAACCTCGCATCAACTTTTTATGACAAAATAAGCTGAGGAGGCTGTGAAGGAAAGAAACCAGAATCTTTACCCCTGGGAGGGAGGTAGAGATATTGCAACACCAATCCCCATGGGTGAAGACTGAGGAATACTGCTAGGGAAGCTGATTTGGAAGAAGAGTAGGAACAAGATGAGACCATAGAGGAACTGCGGTGTGACCACCAAGGCCTTCTGTTAGCTGAGTACTTTAATTAATTATTCTTCATAGCTGGACACTTTGCAGCTTAAGGAGAATTATTGTTGTCAGTGCCTGATAAAATTTAATACTCTGAAGAAAGCCCTGATTTCCTTGGACTTTGCTAGTGTTTGGTATTGCTTATTGCCCTTCTGGGCAATGAGATTAAACAATGAAATTAGGACTATTCCAAAAACCTTACCTGCTGATTGACTAATTACCTCAAACTAAAACTAAAATTTCAACTAAACTTTCCAATACACTAACTCCTTTATTCTACTGCCTTAGTTCTCAGAAGATTAAATTAAAGATATCTATAAGCATATGAAAAAATGTTCTAAATCACTATTGAAAAGAGAAATGCAAATCAAAACAACTCTGAGGTACCATATCTCACCAACCAGACTGGCTAAGATGACAAAATAGGAAAATGATAAATGCTGGAGAAGATGTGGAAAAATTGGAACACTAATGCATTGTTGGTGGAGTTGTGAACTGATCCAACCATTCTGGAGAGCAATCAGCAACTATGCCCAAAGGGCTATAAATAAGTGCATACCCTTTGACCCAGCAGTACCACTTCTAGGGTTACATGCCAAAGAGATCAGAGAACAAGAGAAGGACCCATATGTACAAAAATATTTATAGTGGCTCTTTTTTTTTTGTGGTGGCAAAGAACTAGAAATTAAGAGAATGCCCGTCAATTGGGGAATGGCTGAACACGTTGTGGTATATGAATGTAATGGAATACTATTGTACTATAAGAAATAAGGAGCAGATGGACTTCATAATAACCTGGAGAGACTTATATAAACTGATGCTGAGCAAGAAGAGCAGAACCAGGAGAAGTCTGTAAACAATCACAGATACAACATACGTGTGATGACTAACTTCAGTAGACTGGGCTCCTCTCAGCAATGTAAGGTTATAAGAGACCTACAAAAGACTCATGATTGAAGGAGATATCCACATGCAGAGAAAGAGCTGTGGAGCCTGACTGCAGATTGAAACAAACTACTTTCCCTGTTTCTTTTTCTTGTTTTGTTTTGTTCCTTCTTTCCCACTGATCATTCCATCAGTTATAATCCTTCTTTACAACCTGAGTAATGATCAATGGGAAGATATCTGTAGATCCTATATTTGAGTGCGTGCTGCCACGAGTGAGGGCGAAGGAGGGAGGGAGAGAAGAAGGAAGGCGAGAAAATTTGAAACTCAAGTGACCATGGAACGGAATATTGTAAACTAAAAGTAAATAAACAAATCAATTAAAAAAAATTCTGCTGCCTTAGGAGAGAGGTAGAAATTAGCTTCAAAGAGAAAGTAGACAGGACCTCAGTGGCTTAGAAATCAAGTCTAAAAACAGCTGTGACAACAGACTCAGCATTAGAAGAGTAAGATAGTGAAAATAAAAAGTAAAAATAGCTTAGGAGCCAGTGGACTTGAGTTTGAATACTATCGTGTGCTTGTGTGACATTAAGTTACTCACTTGACCTTTCTTGAATTTAGCTTTCTCAACTGTAAAATCAAGGAGGTGACATTAGACCTCTAAGGTCCCTTCCAACTCCATTTCTATGAGGCTATGATCCAGTTCCATCTGAAGTCATCTTTGCTACCCCTTCAGGGGCAGTTTCCTTCTTTGCCAGGGTTTTGAATAAATCTTTTCAACTTAAGCCTAGCCAACCTAGACTTTAACTCTGTCCTCTGCTTTTGCTTCTAGAGATTGAACAATGATTTTCTAGATTTTGCTAAGGATTGTATTTAAATGTAAGTTTTTCTTGTTTATTAACAAAAATGTAAAGTAGGCACCAATAAAAAGCTTTCAGTTAAGGAAATGTGGCCCTGATAGAGGCCTTGTCACCTTTTTTTTTTCTTTTCTAGATATGGCTAGGAAAACCACAAGGAACTTCCTTTATTGAGTCACCTTTCATTACTAAATAGTTTTAGAATGATTCTTGCAAAATAATTTCCCCCTAGATGACCTTTTCCAACCCAGACGCAAATTCCTAAAAATGTCTGCTTTTGGATAGAATTGTTAACTGTCACTTAAGAAGAAAGGGTGAAATAACTACAGATAATAAAAATGCTTGGGAATATACCTGTCAAGATAAACCCAGGAACTATGCAAACATAATTACAAAACACTTTTCACAAAATAAACTCAAATCTAAACAACTGGAGAAAAATTAATTGCTCTTGGGCAGGTCAAGCCAATTAAATAAAAATAACAATTCTACCTAAATTAACTTACTTGTTCAATACCATGACATTCAAACTACCAAAAATATTTTATGGTGCTAGAAAAAGTAATAACAAAATTCACCTGGAAGAACAAAAAGTCAAGAATATCAAGGGTATCAATGAAAAAAATCATGAAGGAAAGTAGCCTAATGGTACTAGATATGACAAAGCAGTAATCACCAAAATAGGCTAGTATTGGCTAAGAGAGTGGTGGATCAGGGGAATAGATTAGGTATATAATATATAGTACTAAATGGTCATAGTAATCCAGTGTTTGATAAACCCAAAGATCTAAGCCTTTGGGACAAAAACTCAATATTTGACAAAAATTTCTGGGAAAACTGCAGACCAGTTCAGCAAAAACTATGTACATACCAACATCTGACACCATATTCCAAGATAAGGTCAAAATGAATATATAATTGACACATTAAGGGTGATATAATAAACAAATTAGGGAAGCATGGACAGTTTTACTTGTCAGATCTGTGGATAAGGGAAGAATTTATAGCCAAATGAGATATAGAGCGTTACAGGATACAAAATGAATAGCTTTGATTACATTAAATTACAAAAGGCTTTGCACAAGCAAAACCATTGCAGCCAAGATTAGAAGGAAAGCAGGAGGGACAGGATTTACAGCAATTTTATCTAATAAAGGCCTTATTTCTCACATATACAGAGAACTGAATCGAATTTATAAAAATGAGTCATTCCCCAATTGGTAAAAGGTTAATGGATATGAACAGTTTTCAGAAGAAGAAATCAAAGCTATCTATAGTCATACAAAAATGCTCTGTCACTATTGATTAGAGAAATGCAAATTAAAACAACTCTGAGGTATCATACCTATCAGATTAACTAATACGATAGAATAGGAAAAGGCAAATGTTGGAGATGTGAAAAAATTGGGGCACCATTGCATTGTTGCTGAAGTTGTGGACTGATCCAATGATTCTGGAGAGCAATTTGGAATTATGCCCAAAGGGCAAGCAAACGGAACATACCCTTTGACCCAACAATACCACTACTAGTTCTATATGCCCAAAGAGATCAAAGGAAAAGGATTGATATATGCAAAAATATTTATAGCTGCTCTTTTAGTAGTGGCAAAGAATTGAAAATTGAGGGATGTCTATCAATAGGGTAGTGGTTGAACAAGTAGTGGTATATGATTGTGATAGAATACTATCATTCTATAAGAAATGTCAAGCAGTATAGTTTCAGAAAAGCCTGAGAAGACTTACGAGAACTGATACAAAGAGAAGTCAACAGAACCAGAACATTGAACACAGAAACAGCAATATTGTACAGTGAACAACTATGAATGACTTAGCTATTCATTGCACAATGTTGTTTAAAAATATTTTTTAAAATCTTACATGTAATGGGGAAAAAAATCTTGTGGGTAATAGGAATAATAATAATCGTGGTAATGATAATGAAGAGAAGCTCCAATTATTTCTATATCCATTAAGTGATTTAAGACAGAGTTCTAGAATTTTTGGAGTTGGAAGTGGCATTAGAGATAATTTAGTTCAACCAATTAATTTTATAAATGAGGAAACTAAGATGTAGAGGGTTCAAGTGACTTGCCTAAAGTTACCCGGTAAGTAGCAGAGCTAGTATTCCAAACGAGGTCTTCTGATTCTGAATCCAGTACACCACACTGCTTATGAGTTTATAACGGGGGACTAGTTAATTGAGTCCTTGTCCTTGGAGCATGCCTGATGGCAATTGAATGGAAGTATGGTGTGCTGATTTCTGGAAATACATGTAAAGGAGGGTCCCTGCCCCTAATTCAAAGCTTGCATCTGTAGTATATTTGATAACTTTTTCCTATCTGCTTACTGTGTGGTGATGAAAAAGCCTTTTAATTGACTGGTGATCAAGAACTGAGTGTATATACAAAATACACAAACATAAGAAAACTTTCTTTTCCTAGGGGCTTTTGAGGATGAACTACTATGGACCTCTTTGTGGGGAAAGAGCCTCAGTTCTTCTCTTTCACCCAGATGGCATTGCTTGTAGGGCACAGTGTCTCTGGGGCAGAGAGATTCACTGCTGAACTAGATCAAACAGGTCACTGCTCCCAGTTGGCTCCTCACAAGGCTCAGATGCTGGCAAGTTCCTGGATGTCTAGTGGGTCTCCTGGCCTTTCAAAGCTCCACCTACCAGGATGTAGCCTAATCTGTGCTGTCTCCTGTGCTCACTCATCTAAGACCTGAGAAAAATGAGAGGCAGAAAAACATCAGAACTATGCATTTGGAACTTCATGGTACTTAGGTGAGAAAGAGTCCCTGAGGCTCCTCCTTTTCCCAGGGGTCCACAGCAAATAGTCCTCTTCAATTGAAGGTTGCCAGGGAAAGAGAGTTTCCTTATTGTTTGTGCCATTCATGTACATGTGACTTTTGCCCAGGATGGTTCTCTGCATGGATGTAGACTACTCACCTCTCTCTAGCAAAAACCTAAAATTTGTAGCAGACTGAAAAATGATCACGAAATAGAATTAAGGGGCAGCTAGGTGGCTCAGTGAATAGAGCACCGGCCCTGGAGTCAGGAGGACCTGAATTCAAATCCTACCCCAGACACTTAACACTAGCTGTGTGACTGTGGGCAAGTCACTTAACCCCAATTGCTGCCCTCCCCCCCCACAAAAAAGAAATAGAATTAAAAATTACAGTAAGTGCCTTTACCACTGAAGAACCGCAAAATATTGGCCAAAAGCCCATGGGAAAAAGGAAAGGCTTGCTTGCAAAGCCAGAGTTAGGCAAGCCAACCAGTACCTTCAAACACAGAGACACATGTAGATAAGGGGAAGGTAAGAAAGTAAGCATTTACACAGTACCTAGTATGTACTTTTTACTGAGTGCTGAGTGCGTTTTACAAATTTTATCTCATTTGAGCCTCATATTATTATACCTATGTTACAGTTGAAAAAACCGAGGCAAACAGATTAAGTAACTTCCTTAGGATCACAGATCTAGCAAATGTCTGAATTTGAACTCAGGTCCTCCTGAGCCCAGGCCCAGTGCTCTAACCACTGTCTGACCAGTTGCAGCTGAACCACATGTAGTGTGAAAAACTCCGTGTTTGAAAGCATCAAGAGTAGAGGGACCCCTTGAGAAAAACCCAGAAATGTCAGAAAGTCCCCGAGTGATTAGAAAGCTACAAGGAGGGTACTTTGGAAACTAAGGAAAACAATATTTGCCAGAATGGTAAAGCAGCACCAGGCCCGGACAGTCCAGGTGCTCCGGACATCAGAAGTCCTATCAGTCTGCCTTGAGATAAAATAGTATTAATGTGAAGTCCTTTATAAGACTTTTCAGGGCATCTCAACATTATAGCTATAGCTCTACTGGTTAAGGTTATGAAGGCAATCCTAGACCAGGAAACAGAGAATAGCCAAGTGGCTTACATGGGGAATTAAACTCTTTAACCCTGAATAAAATGCAAACTTCTTTGGCATTCAGGAGGCTTAACAGTTTAGTGTCTTATTTTTCTAGCCATAAGTCAGGTTTCTTCTCACTGTGCTTTTACTGAAACAATCTCTTCTTGAATGCAAAGTTCACCCTCCAATTTCCATGTTATTGCTCACCCAGTTTCCTATACTTAAATTGTTACTCCTTCCTCTTTATATTTTGAATTTCTTAGTTGCCTTTGCTGCTGCCCCTGGCCAAAATTAACATGACCCCCACCCTGGCAATTATTTCTCAGGGAGATTAGTCAGCACTCCCTCTTACTACTCGCTGGAATCTGAATCTTTTCAATAAGTTGGGTTCCAAAATAATCTTGGTGCGGCTAGGTGGCACAGTAAATAGAGCACCAGCCCTGGAGTCAGGAGGACCTGAGTTCAAATCCAGCCTCAGACATTTGACACACTTACTAGCCGTGTGACTTTGGGTGAGTCACTTAACCCCAATTACCCTCCAAAAAAGCAAAAACATGGAGGATGAAGGATGGCCTGGAGTAGGGAGAGACTTGTGGCTGGTAGACTAACCAGCAGGGTATTGCAATAGTCTGGGAGTGGAATGATGAGGTCTTTCACCAGGATGGCAGCAGTATCAAAGGAGAGAGAGGGCTTATTCAAGAAAGGTAAAATTGACAGGCCCTGAAAACAAGGTACATAGGAGGTGAGAGATAGTAAGAAATCTAGGATGACACCTAGGTTGGGATCCTGGGATACTGATGAAATGGTGGTGTCCTCAAAAGTAATTATTTCATATACATTGTATTCACTTATCTGTGAATTGTTTTATTGTTCTAATAGAATGGGAGCTCCTTGTAGGCAGAAATTATCTTGGTTTTGTATCTGTACCTGCAACACCAGTGCCCAGAACATACTAGCCATTTAATAAATACTTATCAATTGATTGGTGGATTGAAAAAATGAACTCCATCACAAGTGGGTTTTCTTTTTTCTTTTGCAGATAAAGTGTATAATAAAGGTTACTTCTGTTATACAAATTGAAAATTCAAATAAATAATACAACATTAATGCCACTAATTATCAGCTGTTTACTGTAACAGTTTTCCTAAATGAAGTTTGAATTCAAGAGTCATTTTGTTGTCCTGTTAAGTTAATAAAAAGATCCATTAACCTGTACCTGTACTGAAAAATAGTAAAATTAAAACTGTCCGGGCCAAAGTAAGTGAAAAAGTTGTTTTTGTTGCTGGCTTTTGTTGCTGTTATTGGCCTGTTTTTTTCTAACAGTAGATTTGTAGATCATAATATCTTTATCTTCACACACAAAGTTCAGAATTTGGCAATTTCAAACTGACGGGGTTTAATTATGTAACTGTCATTTTTATAGCTAAGCTTCAAGATTGATTACAAGATAGTTGTATCTTTTTTTTTTCTTTTTGGAGGGCAATTGGGGTTAAGTGACTTGCCCAAAGTCACGCGGCTAGTAAGTGTGTCAAGTGTCTGAGGCTGGATTGGAACTGAGGTCCTCCTGACTCCAGAGCCAGCGCTCTATTCACTGTGCCACATAGCCGCCCCAAGATAGTTTTTTCTTAACGAGAAGGAAGAATTGCCAGATGAATCCTCTCCAACTGGCCCATTTCCTTCTTTTAAAAATGCATCTTCTCCTTTGAGGTCGTTGTCATAAAAATTCCTGATCCTCATTGAATTGAAAAGTAAGAGGTAAGGACCCAACACTAACTCTGAGTCCTATACGCCAATTGTCTTAGCTCTATTTAGGGCCAAGGGCAGCTAGGTGGTGCAGTGGATAGAAAATGGGACCTGGAGTCAGAATGGCTTGAGCTCAAATCCGACCTCAGATACTTACTAGCTGTGTGACCCTGGGCAAGTCACTTTACCCTGTTTGTCTCAGTTTCCTTGTATGTAAAATGAACTGGAGAAGGAAATGACAAATCGTTTGCCAAGAAAACCCCAAAAGAAGCCACAAGAAGATGGACACTGCTGAAAAAATGAACAAATTCAGGGCTAACCTTTCAGGAAGGCAGAATAGGCAGGTGAAGAAGGCAACTAAGAAAAGCCAATCTGAGGTGCATGGCACCACTGTCCCCTTACTTCAGACATAAAATTATCATCATTTAGTCACTCTCTTTTTACTAAGTTGTGACATTTCTAGAATAATCCCTTTTATCTCTAAATCCTATGACACCTAAACCTACTCTTGGGAAAGGTTTTGATGATTTTGTTCACACTTTTGTACAACTCAATTAAAATGATCTGACTCAGAATTACAAAATGATAGAACCAGAAGAGAACTTAGAGATCAGACAGTCTAACCCTTTAATTTTACAAATGAGAAAACTGAAGGACAGTGACTTATCCAAGGTAGGTAGCATCAAAGTATCAAAGCCAGGACTGAAGTGAAGCCTTTTAATTGCCATGGCCTTTCTTGCATGCCATGCACATAACTCTTCCCTCTAATCCTTCCACCATCTTGGAAAAGCAGGAATAGCCATTGTAGGAGGACTCCTTTTCAATATATTGTTGAAAAACATTTTTCTGTCACTTTTGTCTTGTACAATAAAATTTGTGTGATGAATAGATTGATTGAATGTATAATAATAATAATAATAATAATAATATGAGGCATATATGGTGTTACCTGCTTATATTGTCCTGTTTTCCAGAAATTCTTGCAGCTTCTTAGCCTGTTCTTCATAGTTTTTCTTGACTACAGTCATGTCCATGTCAGATAAGTATAAAATTGAGCAAGCATCCTTTTCAAAAAATTTCTGGCTTTATCTTTGCAAGCTGTGGGGTTGAGAAAGAGTTGCTTTCTTCACTTGTGCGTTGGAAGGAATGAGTTGATTTCCAAATTATTCATATATTCACATGAGTTTGTCTAAATGCAGCTTGTAGGGAGACATGAATAAGTATCTTTGGAAACTTTCCCATTCCTCTCCAAGGAAGATTTTGGTTCCTGACTGGAAGGCAGGCTTCTAAGAGATCTCTCCCTAAACAGATCTTAGAACAAGGATGGGGAACCTGTGGCTATGCCTGTGACCTAGAACTTTGTATGTCTTCTCTGAAGGCAGAAGAACAATTCTCCTCTCCCAGGATCACACCATCTCCACCTCTCTCACAGTCATGGAGTGTTGAGAAATCATTCTCTTTACCAACGAAGAGAGTCTTGTGCAAATATACTAGGTTTGAATCTGAATTTACAAAAATATTAATATTACTTGTGAATGAGAAGGGCTATATCCAAAGGGAGGAATTAAAGAACCAAATCAGTAATTATTTTATATTGGTTTTATTTTGTATCAGGTCTTGAAATTCCAAACCTCCTTCCCTCCCTTCTCACCTCTCAAGTCTTAGACTTGGTAAGATTGAGCTGCTTGCACACAGGCATGGAGAAAATCTCTGTTACTGTTCAATTAATTAATTAGTATGACAGTCTGTTTTCTGTACGCTTCTAAAAAGTAGGGACACAAACTGGGTATGGGCTGGTATTACTTCTGCAGCACTTCAAATGTCATCTGAGAAACCCACCAAATATATATCCTGCTCACACCCACACATCAAAGAAAAGAAAAGGCAGTGGTGGGTGTGCATGGAAAAGAATTACCAGTTTAAAGTAAAGTTTGTAGTATAACTAATAGCCTTTTGTAATTCTGTGGAATTCTATGGAAACCACAAACTCAGTTCAAAATGAGCATTTTTGTTGTTGTCATTATCCAAAAACCTGAGGGGAAGGAAAGAATTCAGCCTTTGCAGAAAATGAACTTGACTTTTAAGTTATACAGCTTGGCTCTTTTTCTGTTTCATTTCTCAGAAATAAAGATTATCTGTTTCAACTATTCCCACTTTCCAAATGACATTATGAATCACATCCTGTATTGACTGCACCCTATTATTTATTTATTTAGCAAACATCAGCTTAAAGAATTCATCCTTCTTTTGCTGCTTCAGAATCTTAAAGAAAGAAGAAGAAGAAGAGAGGTTCTGATAAGCACAAATAATGAATCTCCTGAAGTGGTCACATGAATTTTAGTTCACACTTTTTGAAGTTATAACCATGTAAAATATGGTCATTGGTTTCAGTCCAGTGGAAATATGCAGTGTAAATGTGAACAATGCAACCACTTCAGAGGATTCATTATTCATGCTAATCATGTATTTTAATGTCATCTACTAAGAATGTCATGATATGACCACTTCCATCTTAACATCCATGAGTCATTAGATTTGTGATCTCATAAATGGGATCTCTCCCATTTATGTCTCCCATCTCTAGCCACCAAATGTCCTCAATGCCTAAAATGCACTCTGTCTTCACCTGCACTTCTTAAAGGCTTCATTTCCCTCCAGATTCAGCTCAAGCAAGCACCACTTTGGATCTGACGTTTTTCCTGATCGCCTCCCAATAGCTTCCTGTGCCTCCATCCCCAAAATTATATTAGCTATTTTGTATATATTCATTTATGTGCATTTTATCTCCTCTAGAAAGATTATAAAATCTTCAAAGACAGCAACAATTTTATTTTTGTCATTGTAATCCCAGCAGTATCTGGAATATGGCATGTTTTAAATAAATGCTTATTGGTTCCTTGGCATACATTTAGATGAAAAACCTACAGTAGGATTCATTGTGTATATGTTCCTATTTTCCTGATGTGGAAATGTAGGTTAAGTGACTTGTCTAGGGTCATATAGCTTGTACGTATCTGAGGCTGGATTTGAACTCAGGTCTTCCTGACTCTAGGCCCAGCTTTCTACCACTGTGCTACTAGCTGCTTTGCAGCATGCAAAGAGCTATGTATATATAAGATATAAACAGGGTAAATGGGAGGTATATGAATAATTTGGTTGTTAAAATACCAAGCATAAGATTATATATGAAAAAATAATAAAATCCACTTGCGAAGAAAGAGTTTTACAGATAAAATGTGAAGGGGAAACAAACTATTCAGAGAATGGGTAAAGAAATGACTGAAGCATCATGGCACTGCAGTTTATCAGATTATTTGCACATAACTGTTTTTAGAGTTCTAGAGGTCAAAACCGATAAGATTACACACAAAATTACTCTTTGAAGACTATGGAAAGGTTAAATAAGGACTATGAAATTCCTATTTGATCTTTTTAAAAGGTAGATTTTGTGAGTTTTACCTCATAAGGAAAAGATGAGTCACTGACCACCATGAGACTCTGATTTGAGGATTTGAGAGTAGTGAAAAAACCACCTGTGAAAGAGAGGAAGTATGAAGAAGCCAACAGTAAGGTTGAAGCTGGTATGCTGGGAGCCTGAGGATTGAAAGAGATGTATTGCTTTGATGATTTCCTTGGGGGTGGGGGCCAGGGATTTAGGAGAGGCTGGAGGAGTTTCTAGAAAGCTCATTGGAAAAAGAGCTAAATTTTCCTGCTATTTGAATGTATTGCCTTCCAGTACCATCTACAGTGTGAAAGCCTGGAAAAGTCTGGAAGGTGCTTAGTTGCTGTCTACTGTTCTCGCTAGACGGAGAAGAAGAAACAGAGGAGAAAAGAAAGGTTTCTTATCTGCTTCACTTTAAGAAGTATGGGGTATATGGAGTGTTCATACCTGTGGTGTGATGACTTATTGGGCCCTTTTCAGTTCAACTCATCCATCTCTGGTGTTTACCTATGACCCAACTCTCATCTCTGACTCTAAGAAGCTGTAGCATGTGCGGCAGCCATACATGCTGGTAAAACCATCCAAGCAGACAGGCTAATTTAGATTGAGGGTGACTGATAGGCCTCAGACCCTGGGTGAGTTGGAGGATGTTTACCCCAAGCATGGGAAGATTTTCCCCAGCAAAACAGGTGGATGAGAACAATTTTTTCCAACATCCACGAAGATGACTGAAGTAGGTGCTGTGAGTGCTTAGAGCCTGGTCAGACACAGAAGATGCGATGATCCTCCACTGCATTGTCTTTTGTCTTGTCCCTGAACTTCAGTGTCTCTGGAAGAAAGAATGAGGCTGACAACTTTGTGCAACTCTGCCTCTCTTAGATCCAACTCCTGAGTAAGTCAAGACATCACCCTTGTAATGTCCTCCATCCTCTTCGAAACAGAGGAAAAACACCACTTTAAGAAGAGGTTTGTAACAGGCTGCACAAAGCAGAGTCCTATTGAGTCAAGATCTGGCCAGCTTTATCTGCATTTCCTAACAAGTTAACCTGAGGAGCTTCGTGGTTCTCTGGCTTAAGCTGCTAGCATTGCATGACATATTTTTCACACCCTGTTAAGGAGGAGGATGGTAGCTAAAAAAAAAACCCCAAACCAAAAAAATAAACTTATTGCTTCATCAGCTTGAGAGAAGAATGAGAAAAGGATATGCCTAACAGCAGAGCTATTAGAACCAGAATGGGAGCAGCTAGTAGAGAAATGACTTTCTGTGGCGCAGATTTTTTCTGAAGGGATTAAGGCCTTGCAGTCCAGAGTTGCGAGATGTCCTAGGCATGTGGATTTTTATTGCTCACATGCCTCCCTATTCAGTTTCTCTAAGTGTATACCCAGTCTCCCCTTCAGACACTAGGTACATTGAGTACCTATGAACAGGGATTTGATGCAGACAGTTCATACTGACTCACAAAAGCTGATTGTGATATTTTCAGTGTGAAAATACCACCTTGGAAATTGGGAAATGCTACAAATAGGGGTTAATTATTTATTTATTTCATTGTCTGGACTTAAGAAAGTGATGGAGAAAATGTTAATAGTGTAGATTAAACTTAAAAGGGTGGAGAACACATAGCTAAATATTCACAAGCATATCCTTTTGTATAATTTAGGCTTATAGGTAGGCCATGATGTTTTGGTTACTTCTGCATTTACATTATGTTGAGTAATTGTGATATTATGATTGTTCTTGTTTTTGCCTATTGTTAAATAAATGTACTTAAGAATTAATGGTGTCAGGGGGTGGCTAGGTGGCACAGTGAATACAGCACTGGCCCTGGAGTCAGGAGGACCTGAGTTCAAATCTAGCCTCAGACACTTAAAACACTTACTAGCTGTGTGACCTTGGGCAAGTCACTTAACCCCCAATTTCCCTCCAAAAAGCAAAAAAAAATATTTTTAAAAAAAGAGTTAATGGTGTCATGACAGATTTTGTGTAAATTTGAAGCGCAACGGTGTCAACTCAGGAGCTACAATGTCAAATAGTAGGAATGTATTCTCTCCCTTTCCCCATCTACAACACTTATTTATCAACATATTTTTTATTATTAACATCATTCCTTAGTTCTTTCCGGAATGGTTAGACCGAATCACAGCTACACTGATGGCACACTACTATGTTTGAGGCATTTTGAGTCACAGTAATAATTCCTCTTCAGGAGTCCCAGACCTACTAGTGTGAACTGAGGTCGGGGTATATCAATCAGCTCAGAGAGAGCTGTGACGTTTGTGGTGTTAAGACAAAATTTATCAATAATAATAACGTTCTTTTTATTTTATTCCGCATCAAATCATGCAAGTCGTCTATGTGGATCTGAATTCTCCCTATTCTTTGTTTTAAAACAGTAGAATTCCGTTATACTCATGTGCCACAATTTGTATGGTTATTCCATAGCTGAGCAGCATCTGCACTATTTTTGGTTCTTCGGTACCACAAAAAATGCTACCACAAATATCTTGGTAAATACGGGATCTTTCAGTCTCTGACCTCTTTTGCCGTATAATCTTAGTAATAGGATCTCTGTGTCAAACTATGGACATTTTAGTAATTTTTTTAGCGTAATTCCTTAATGCTTTGCCGAATGGTTACGTTAGACCAAATCACAGCTGTACTGGTAGTACACTCCCATGTTTGTCTTTCTAGAGCCTCTCTTTAAAATGGCTACTTCCCTTTTGTGTCAAGTTTGCCAATTTATTGAGTGAGAAGTGAAACCCTAGAGTTGTTTCAGTTCGTATCTCTCTTACTATTAAAGCTGGGGAAATCTTTCGTGTGATTTTTATTTTTATTAGTTTGCAATTCTTCAAGAACTTTTCATATTTTATACTTTCTAGTTGTGTAATTGTGGTCCTCGTCCTTGTAAAATGGGGGCATTGAACACAATGATCTTAAAGACCCCTTCTAGGTCTAATCCTGTTTTATATGATCTTGATCTTTTACCTTATCTACAAAAGACTATGAATTAGAAAAGTGAGTTTAGAATTTCCACAATAACAGCCAGATTGTTATGGAGCAAAGTTTTCTCTGTTGTTTCATTTTTTTGTTTATTTGTTTTTGGGAGGGGGGAAGGCGAGGCAATTTGAATTAAGTGACTTGTCCAAGATCACATAGCTAGTAAGTGTCAAGTATCAGAGGTCAAATTTGAACTCAGGTCCTCCTGACTCCAGGGCTGGTGCTCTATTCACTGTGCTACCCCACTGTTTGGTACCATTGTGGGTTTTTTTTTATTTTTAAAGGAATATTAGATGATTTTGATAAATTTAGATGATTTATTGAAGGAAATATTTGCTTTACTGAATCAAAATTAAAAAAAAAATCAATAAGGGGTGGCTAGGTGGCACAGGGAATAGAGCACAAGCCCTGGAGTCAGGAGGACCTGAGTTCAAATCCAGCCTCAGACACGTAACACTTGCTAGCCATGTGACGCTGGGCTAGTCACTTAAACCCAATTGACCAGCCTTCCCCCCTCCAAAAAACAAAAACAAAAAAATAATCAATAAACAAAAATAAAGTGGATCTTATGTTCTCTACAATCTTTCACTCAATCGTCATCTGGACAACTGTATGGTATACTGGACAGCCATATGGTATACTGGACAGAGCCCTGGACTTAGGTCAGGAAGACCAGAGTTTGAATTCTGTCTCAAATGCTTTCTAGTTCTATGACACTGGGCAAGTTATTTAACTTCTTGCAGACTCAGTTTTTCTTCTGTATAATATGGAAATAACAACAGCACCTACAATACAGGGTTGTAGTGATTTTCAAAGGAGATAACACATCCAAGGCAATTTGCAATCCTTAAATCACTATATAAATGCTATTATTAAACTATATGAATGTATAGATATGGTCTATTGTAGAATGAATATTGTTTTTAAAAGTCTCCTTGTTTCGTTCTTGTAACTTCAGTGAAAATATCCTTTGTGAAAGCATAGTATTCTTTTAAAAGACTGTGTAAAAGTGGGAGAGTAGGTTTGGAGTTGACAATACTTAATAGTCTCTTGTTCACCTATGACAGTAAGGTTTGGGATATTTTTTCCTAACCTTTTGGTTTCAGATATCTTGAAAATCCATCTTTCAGCATCATTAAAATGATGTGATCTCTAGTGTGTACCTTCCATGTGTTCTCACTCTAATCTACCTTCTCTTCTTGGTTTTGTTTTGTTCAATGTGATTTCTATTCAGGTTGCTTTGGGAAATCACATAGGGTTTTTAATGATCCCAAGCTTTTCCCTGAAAAAAGACCTATATTTTAAATGCCAAAATTATACCAGTGATGACAGTCACCCAAAGGATAAAAGAGAGGGCATGTGGTCATGAGTAGGCTGTAGCACAATACTAACCAAGGCTTATGCAAGAGGACCAGCATGAAAAAGAAGGTAATTGCTGCTTTACAACACAGTTTGTGAGCTGGTAACGAACCCCCACTGTTTTACAAGATGTTTTTGAACTTTTGTTCTTCTGTGTGAATTTTGTTTTTATTATGACTTGTGCTGTAATGTATCACCCCAGCAATGTGACTGGTGTGATGGTGAATATAAGAATTAATTTATATAATGTCATCTTTGTTACTTCGCAAAACCCACTTATGGACATTGAATCTCTTCTCACTTATTTAGGTTTTCTTTTATTTCTGTGAAAATTTTCTTGTAGGATCTTAGACCATCTAGATCTTGAATCTATATTTTTAAGGGATCTCAGAAACAATCTAGTCTGATCCTCACATTTTACAGAAAAGGAAGCTGAGAACCAAGAAGGGCAAGTGACTTGCCCAAGGTCTCACTGGCAAGTAAACATCAGAGGATCTCTAATTACGAAGTTAATATACTTTCAATGTACTACACATAGTCTTGTGTATTTGATAGGTTAATTAAATTCAATTATTTTTGTCATTTTGTACCACAAAAAATATTATGTCATTATTTTAAATGGTATATGTCTTGTTATGCCTTCCTAGAACTCTCTCCTTCCTCATCTTGCCTTCTGGCTTCCCTGGATTCTTTCAAAGGCCCAGCTAAAATCTTAATTTCTTCAAAAAGCTTTTCCCTGTTCCCATTGTGCTAATACCTTCCCTCTGTTGATTATCACCAATTTATCCTGTATTGCTAGCACTTAACACAATGCCTGACACATAATGGATGTTTAATAAATGCTTGTTGGCTAACTGATAGATTCATGGTTATTATTAGCAACGTAGAAATACTAATTTTTTTAAAAATCTGTGCTTATTTTATATTCTACTACTTTACTAAAGCTCTTAATTTGATTATTTTTTGGCTGATTCTCTAGGGTTTTCTAAGAATACCATTATGTTATGGTCAAAAAGAGATAAATTTTCCTCCTCTTTGCCAAAGCTCATTCTTTTAATTTGTCTTGATTTATTGTTGTAGCTCACATTTCTAGTACTATGTCAAATAATACATGTGATATTGGGAAATATTGCTCTGCTGATTATGCTTTTCTCAAAGTATTCTCAAATACTTCTAAAATTCCTCCATTATGAATATAACTCATCTTTGCTCTGCCCATAGTCAAACAAATACAGTGATAGAAATGTATATCTTTGGGCGTGGTAGACTGTACCAAACTTCCCAAGATTCCTATGCTCTTTTTCTTGACCTTAAATGGACTTCTTGGGGAAAAAAAAACAATATGGTGGCTATAGGGGAAAAAGTCTTTGAGAGTTAAGAAAGAGACAAGATGGGGCATTCCTGGGACTCCATTCTGGGTCTTTCATTCAGAGAGAAGAACAATGGCCTGAAGTAAAGATCATTGGAGGCTATTGGATTAGGAACTGAAGATATCTAATCCTGCCTTTCTGACCAGATGAAAAAATGAGACACAGGCCTTGAAGCTAGTGAGGATCATCAAAGCAGTCAATACTTTTCTTTTTCTAATCTAGGTCAATCTAGGAAGAGGTCTTTTTCCCCCACCATTCGCCAGGAAATCCCATCACTTTCTGCTTTCCCCAATGTCACTCCTTGATTACTAAACCAAGCAACAAGCACTGGGGACTTTTGATTTCCCTAATTGTTCATTTTCATGTTTGTGGTATTTAAATTGTTGTTATTAAACTTGTTGACCAACAAACTTGGGCTACTGTCATTGATTACTGAAGGCAAAGACCAGGACAGGAAGTTGTAATGTTAGTGAAATCGGAAGATCTTCCATGCCCCTTTCTATTGGCACCTAGTAAAGGCACTTAGCACCTCAAAGGCTTAGCTCCTTACTTCCAGTTAACTCCTTGGGAGTAGTTCACACCTTAACAGGAAAGGGTTGAACAGGGAGGAGCTACTTGGGAGTAGTTCACACC
>CM053599.1:94106330-94141424 GCA_028646575.1 Pseudocheirus occidentalis
CACTTCACTTAGCATTGGTTCATGTAAATCTTTTTTAAAATTTGTTTTCTTGTTTACATTGTTCATTTTCATGAGATTTTTGAGTTACAAATTTTCTCCCTGTCTTTCCCCTACCCCACCCCAAACCAGCGATCCCACTGTGGAGCCCCTCCCCTGGTCTGCTCTCTAACTTTCTGGTAGGGCAGGGAGGGTCTCCCTATCCCAGCCCCTGTATATCTTGATTCCTAGTTTCAGATATTGCAGAGCTTTAAATTCTAGATTCTTTCTGTTCCTCCCTTGTCACCCATCCCCGCTGGAAGGACAACCAATTCAATACAGGCTGTGTAGGTGTTATTATACAGGACATCTTCCCAGTGGACATATTGTGACAGTGATCATATGTCCCTCCTTCCTATCCCTCCCCCTTGTTCTGTTCTCTATCCTGTCCCTGTCCCTTTATTGAAGTGTGAGCATCCAGCATCCCTCCCCCAGAGTTTGCCCTCCCTTCAGTTCATGTAAATCTTTTCAGGTTTTTTTGAACTCCACTTGCTCATCATTTCTCATGGAACAATAGTATTCTATTACATTCATATACCACAACTTTTTCAGTCATTTCCCAATTGATGGGCATCAATTTGGGATAGTTTTGGATCATTTTCTTTATTTCCTTTCCATTTGTTATAAAATATCCTTTTCTCATTTTTGATTCTTTTTGTTTGGGTTTACTTTCTCATTTTTAAAAAACCAAACTGCAATTTTATTTTGTTGCTCTTTAAAAAGCAGCTCTTTATTTTGCTTAAATTACTGTTAACTTTTAGTTCTGCTTAGCTCATCTTTATACTGAAATTTTTTTCCCTTTCATGATTATTTTGAGATTAATTTGTTGGTTTTCTAATTTTTTTAAAATTATACACTCAATTCGTTAATGTTTTCTTTTTCTCTTTTTAAAAGAGAATGTAATTTAGTTAATGTAACACTCTCTCCTTCCCTTTTGGGACATGTGCAAATATACTCTGTCTGCTTCCAGTTCTATATGACTCATCAATGTATTGAATCTTCCTGAATGGTTGTTGAACCAGAAATGTCAATGGTTCAGGGTACCACACCTGGAAGAGGAAGATTTGGCTTTTGCCTGACGGGTTTCTGGGAGACAGCTTTTGAAAAGATGAGATGTGACTCTAATTAGAGTTAGGAGAAGGAAGGGGTTTTCCCTACCTTGGCATAATAGGGGGGGGGAGGGGAGAGAGACTGCTAGACCACCACTCCTGATATGAAGCATGGATTCAGCTAGCTGGTAGGGCAGGGAGGTTATCCCTTTCTCTATCGTAGGTCTCTGGATACTTTGCTTCTTCTTCTGTTACTCTTTTCCTCTAGCATTGACCTTGTAAAGACAGAAAGGCTCTGGACCTATTTAGCACTAACAGGGTTGAGCTTGTGATAAGGAAAACCTTGGCATAGGAAACATTGGCATTGAAGCAAGAGGCTGTCCAAAAGAAAGTTCCACTTGGCTATTTGACCAGGCAATGCCAGTGCAGAGGTGAAATCTAAATTTACTATTTAATAGCCTTGGAAATACTATGTTCAAATGAAGCTTAAGTATTAGCCTTTCAACTGAAGGTACTAGTAGTGATACATTAGTATATTCTCTTTTCACAAATTTATGATGCTTTATTTAATATTTCCTTTTCTAGGTGGGAACAAACTGTGTATCCATACTTGAATCATGTTTATACTTTCAGTACCATTTTTACTTCCCCCTTCTCCCCAGCCTTGCTAGAGAAAACCTTAGTATTTGAGGCCATAACCACAGTAACTTCATAACTGGCAACTTTCCCTAGAGTAGCCAGGACTGAGTGAATGTGAAATTGGAGTCTTCTTCCCCTGTAGAAATGTCAGGCACCACCGAGCAGTGAACACGATACCTAACTGCAAGGCCGGGTACAGAGCTTAAAGGAAAAGGTACTGAATCCCTGTCTATCCTAGTAGTGGTTACCTCTAGCCTCCAATCTAGAGTAATATACTTGTTTTGAGATATTAAATTTCCTCTAAGACCACTTTAGCTATGTCCCACATGTTTTGGTATATTAACTCATTGTTCTAATTTCCTCTAATGCAACTTTAAGTTTATTGTTTCTATGATTTGTTTTTTGATGTATTAATTATTTAGGTTATCATTGCTTAATCTCCATGTTAGTCTGTACATTTTGTTCTTATTTTGTTTATTAATTATAATTTTAATACATTATAACCTGTAAAGAGTATTTAAGTTTTCTCCATTTGTGTATGTATTCATAAGTTTTTGTGCCTTAGAATGTAGTCAATTATAGGTCTAAATTCTACTAATCTAATTTTGGGGTTTTCATTTCCAACCTAGTCTCTACCGGATACGTAAAATTGAAAATAAATGGAGTTTTAGAATTTTTAAGTAAGTAGTCACATTTCATTTTTATTAGATTTTGAGATCTTTATTCTAAATATAATTTTATTTTAAAATGCCTAAAACTTTGAGCCTCTATGGAGACTATTTCTCAAGTTTAAATTTGAATTAAAGCTGTCAGCAGCCAGCAGAAGAAATCTTTACTAACATTTTAATGATTAAGTCATTCATCATTAAACCAGTGGACATTGGGGACCTAGAAGGGACTCATCTCTGATATGTGTGTAGACGCAGAGGAGGTGGGGGGAAAAGAGAAGGAAGAAAGGAAGCATCCATGGGGGAAAAATCAAGACTGAGGATATGGAATCAACTCTCAAATCCAGAATTAGAATCCAGTGTTTGCACAATAATTACGTATGAATAGACATCTGAGATTCTTGACATTCCCTACTTAGAATACACTTGACTCTTAGTGGGAAAGAAATAAGGGAAGTACAACCAAACTGTGCATTCCTAAGGGTACACAAATATTAATTTATGCAGTTGGACTACTTTCAAGATATGCTATAACCTGAATGTCTTCCATATGACTTATTTTAGGACTTATGGTTAAAATCATTGCTTGAATAGAGGCAGGAAGCCCACTTTCCAAACACCTACTGCAGTAAAAACTAAAAACATCATCAGAACAAATAATGATCAAGAAATCCAATGAGAAACTCTAGTAAATTATTTCAGCTATCTCAGAATTACACAAAAAGTCATCCACAAGACCATAGACAATAGGAAAGGAGACTCATCCAAAACCCTATCAAAATGTAGGCAAACAAGATGGTAGTTTCTTAGACTGAACAGACACAGGTCTGAGGAACTCCAAAAGGCCCTGAAGAACTAGAACTCTGAATTTCTAAAATCAAGGTGGGGAGAGAAGATGGGGGTGGTTACAACTACCAGTGTTCTTAGCATAAACATACCATGGGAGTTGGAAGAATCCAAGCAACCCAGGTGGAGACCAGACAGGGTTAACTACCCAGAGTTCACTAGGAAGTAAAATCTGATCCAGACACAAAATTCCAGTTCAGGAATTAGAGCTGGAAACATGAGTAAATAGAAGAATATACTGGTTGCTATAAAGAATTATTACAGATCCTGAGATAGCCAAATATCCAACCAAGATGGGAGTAATTATAACAATGCAGGCAAAGAGCCAAAGAAAAAAATTATTTTCCACAAGGACTACTTTAATACCTGGAAGATATGTTACAAAATATAAAGAAGGAAATAATTATAAGGAGAATAGCTTAGAACAGGAACTTCATAGGACTATAGAATGACAGATTTAGAGCTAGAAGAGATCTCTGTTACTGTTTTTCAGTTTCAATTGAGTGCAACTCTTTGTGACCCCATTTGGGTTTTTTTTGGCAAAGATATGATGGAGTGGTTCTAATTTCCTTCTCCAGCTCATTTTATAGATGAGGAAACTGAGGCAAACAGGGTTAAGTGACTTACCTGGAGTCACACAGCTAGCAAGTGTTTGAAGCCAGATTTGGACTCAAGAAGATGAGTTCTATTCATTCACTCTATTCATTGCACCACCTAGGTGGCCTTCCTTGATCTCCCCAGTTCTTTATAAGGGTATTGGGATGATGAACCTTCTCTTCTAGAGAAGTGAGCCTGAGTTACTCTACTTTTTTCTCTATCTCCTCCAGAGTCTTTCAACTCTTTGAGCACTTATTTCTATTCTAAAGGCCAAGTCCGAACTGGCCTTATCAGAATCAATGGGCTTGGATATACCATTGCATCTACAGTCACAGAAAAAAAAAAAAAGGTTTCATTCTTTGACCTTGATAACTTGGTTAACAAGGAGTTAACCTTGACCAAGCTCCTCTTGGGAACACCCACTATATTCCTAGTAGCAGAAACTAGAAATAATATTGTATCCAGTGACTGGAGAATGATTGAGCAAATTGTGGTTCAGTCCTCAGTGTCATTCTGAGGGGTGGGTGGGTCCTAAATTCCAAAGAAAATAGTCTGGTGGTTTTTTTCCCCTTAAACATTCTGATTCATTATTCCTCAAACCTGAAGTCTGAAGGAAAATCTCTTTAAAGTTTAGGTTGGAATCATGTCTATGCTTTCCCCTAAAGGGATTAACAGGTTTCCTACCAGGAAAGTTACGCAATGCAAGAAAGTAATCAATGTCAGACATACATTACCAGAACTATTTATTTTCTCTGCTACAAAGGAAATGCTTAAAATATAAAAGGCTCATAAGGTCATACTGATAAATACTTAAATTATAAAACAGTTACTTAACATTCCTACTATATAGCACTCTTCTGGGAGTTAAAGACTGCTGGGAGATATTTCATTTTTATCTCAGGCCTTTGAGGTATGTGGAGATTATAAGTTGGGATCTCCTAGGCAGCTATGTGGATCAAGTACCGGGCCTGGAGTCAGGAAGACCTGAGTTCAAATCTGACTTTGTACACTTATTAGCTATGTGACCCTGGGCAAGTCACCTAACCTCTGTCTGTCTCAGTTTCCTCATCTGTTCCTATTAACATTATCCTATTATTAGGATAATAACAGGACCTATCCTCTAGGGCTGTTGTGATGATCAATTGAGATAATATATGTAAAGTGCTTAGTGAAATGCCTGTCATGTGGTAGGTACTTAATAAGTGCATATTCCCTTACTTCTTCCTATCACAGTAATTCATGTCTCAGGCTTTCTTAGTCTTGTCAGCTGTAGTGTCATTCTGGTGGTGGCCATCTCTTCCAAGAAAGTTGTCAGGGAGATCATCTCCTGATGAGCAATCAGCACCTGAACCTAAGGACTCCTAATCTGTTGTTCTCACAAGATTGCCATTTAGGAAAGAAATACTCATTGCAGGATTAGAATGGCTCAGGAAAAGAAATACAAAGAAGAGGCAGCAGAAGAAGTTGTTTTGCTTTTGAAGCCGAGTAATTCCTCCTGGCTCTTTGACCAATTGACTTTGATAAAACCCTCCCCCTTCCTAGCAGTCACAGAGTCCAAGGACCAGACAGAAACTTCTATTTATGTTTGTTCTTCAGCAAGAAGTCAGAGCATGTGCATATCACCTGAACTGGTCCAATGCTTAGCTCTCTCTACCCACCCACCCCCATCATAGGGATCTAGGGATCAACTGAGATCTTCCGGTCACCCATGACCCCTTAGCAAGAGGCAAAGCACATATATGCATCATCAGAAGTAGCCCAGAAGCATGCTTAGTCTCTTCACCCTTCTTACATGAACAGAGGGTGACGACCAGATTGACAAAGGGTCTTGTGTTCATGAGTTGAGGACTGGTTGAAGGATAATGTTGTTAAAGTTAGACAAGGTTGCTTGTCCTTCATTTCCAAAGAGAACCAATGACATCACTAGATGATGTCTTGACTTATGTGTGAATAAGGTTGAAATGAGGCAGAGGTGTGCAAAGTCCTTAGCCTCATTCTTTTTTCCTAATTCATCAAATTTCAGAGGCAGGACAAAAGTCAAGATGACTGGAAATGGCCCAGGATGCAGTGGGCGGTCTTGAATTCTTCAATGGCTGACCAAGCTCTAAGCACTCCACAGCACCTGCTTCAGCCACCTTCATGGCTGTTAGAACCAATTGTTCTAATCTTCCCATTCTTCAAGGGGAAGTCTTCACATGCTTGGAGTAGACACCCTACTAACTTAATGACAGGTTTGAGGCTTGTTGATTCCTGCCAACCTGGTTTAGCCTGTCAGTCAAGACAGTTTTACCCAGGTGTGGCTGTTGCTCATACTATAGCTTCTTAGAGCAACAGGTAAGCATTGGGTGGCAGGTAGATACCAAAGGTGGATAAGCACCCCCGAGAAGAGTTCAGCATGTTCCCACACCAGAGGTGCTAAGTCCTTCTAGAATACCCCATACATCCCAGGCAAGCTAGCTACTTGGGATGCAAAGGCAGATGTGAGAAAGTCACTGCCCAAACAAGTATGTGAATATAAGTGTAGCCCTGGTTTCCAAACTTAAAGTGTTTTGCATATTTCATTTGCAGGAGACTCCTAATTCTCCTAAAGAGAATGCTAACATTTTGCTATGTGATTGTGTGAGGGTTAAATTGGTTAGGTTGCTTGGAAGAGAGACACATGTAACTCTAGACTTTCACCAAGAGCAGCTCCAGAGAGGAAAGAGATTTTGGAAGCTGAAGATATGTGGAAGCTGACTCATCAACATGTCCCTGATTTCTAACCTGCCTCTCTAGAAGCTCTGGAGACCTTTCCTTTGGATAAGATTGAGGAATCTCTCTTGGTTTGAGCAATATTTAGTGGAATAGATAGAAATAATTCTGCCACTCCTCTCAAGACTGAAGAAAAGAATTCCCAGCTTACACGATTCCTGGGACCTGTCCAACTCTTCCCAGCATGTGGGAAGGAGTACAGGCACTACTCCCAGACTCTCCTCTTCTCTTCATTGGAATCTTGACCTCAGATCATATCTATCAACATTTCCTGAGAGTCATGCTTCTATACACTGAGATAATCTATATGAACATGCATAGCCTAGATAGGTATCAAACATCTTACTATAGATAATACACACACAATTATTCACATGTACATATACAAAATTGTACATATGCATATACAAGGATGATGGCACTCTCTCTTTAAATTTAAATAGACATAGGAAAGCTTAGCAAAGGAGTGGTTTTAGCAGAAAGACAATGAGTTCTCTTTTGGATATGTTGAATTTGAGATGCCTATGGAACCTCCAGATGGAGAGGTCCAATAGGCAGTTGATGGTTAGGATTGGCGATCAAGAGACAGGAGAAGATTGTATGCATAGTGATAGGAGCTATCAGCATAGAGATGATAGTTTAACCCATGGGAGCCATGACATTGATGAGAGAGGATACAGGGACAGAAGAGAAGATCTGATAGAGAGCCTTGAGATATACTCGCACAAAGGAAGCTAGACACTGATGATCATTCATCAATTTACACTAAGGAGTGGTAGGGTAAAGATAATTCAGAACAATAATGACAAATTTGAGATGATGGCTGTGACTGTGAAAACCACTTCCAAAAGAAGTAAGAAAGATAGGACCAGGTCCCAAGACAGACAAGGAGTTACAATATCCTTATCCTAATATATATTGATCTTATATAAAAGATCTTAATGAAAGATCATGATAATACCTAACGTATGCATGCACTTTGTGGCTTGTCAAGAGCTTCTACAGATATTAGTTCACTTGACCCTCACAACAACTCAGTGAAGGCTGAAGGAAGATATGATTGCTCCCATTTTATAAATGAAGCAGTTAAGAACTTTGTTGTTGTTCAGTCATTCTCAGTTGTGTATAATGTTCCATGACCTCACTTGGAGTTTTCTTGGCAAAGATACCAGAGTGGTTTGCCACTTCCTTCTCCAGCCCATTTTACAGATAAGGAAACTAAGGCAAACAGGGTTAAATGACTTGCCTAAGGTCACACACTTAAATAACTTGTCTGAGGTCACACAGCTAGTTAGTGTCTAAGGTCAGATTCGATGAGTGTCAGAAAGAAGAGACTTCCTGACTCCAGGCCTGGCACTCTATCCACTGTACTACCTAGCTTCCCTTAAGAACAAGAGAGGCTAAATGATTGACCCAGGGTTATATAGATACTAAAGTCAGATATAGGACCAAGGTCGTGGTCTCCTGATATTTAGGATAATACCATTTCCATCAATCTACTTTTTCCCCAATTAAATTCAATCCAACAAACATTTATTAAGCATTTATCATGCACCAGGTACTGGATGGAATTGTGGGGAGCCAAATAGGCCTGATCCAGGACTCATATAAGAGACCTTAATTATGTACCCTAATTCCTCTTGACATGATGTGGCTTGTAAAGGCTGGCTCCCTCCCCCAAAAGAACCTCCAGGGTGCACTTAAAAAGACTTTTGCCTGAGATCCTGACATCAAACTATTGCCCCCAAACTTCAAGACATGTCTCTTATGGTAGAAAGCCAAAATATTTGATTTTGGGGTCAGTTCATATACAAATGTCTTGGAGAAGAGGTTTTGGCCTAGGTTTGTGTTAAACAAACCCGGATGCTTTGAAACCTGCCCTCATTTGCATCATCTTTGTTAATGCATTTAAAATGTTAACCGACACCACTTTTTGGTGCCTAGAAATCAGAAAATTTGATTGTATCTGAGTTACTTCCAGGATACAGCAGACCACTGTAATGATAAAACTATGATAATATCCCAGGATGTGATAAACTAAGCCTATTGATGAGAATACTTGAATCTTTGTCCTTTGGATCTTTAAAAATCTTGTTCATCATCATTAAAAAGAGTTCATGGGTCTTTCTTGAACTACCCACATGGCCTGGTCCTTTTTTAAATTCACATCTTGGATCATGCTTAATGCTGGACATTAAGCAGGCTCCCAAGACAGGGTAGTGGTGGGACAACACACAAAAGGAAGTCAGAAAACCAGGGGTGTGGAGGTAGGACACCACCGGTACTCAGTGAGGGGGCATCTTGTCCTGTGGAATTGAAACCAAGCAGAAATGCAAATGGAAAGTGGGGTCAATGACAAAATCCAAATTCTGCCATCTGTAAAGGAAAGCGTTTCCTCTAGCTCTCCAATCAGAGGGTAGAGAAAGCTGAGGGAGCCAGCAATCTCATAGAATAGCACTGAATGTCAAAGGGAAATCTCAGTGAAATATTAGAAAATTTGAAAATCTTCCTACTGATCCCTATTCTTTTCTTACCCCAGTTTTGTTTGCTGATACATGCCTAGGAGGATTTATTTAATTCAGGGGAAGACTCTTGATGACTTCTGTCTCAGAGGAAAGAGGATAAATTTGTGTTACTTTGGATCAACGTGGTCATGCATTAACTCCTGAAATTAACCTGTCAGTGGGAGATGTAGAATCTGTACTAAGCTGCTGAATCAGTCAAAGAATAAGTAGAACTGATGAAAGGTTTTTAAAAATCATATTAGGTAGTTAAAACTTAGAGTTGTTAATTATAGGGCATTGTTTAGAATTATGTAATTTAGTAACTGAATTGTCTAAACCCTCACCATTTAGCAATATATGCTTGTATTTATATAATAACTGTGGCGTTGTATAGTAGAAAGAAAAATTAATCTGGAGTCAGAAGGGGAAGGAGGAAGGATTAAGCACTTATTAAGTACCTACTGTATAGAGGCACTGTGCTAAGTACTTTTCAAACATCATCTCACTTGATTCTCACAACTCTGTGAGGCGCTCTTGCTATTCCCACTTTACAGTTGAGGAAACAGAGGCAGATAGAGGTTAAATGACTTGTCATGAAATTAGTAAGTATCTGAGGCTGGATTTGAATTTGGGGTCTTCTTGACTCAGTCCCAGCAATCTATTCACTTTCTAGGTCCTAGCTCTGCTGACATGTCAAATGTGTCATAGGAAATGTACAACATAGGAAAATTCAAAGTAACTAGACAAATGTTACTTTATCATTATATTTATCTTGAATTGACTTGTAGCCTTTTTGTGGTTGAGGCAAAATTCAGTTCACTGGAAACTTTTGGGTAACAAAGTAGTTGGTTATGCTACGTTTCTGCACTGGATGAATGGATAGGTATTGAAAGAGGAAGTTGAGGAAAGAGTTGACTTCTTGGTGGGACTTCCAATAGCTTGGGTCCTCCACTCCAAAATGTCTGTGGAGTCAAGATCATCCTTCTTTGCCACAGCTCAATCCTCTCTAGCTCCTCAAAAGCATGCTAGAAATGTCATTCTTACTCTAAACTCTGAAATGCAGACACAGAATTTCATCTCCCAATTTTGAGATAGCTTCTTCCTTTTAAACAAATTGCTTAGAGTGTGACTCAGTCTCTCATACAATGGATTTGATTGATTCAAAAAGAGTGTGTATATCCTATTGACATGCAGTTTTAACTGTATGATTCAATCAGAGAGTATTCTCACCTAGTCAAGTCACCAGTCAAAATGGGTATGTTTCAATCCAGTTCTTAAACCATGTTCCTTTGTAATAGAAAGAGGAGCATTTGCTAGCCAACAAAATTACCAACAGCAGGCAGCAGCAATATCCTTTCCTTTCTAGTGTTTCTAGTGATACCCCAAAATTTCTCAGAATTTCAGCTAGTAAGTATTTGAAGCTGGATTTGAATTTGAGTCTTCCTGACTCAGTCCCTGCAATCTACTCACCTTCTAGGTCATAGCTCTGCTGACATACCAAATGTGTCACAGGAAATACACAACATAGGAAAATTCATAGTAACTAGGTAAATGTTACCTTATCATTGTATTTATCTTGAATTGACTTCTAGCCTCTTTATGGTTGAGGCAAAATTCAGTTTACTGAATTCACTGCAGTGTAATTTACATGCCATGGTACCAGTGAGAGGTGGGGATCTGGGGATGACTAGTGGGAAAGATAAACAGAAATATGGAATGTTTTCCCAGCCTCAAAATGACTCAGTGGAGAGTATTAGCTTCTTGCTACCGCCAGGCAATCCTATTATATTTTGCTTATCCATTCATTATCACATTCTCCACAGTGGCTCTTCCAACCCTTTTCATCCCTTCTCCAACCCCTCATGGCTCCCTCTCCCCTCACTCTTTCAAATGAGAATCATGCCTCATATTTTACAGAAAAAAAATTGAGGTCATTCACTGTGAACTCCTTCTTCTGTCCTCTTCCTTACCTCCTATCACTCAGGTACCTTCTGACACTCTCTCCTCCTTCACCCTTGTCTCACATGATAAAGTGGCCTTACTCCCTACCAAGCCTAACTCCTCTACTTGTTCAGGTGATTCCATTCTATCCCATCTCCTCCAATAAATTGTCCCCTCTGTAATCCCCACTCTTTCAATTATTTTCAATCTCTTCATCCCACTAGCTCATTTTCTATTGCCTACAAATATGTCTCCCCCATCTTGAAAAAAGACCCAACCCTCACTTGACCCTTCCATCCCTGATAACTATTATTCAATATCTCTTCCACCCTTTGCAGCTAACCTTCTCTAACCCATTAAAATCTGAATTTCTAATCATTCCACTGAAACTGCCCTCTCCCAAGCTAGCAATGATCTCTTAGCTGCCAAAGCCAGCGGTCTTTTCCTTATCCTCATTGTCCTTGACTTCTCTATATCCTTTGACACTGTTGACCGTGCTCTTCCCTTGATATTCTCTTCTCTCTAGATTTTGTGGACACTATTATCTTCTGGTTTTCTTCCTACCTATCTTATTGTTCCTTCTCTGTCTGCATCACATCCACTAACCAAGAGAGTCCCTCAGGGTTCTGTCCTGGGCCCTCTTCTCTTTTACATCCATATTACTTCACTTGGTGATCTTATTAGCTCCCATGGGTTTAATTACCATCTTTATGCCCCAGACCCTTAAACCTACCTTTCTTAACTCTGCTGACCTTCAAACTCATATCTCCAACTGCCTTTCAGACATCTCAAACTCAATATGTTGTATTGAACTCATTATTGTTTCCCCTAAACACCACTCCTCTTCTACCTTCCTTTTTATTGTAGATGGTAACACCATCCTTCTAGTATCTAAGGCTCACAACCTTGAAGTCATCCAGGATTCTTCCTTACCTCTCACCCTTCATATCCAAGCTGTTGCCAAGGAAGGCCTATGGATTTCACCTTTGCAACAGCATCTCTAGAATATGCTTCCTTGTCTCCTCTGACACTGCTACCACCCTAGTGTAGGCCCTCATCACCTCAAGCCTGGATTACTGCAATAGCCTGATGGCAAGTCTGTTTGTCCCAAGTCTCTCCCCACTCCAATCCATTCTCCATTGAGCTAGTAAAGTGGTTTTCCCAACATGCGAGTCTGATCACATCTCAATAAACTGCAGTGGCTTCCTGTTGCCTCAGGAACAAATACAAAATGCTCTATTTGTCACTCAAAGTCCTTCATTAACCTAGTCCTACCTTTCCAGTCTTCTTATACCTTACCTCCCCCATCCCATTTACTATTCAGTTCAGTGAATTGGCCTCACGACTATTCCATAATAAACAAGACACTTCATTTCTTGGCTCTGGGCATTCTCTCTGACTATGCTCCATGCCTGACCTGGAATCTTCTCTCCTCTGCTCTGCCTATTGACTTCCCTGGCTTCCCTTAAGTCACATCTAAAATTCTACCTCCTACAGGAAATCTTCCCTAACCCTTCTTAATCCCAGTGCTTTGCTTTTTAAAATTATTTCCTATTTATCCTGCATATAGTGTGTTCTCTCTATATGTTTGCTTGTTGTCTCCCCCAGATGGCAAGCTTTTTGAGGACAGAGACGTTTGCCTCTTTTTGTATCCCCTATATGTGCCTGGCACATAGTAGGCACTTAATAAATGTTGATTAATTGATTGATAGATTATAGACATCCTACCTGAGCTCTGAGACAAGGAAGAGGTCAACAAAATCAAGCCACCCTAAATCAGTTAGGTGTAAGAACCAGGGACCTCTGGTTGAGATGAGTAAGTCATTAGGTATACAAAGCTGCCCTGAAGGCTTTTTAGACCATTCTGTTAAGGTCACTGATCCAACTAACAAAGAAGTAGACATATCCTGAACAGTCTTATTCTAAAAGGATCGTAGCACAGCAACAGGAAGAAAAATCTCAGCTATAGGAGGGAAAAATTAGGCAATGTTAAATTTCATGCTAGGAAGAGAGAGCTCTCTAAATAAGAGAAGGGGACAAACCCAGGCTTTTCTGATACTGCAGCTCACCTGGCTGAGGGGAAGAGTTTGACTCTTCTCCTTCCTCAGTCCTAGGTTAGGTATGAGTCTAGTTAATTCAGAATTGTGCAGAGGCTTTTGTAATAGTAGCAAACACACACACACACACACACACACATATCCCCATCCAGGGTTTAACTCCAACACCAAGCTTACTAACCTTTCAGAACACCTCAAATAACTCTCTAAGACTATAAAGGATAAAGTTCTGATCTGCTTGGGCAGAGTTCCTATCTATCCACCAGCTACCTACACCAATCAAATCATAGGTTATAGGTCTCTAGTCAAAAAACAAAACACCATCAAAGCCATCTCTTTAATTACCTATAGCAATGAGCTATATAGAGATATTGGTAAGGATAGGTTCAAAAACAACCTGAGTGGTCTGGAATGGACTATAGACAAAGTCCAGGCCCTTACAAAAAAAGTGTAACATTTGAGGACATTGTTGAGATTCAGTACATAGCACTGGGAGAGTCAATGAAGGTCTATGGATAGCATGCAGGACCTACAGTCAGGAAGACTCATTTTCCTGAGTTCAAATGCGGCCTCAGACACTTACTAGCTGTGTGACCCTGGGCAAGTCACTTAACCCTGTTTGTCTTAGTTTCCTCATTTGTAAAATGAGCTGGGGAAGGACATGAAAAACCACTCCAGTATCTTTGTCAAGAAAACCCCAAATAGGGTCACAGAGAGTCATACGTGACTGAAAAACAACAACATGGTTATAGAAACAACCTGACTCTAAAATCAGACTTTTTATAACATTTTGTTTTGTACTTCTCTAATGCACTAATCCTATAAAATGGTGTATTAATGTTATGTGTATGCGTCTTATCCACCTATTAAATTGTAAACATCAGAAGCAGAGATCAAATTCTCTAAACTGCATCTCTCCCAGTTCGTAATCAGGTGACCTGCATACAACAGGCATGATAAACGTTTGTTGAACAGATGCCTCACGAAGTTAGAGAAACCAAGTGCCTCCTTCCTTATTTAGAATGTAAAGGAGAGTGACATATTTTGTAAATCTCCCTCTCGTGGTCTGTTCATCTCATCTTCCTTTATTTCCTCTGGCTAAATTGGAAAGTCAGAATGTTCTTACCCCCTTCTATGCTCCTCCCCCCCCCATTAATTAACTGGTTTGTTGATTTTCCATTTGCTTTCTAGTTTTAACCAAGTCTGGGCCCAGTAAGTTACAAGAGATGCAAGTTCTACTATGATTCACCAGTGTCATGTTAGAGATTTGACTCACTCCATGAGAAGTCCCCTATGTCCTGGAAATGATGAGGCAAATGGGCTTTAAAAGAGTTACGAAGACAGGAGAATTCAGTGTCAAGAACTCTGGGCTGTGAATCACAAGACTTCCCTGACTTCCTTTGAGTTTCAACTAATGTTCTGCTCTCTGCAAGAAATCTTTCCCTATCCCTTTAATATTAGTGCCTTCCCTCTGTGGATCTTTTCCTACTTCTCCTGTGTATATCTTGTTTTAACAGAGTTGTTTGCACGCTTTTTTCCTGCTTAGACCATAAGCTCTTGGTGACCAAGGGTTATCTTTTGCTATCAAGTAAGTTAATATTTATAAATCACTTTGCAAACCTTGATGGGCTACATGAAGGCTAGTTATTATAATTATTGTTATCATTATTGCTATTATTATTATTACTTTGTTTCACTAAGTGCTTAGCATGGTTCCTGGAACAGCATTAATGAATGCTATTTGACTGACTTCTGGTGCTAACATTGTGGTTTGTAGGCAGGTAATTTTCCCTCTCTGGGCTTTAGATTCTTCTATAAAATAAGGGAATAGGTTTAGGTCATTTCTAAGGTTCCTTCCAGCTCTAGTGTTCTACGATTTTCTTTCCCAGTTAGGTTCCATGAATCATACTCAAGATCTGGGGCCTGAAAGTCTCACAAATAGTTTTCTGATGCATAAACAGAAAGAATTCTCTTAAGAACCTCAGGAGAGAAAAATGGTGAAGAAGGAAAGAGAAATGGTGCACCAAATGGGGGCTGAAAGAGCCTTATAAAAATTCAGTAGCTATAGTTTTTACTCTGTGTCTCTCTCCAGCAGCTGGAAAATGAAGCTATGAATTTAAATTTTAAAAAATACCAGCCCTACAGGGCTCTGCTTGCTGGATGATTATTTGCACTTTGATTTGTGGCTATAATTCAGTTTCTCCCCTTCTTTTCTCCTCCTTCTCTTGTATTCAGAGAGCCCAGTCTGAGACTGAGTCATGTTTCAGAGTCCCCCAAGTTGTATTGCCCCACAAGATGCAGTGACTGATAGGGAGCCTGGGGGTTCTAGTGTGCCACAAAAGCTCTGGTCTCAATTCTTCAGAGTAATTTTTATCCCAAGGTCCTTCCCATTTGTGGTGGTGCCCCTGGGACCTTGGTTTATTTCATTGCCTGTATTGCTAAGGAAAGAGATATCAGTAGCAACTTGAGTAAAAATAATGATGTTAGTGATAATAAGTATTTAAATAGCACTATGTGCTGTTTCAATCTTTCCCATCATCAGGATCTTATCCAATGAGTCCTGTCTTAGCATTATGTGGCCAAAGTATTTAAGCTTCAGCTTTGCTATTTGACCTTCCAATAAATAATCTCAATCAGTTTCTTTATTGACTACGTTGTTGCTCTTGCTGTTGTTGCTGTGTTGTTCCTTCATTTTTGAAGAGGACCATGGCATCAGGGAAATGGTGACATGACTTGCAGTTGACTTTGATTTGAGTGATTGATTTCCTTGCTGTCCAAGGGTCTCTCAAAAGTCTTCTCTAGCATCGCAGTTCAAAAGAAGAGATTCCACTGTGCTCAGATTCCCTTACTGTGTAACTCTCACAGCCATACGTTGCTACTGGAAAAAACCATAGCTTTGACTATATGAACGTTTTTGCCTTTTTTTTTTGGAGGGCAGTTGGGGTTAAGTGACTTGCCCAAGGTCACACAGCTAATTTTTTTTTTTGTGTTAAGTGTCTGAAGCTAGACTTGAACTCAGGTCCTCCTGACTCCAGGGCCGGTGCTCTATTCACTGCACCACCTAGCCACCCCAACTATATGAACTTTTGTTAGCAAGATGATGTCTCTGTTAGCTATCCAAATTCGCCATGGTTTTCCTTCTAAGGAGCAAGTATCTTTTAATTTCACGGCTGTAGTTGCCATCTGCAAAGATCTTTAAGCCCAAGAATATAATGTCTGATACTGTTTCCATCTTTTCTCCCTCTGTTTGCCAGAAAATGATGGGACCACTTGCCAAGTTTTTAGTTTTTTTGATGTTAAGCTTCAAGCCAGCATTTACGCTTTCCTTTTTTACCTTCATCAAGAGGTTTCTTAATTCCTCTTCACTTTCAGCCATCAGAATGGTATCATCTGCATAGCTGAGATTACCTTAATTATGTCTTTTGTCTATCTACTGCACCACTTGCCCTTCAGAATTTCTCTTTTACAGAACTTCCAGGTTCATACTGTCCTTGGCATTTTTCTGCTAAGAAATTTTCCTCCCTCTTCTCTTTTGCCTCCCACTGCAGCAGGTCAGAGCCCCCAGAGCACAAAGGTTAAAGAGTCAGTGGTAATTAATGATTTATCTATTAACTCCCCACTTTATTCCTGTGTAATTAATCATCAATTCACCAACACCCACCATAAGGTGTTTAGACAAGTCGAGTCCCCTTACTAAACCTCAGTTTCCACATCTATAAAGTGAGGCAGTTAGATCAGCGGTTCTCAACCTGTCGGTTGCAACCCCTTTGGGGGTTGAATGGAGTCACCTAAGACTATCAGAAAACACATATTTCTGATGGTCTTAGGAACCAAGACACCACTCCTCTATCCATCTCCAGGTGGGTCAGCCCACATGCAGATATGCCCACATATGAGTATTAAAGAGTTGTGGCATTAGGAAGGTTGAGAACCACTGGGTTAGATTAAAGAATCTCTAAAGTCCATATGGGCTCTAAATAGCTGTCTAAGTCTCTCCCCATCCTCCTTCTTAGAAGAGACCTCAGATTACTCCAAGAGCAATAGTTTAGGGTAACCCCAGCATAGTGATGTCATTTTAGTCCTCTTTAAGAACACAGGACAACAACCAACCAGCTTAGAGAAGAGAGACTGATATTTGGCATAAGGTCTTGCACATAGGAAGTATTCAATAATCTACAAGCACCTACTATGTGCCAAGCACTGGGCTAGAAACAGGAGATAGAAAGACAAAAGTGAAACAACCCCTGAACTCAAGGAGTTTACATTCTATTGAATGGAAGATCAAGTCTATCCCTTACAAATTTTGCATCTGCCTTTTGAAACCGCATTAAAGTATTGACTAATAATTGGTATTTTTCTTTTATTTTAGACCAAATCTACTGTAATTCTTAACCTATAGGTTAATTGTGATAAAATTTCTGTTTTTGTTTTCTTTAGTGATTAGTTTTCCTGGCAAATATATTAAATAACAGTACAAATAAACACAATATGCTATAGTGGAAAGCCCCTCCCTGGCTTTGGAGTCAGAGAACATATGTTTGAGTCTTGGATCTACTTCTTACTATCTGTATCATCTTGGGTAAGTCACTCTTCTTCTTTAGGTCTCCGTTTCTTTATCTGAAAAATGAGATGAGTCAGTGAAGAGGATTAGAGGGAGTTCACAGCTCCACCGACAATGAATTAATGTTCCAATTTTCCTACATCTCCAATATTTATCATTTTCTTCTTTTGTCATATTAGCCAATCTGACAGGTTTGATGTGGCACTTCAGAGTTGTTTTAATTCACATTTCTCTATTCAGTAGTGATTTAGAGCATTTTTTTCACATGACTATAGATAGCTTTAATTTCTTCATCTGAAAACTGTTCATATTCTTTGACAATTTATCATTTGAGAAAAGTACCATATTATTCTAAGGTGAAGTCTCATACTTTATCTCTCTAATGCTCAAGAATCTTTACTGTCTTTTGACATCTTCCCCTGGATCCTTTCTGACTTATATCATCTTCCTGTAAAAACCATAAAAAAGACTTCCTGTCATCCCTTTTTTGAAACCTCAGGTTCTTCTGGGAGCACCCACAAAATTCTGGCTTTGTTTTAGAGATCCCTTTGGTTTTTAGTTCCTTTGCCAAGCAAAAATAATCAGTTTACCGTTCCTCACCAATTTTCCTGATGTTCCCTCTGATGATTCACTTTTCAGATACTTCTAAGAGAAACACACTACTCTTCTCTTGTCCCCTTAATTCTTATAGTTAAAACATTGAATTATATAACCTAAAATAAGATTAGGCAAATTCAGTCACAAAAGCTAACATAATAATGGCTAGCATTTATATAGCTGTTTAATTCTTGAAAAGTATTTTCTGAGCATTATTTAACTTGATCCCCACAACAACCCTGTGAGGCAAGTGATATCATTCTCATTTTACAGATGAGGAAACTGAGGCTAAGAGTGGTTAAGTGACCTGCTTAGGTTGCCCAGCTAATGAGCGTTTAAGGCAAAACTTGAATCTAGGCCTTCCTGATGCAAATCCAATATTCTTGCCTACTATACCACCTGGAGGTCTTCATTCAGTAAATTTCCTCCTAAGCCAAGAATTCAGTTCAGTTCAACAAAGAGCCTTTATCAAGCGACTATTCTGTGCAAAGCATTGGGTTAAGTGCAATGCACCATTTATTAAAGACTCTGCCCTTACCATCACATGCATGCAGTATGGTACAATGTAATGGGAAAGACCACTGGCCCACGGATCATAGTACAAAGTTATCTGTCTTCATTCAAAGATTATTCTATGATGATGTATACATAGGAGATATCTTGTTGGAGAATCTTTACTGAATCAACTGCTCCCTAAAAAATAACCAGCCAACAATAAGCATGGCTAGATCTTGTATCCTCTATATCAGTGGTTCTCAACCTTCCTAACCCTGTGACCCTTTAATACTCGTATGTGGGTGTATCTGCATGTGGGTGGACCTGCCTGGAGACCTGAGAAGCCTCGGTTCCTAAGACCATCAGAAATATATGTTTTCTGATGGTCTTAGGCGACCCCATTCAACCCCCAAAGGGGTTGTGATCCACAGGTTGAGAACCGCTGCTCTACATTATTCAGTCACCTACTGCCTAGGTAGGTTTATTGGCATAATAGTCATTGCACCAGACTTGTGGTCAGGAAGACCTGAGTTTGAATTTGACTTTAGATACTTGCTAAAGTGTGTGACCCTGGCCAAGGTACATGACTTCTCTCTACCTCTGTTTTTTTTACAGGTAAAATGGGGATAATAACAATACCTACCTTGCAGCATTGTTGTGAGGCTCAAATGAGATGAGAAATGTGTAATGTGCTTTGCAAAATTTAAAGCCTTGTATAAATGTCATTATTAATTATTCCTTCAGTTGCCTCACCTATGAAATGGGAATAATAATAGCCCCTGTATTATAATGGTTTTTTGAGAGGATCCAATGAGATAATATGTATAAAGTACTTTATACTATTGTTGTTCTTGTTACCTCTGAGCTTTCATTTCCTCCTTTATAAAATACTAGCTGCAGCATTAACCTAATCGGGAAGTTTTGAAAATCAAATAAGGTAATATATGCCACGGACTTCACAAATCTTAGACTACAATATGGATGTTAGTCATTATTATTGCTGCCTAGTAATAACAGGCAGGCTTACCTGCCATCAGGCAGATCAGGGATGTTCCATGGAAGAGAAGACATTTGGCTTGAGCTTTAAAGGATGGGTAGGAATTGGACGGGTGAAGACAGGGAAGGAAGACATTTCAGGCACAGGGAACATACTGAGCGAAAGGTACTGAAGTAGCAGAGGGCAAAGCATGGTCCAGGTTAGCTATAGCTTGAGGTTTGTGATAATAGAACATCACAACATATGTCCAGAAAGGTAGGAGGGGTCAAGACTATAGAGAGCCTTGAATGCCAGGATCTTTGAACTTAACTCTAGAAGCAACAGGGGACTACTGAAGATGAATATATCTAGAAACAAAGATTAGTCTGACAACAATGATACTTTGGAGGAGAGAGAGAGTAGGAATGGGGGACAGGAAGTAGCAGGGAAACTAGAGAAGAGGACAAAGATACCTTCAGTAATCTTCTTTTGTCTATATAAATACTAGCCCTTTTCAGGGCTGCTCATCCACCTTTGGTGTCCACCTCTACTTAACTGTCACCTGTGGCTCCAAGAAGCTATGGCATATTCAGTGGCCACACCCTAGTAAAGCCATCTTTGCAGACAGGTTAACCTGCTTGAGGATAATGGATAAGCTTCAAACCTGTTGGTAAGTTATGGGAATGTCTACCCCAAGCGTGTGAGGACTTCCCCTGGCAGAAGGGGAAGATGAGAACAATTTGTTCCAACAGTCACGAAGGTGCCTAAAGCAGGTGTTGTAGACCGTTTGGAACTCGGTCGAGCATCAAAGATGCCAAGGTCATCCACTGTATCCCAAGCCATCTCCAGTTGTCTTGACTTTTGTCTTGCCACTGAATTTTGATGACTCTAAAAGAGTAGGAAAGGCTGACAATTTTGTGCAACTCTGACTCAGTTATATTGAATTTATGAGTAAGTCAAGACATCACCCAGTGATGTCATTGGTCCTCTTCAAAAACAAAAGGCAAACAACAACTTCTAACATTAACAACATTATCTTTCAACCAGTCCTCAACTCACAAACTTACAAGGCCCCTTCATCAACCTGGTTGTCTTCCTCTGGATGCTCTGTAGCTTATCCCTGTTCTTCTTAAACTTTGGTGCATGGATCTAAATACAGTGTTGTAAATGAGGTCTGTCAGGGGCAGAGTACAATGGGACTATCACACACCTGTTCCTGGAAACTGGAAACCATCCTAATGCACCCTAAGATTTCATTAGCTTTTTGGGCTGCCTTTTTTGTATATCCAACACAACACAATGCCTAGCACATAGAAGATGCTTAATAATGTTTATTGACTGACTGACTTTCACATAACACAGCTGGCTCACACTGAGCTTGTGGTCTACTAAAACTGCCAGATGCATTTCAGAACACCTGTCTATCCATGTCTCTCCCTGCCTTACATTTGTGAAATTGATTTTTTTATACTCATGCGCAGGATTTTACGCGTATCCCTATTGAATTTCATCTTCTTAGATTCCACCCAATGCTTTAGACTATCAAGGTCCTTTAGGATCCTGACTCTATCATCAAGTGTATTAGCTATTTCCACCAGATTTATGTCATTTGCAATTTCATGGTCATGTGTACATTTGTCCAAGCCCCTGATAAAAATGTTAAAAAAACACAAGGCCAAGTACACATCCTTGGGGTCCTCTTCTAGAGATCTCCTGCTTGTTGACACTAAGCTACTAACAACTTCTATTTGAGTCCTTCCATTCAAAAAAATTGAATCTATCTGATTGAATCATCATCTAATCCACACCTATCTTTTCTACAAGAATAGGATGAGATATTTTATCAAAAACTTTTCTAAAAACACAAGTATACTATACCCACAAAATTCTCCTGTCCCAAAAGGAACTGAGGTTAGTCTGGAATGGCCTGATTTTGAGAAAGCAATGCTAACTTTTTGTAACCACCACTTCCTTTTTCCTGGTTGTTTGCCAATCACGCCTGTAATAATCTGATCCAGAATTTTAAATAAAAATTGAGCTCACTGGCCTATAATTTGCAGACTCTGTTCTCATCCCTTTTTCAAAAATTAGAACATTTGCTCTTCTCTAATCTTGTAATGTTTCTCCCTTTTCCCATGAGCTTTCAAATATTTTAACATTAGTGGGGAGGAAAGGGAATGAGTATTTATCAGGATCCAAGGATATGGTTCATCTTTAGCCAGGTAACTTGATTTTATGATCTCTACTCATCCAGTGAATCACCTCCCTGTTGGTCACTGTTGTTCTTTTGGTTCCAGGGTAAAGGTTATTCTTCTTTGCAGAGAAAAAAAAACCCAAATTAAGACTTGAGCAGTTTTATTTCTCTCTATTTTTAGTTGTCATCACCCCATCCACTGTAAGCAAGTTTGCTTCTTCAATCCTCCTTTTTCTCCCAATAAAACTAAAAAAGCCTTTCCTGTCTTCTTTGCCCTTCTTCATCAGCCTCAGTTCATTCATAGCTTGAGCATTCCTGACACCTTTTTTTTTTTTTGCCGAATTGTGTGATGCCCTCATGTTCTTCTTCTGTTACCTGTCACTGGTTTCCATTTTCTGTACATTTCTTTTAAAATCTAAATTAGTTGGTAAATTCCACAAAAGGCATTTTCCTCCTCGTTGTAATTATTTTCCTTTGTGCTCTCAGAATTTCATTCTTAAGTATCCCCCATCCCTCCTGGGGTGACTTCCTATTCCTTGAATCAATTAAGTTTAATAGTCAAACCAATTTTTTCCCTTCACCCCACTGAAATCTAGTAGGTTTCTATATTTTGAAAGATTTTCTTGTAGTTTGTCACTCAATGCTAGCTATTTCCAGTTTAAGAGAGGGAGGAAATAAATACTTATTAAGCATCTACTATGTGCCAGAAACTATGCTAAGTACTTTTATGAATATCTTAGTTGATCCTCACAATAGCCCTGTGAAGTAGATACTATTATCCACATTTTTCAGTTGAAGAACCTGAAGCAGACCTGTATTCAGTCCTAACTGGAAAGTGACTTAACCAGGGTCATACATTTCCTCAGCGTTTAGTTATTTCAGTTGTGTCTGACTCTTTGTGACCCCATTTGGGGTTTCCTTGGCAAAGATACTGGAGTGGTTTGCCATTTCCTTCTCTAGTTCATTTTATAGATGAGTAAACTGAGGCAAACAGGGTGAAGTGACTTGCCCAGTGTCACATAGCTAGTGTCTGAAGCCAGATTTGAACTCAAGAAGATGAGTCTTCCTGATTCCAGATCCAACGTTCTGAGGCCTGGTGTCTTGAGACAGGTTATATCTTTTGGGGTATTTAATAGGTACAAATGGTATAGCCCACAGGTGCATAATTTCTATTCCTTGCTTAATTTTCCTTCTTTAAGATAACTTTTGTAATTTCTAATGGAGATGACCTGAATTGGCAGGATAAACCTCTGTATATCTGTAAAAACAAACAAACAACCCACAACATCTCTGTCGCTTGTTTTTCACTTCCTTATCAACATGTCTAGGTTTATGTAATTGTTACCCATGCAAAGTCTTTTGATACCACTCTTAGATCATAGGCTCCATCTGGAGGGAAATTTGGGGTTATATCAGACAAATCCAATGGCATGTGACTATTGTAAGCATTTACTATGATTTGGGAAAATAATATTTGCTTGCTCTAATCCAGTGGTTCTCAACCTTCCTAATGCCACAACCCTTTAATACTTGTATGTGGGTGTATCTGCATGTGGGTGGACCCACCTGGAGACTGATAGAGGAGCGATGTCTCAGTTCTAAGATCATTGGAAATACATGTTTTCCAATGGTCTTAGGCAAACCCCTGTGAAAGGGTCATTCGACACGCCACCCCCACAGGTTGAGAATCGCTGCTCTAAGCATTTTGCTTGTAATTATTCGTTATTATAGGTTATTTTTAATCTGAAAGGGGAGAGAAAGATAATTCCTAGGTAAGAAACACAGAGAGTGATATCACAGATGGAAATAATGAAGTGAGGCTCTTTTGGAAAATTTTAATAGAAAAGTTAATAAACAGATCTCCTAAAAGTGCCTTCTACAAAGAACTTTTAGTGAGTTCTGGTGGCCAAGCCCAGATGAACTATATCCTAAAGTCCCAAAAGAATGAAGAGATATGATTACTGTGACCTGACCATGATCTCTGAAAGACCATGGAAAATGGAAGGATGGTAGGACTAGAGAAGGCAAATGTCTTTATCAAAAGGAAATATCATTATTCTGTAACTATTCTATATTCCTCTGCTCTGATCAGACCACATCTGGCACATTGTGCTCAGCTATGTATGGTGTCTTTCTAAGGCTGTGCATAAATGAAAGAATGTCCAGAAGAGATTAACCAAGATGGTGGAGGACCTCAAGATTATGATAAATAAGACTTATGAACCATCTGGTGAGGTTCAGCTTGGAGAAGAAAATATTTTAGGAGGACATGATAGCTAACTTCAGGTTTTTGAAGGGCTGTGAGTTAGTCCAGCTCTAGATCCCAAAGAATGGGAACACAGTCATGCCTACCTCTAACTAGACCATTTATTAATAGCACACAAACAACCAGTGCAAAAATCAATTGTAGGTTCATAGGCTCAGAGATCTGGTGCTCTTAGAGATCTTAGAGGCCATTTGGTCCAATCCTCTTATTTTCCAAATAAGGAATCTAAGGGCCATTAAAGTAAAGAAATCTATATAATAAACATCAGAGGTATTTGAAACCAGATCTTCTAACTGCTAAGCTAGTGCTTTTCCATTGTACCATGGAGGCATGTGTTTCTGTTCTACCTTTGCCCTTGGGTCCCAATCTTGGTCTTGCCTCTGGGAATGAAACAGAACACATAGCTATAGTCAATTAATCATCTCTATCTAGACTATAGACTGAATCAGGATTGCTCGAGACAGTTAAGGATTATAAAATTTTATACTCAATTAAAGATAGTTGGAGACTTTGACAAGCACATTAATTTAGGGTAAAGTAAACTTTAGTTACTTTGGATGTTGGGTCTGCACACATAGATTTATCACTCTTTCTACCTGTTTGTATGAACTTTCCTTTATCTTCTTGAGGAAAAGAGTTAAATCTAGTCATTGGATAATGAGCTTACCTCACTGGAAGCCTTAAAGTGAGACTGACTGACCACTTATCAATGTTGCAAAGGGATTTGTTTGGTATGGGGTAGATAAAAATGGACTATAGGGTTCCATACTTTGATATCTGTGAATTTGCAAAATAAGAAAAAAATGTGTATGTTAGAGCATATGGAATAAAATTGTGTATTTTTCTTGATTTCTTTTTGCCAAACTGATAGGAAGATGGAGCTGTTCCAAGGAGAGCAGTGAAGAAAACACATGTAATATACAAAGTGGACTGACAACAAAACTAACCTTTAAATCTATTGCTCTCGCTATAGAATAAATGATTCTTCTTTTTTGAAAACATCTTGATGCAAGAAAAGATAGAGCCATGGAAAGTAAGATGCTGTCATCTTAATCCTACAAAGAATTTGTTGTTGCTGTTAACTATTCACATCTTAAGTATTTATCTCACCATACTCATTCCTCTACTTTAGAGACAGGGCCCAGGGCATGGAGTCAGGAAGGTCTGAGTTCCAGTCCATCCTTGGACACTTCACTTACTAGCTGTGTGATTCTGGGCAAATCCCTTAACTTCTGTCAGCCTCAGGCTTCTTAGTTGTAAAATGGGGATAATAGTAGCGTCTACCTCACAAGGCTGTTGTGAGGATGAGCTGAGATATTTGTAAAGTGCTAAGAACAGTGCCTGGGATGTAGGAGGCACTTAATAAATGTTCCCTCTTCTCCAGTGGAGAGAGCTTTGAAATGGTCCCAGCTCCATCACTAATTAGATGTGTAACCTTGGGCATGTCTCATTATTTCTTCAGCTCTCCATTTCCTCAACTATAAAACAAGAAGATTGGAATGGATCGTTTCTGATATCCTGAGTTGAAGGGCATTTTCAAATTTATTATTAGTTGCTATGATTTTTTTTTTTAGGGCAGCTAGGTGGCACAGTGGATAGATTGTCAAGGCCTGTAGTCAAGAAGACTCATTTTTCTGAGCTTAAATTTGGCCTCAGAAACTTACTAGTTGTGTGACACTGGGCAACTCACTTAACCTTGTTTGTCTCACTTTCCTCATCTGTAAAATAATCTGAAGAGGGAAACGGGAAACCACTCCAGTATCTTTACTAAGAAAACCCAAATTGAGTCAAGAACAGTCAGATTTAACTGAAACAAGTGAACAACAAATGTCTTTTTAAATTACAGAGATAGTTTGTGTATGGGTATGGTAAGAAGAGCAATGCCTCTGGAGTCAGAAGACCTGGGTTTAAATCCTGCCCTTGACATATGCTACCCCTGTGACTTTGGGCAAGTCACTTTTTCCCAAATGCAAAATAAAAGTATTGGACAAGATTTCCTTTAAACTCTAGGTCAGTGATCCTATGACTGATTCATGGATAGAGAGTGGATCTTGGAGGCAGGAAAACCTGGGTTAGGTCTGAATTCTAACATCTGGTTATATGACCTTGGGCAAGTAATTTAATCTCTCAAAGCTGCAAGCCACTATCTGAGACTATAAATGGAAGAACAGCTGTCTCACTGTGGAGCTCTCTATACTGCTGAAATAACAGATCTGAAGATATATGTGTGTGTATTATTATATTACACATATTGTACTGTATTATATTATACTATATTGTATTGTATTTTATTATATTATACATATTGTATAATATACATATGCATATATATTATGTACATACATCCACCTATCCATGAATATATACATATAAACATATATCATTATTTTACAAAAAGAAAGTTGGTGTTATATATATATACTTTATATTTTATTTTTATTATTAATTTTATTATTAGTTATTAAACTAGCATTGTGATATTATTGGACAATATTATGCATTTGGTTTACTATTATTTTAATACTTTATTATTATTTAGGGGAATGATTAGAAAATTCAACTTAATAAGTTTACAGGGTTAACCCCCGCTTTGTTTAGGGTTTTGTATTTCTCCATGAAGAATGTAGACACAGCCATTTAACTCATTCCTGAAAAGACTGACGTGGATAAGAGAAAAATGAGAGCGTAGTTTTTGAGTCAGAAAGGATTTTAAAGTCTATAAAGTCCAACTCTCTTGTTTTACAAATAAAGAACCTGGGGCCCAGAGAGATTCGGTGACCTTCCCAAGGTCACACAACTAGGTGTCTGAAGCAGATACGCCCACGTCCTTCTGACTTCAAATCCAAAGTTTTGACCACGAGATCATACTTACTTTGACTCAGACTCTCCAATGGAGATAAATCAATTGACTCAGACTGCTATAGGACAAAGTCCATCATTTGTGTTAGACCTATAAAGAGAAGGTCCAGTTGAAGACTCAACCCTTTTGTCCATTTTCCCTGTTTTGTGCAAAGCAGGCCAGAAAACAACAGAACTACAATGTATTTGGTTCCCATTGCAAAAGAGTCTAGCCTGTGCACAGTAGGGTGTACATCACCAGCACTACTGACTGCCACCCTCCCTGGTCTTGAATGTTGCCTTGGGTCAGAGACCTGAACAGTTTCTGGACCCCAAATTCTTATCTGAGTCTCACTTTCTCCCCAGGATGCCTACAGACGTATAGAGCTCCCCTATAACTTAAATTCTGCTTAGAATAAAAATAGATGTGAGCTCAAATGTCAGGTGCAAGCCCTGTACATGGAAGCATCAATGTCAGCTGCTAACTTGCTCTCCCTCTTTCATGCATGATTACTACTTTTTTGAATCCAAGATTAAAAAAAAAAGGAAGAGTAAAAGGAGAAAGCATCTTTCTCTGTGACTTCAGAGAATGGCTAGGAATCAGAGAGGAGGAGATAAGTACTCCATAATAACAATTCATGTTTATACAGCATTTCTCTTATAAACAGAGTGATAGACTTCCTTGAACTAACTAGCTGTGTGACGGTGGGTGTGGAAACTTAACCTCTGAGCTTCAGTTTTCTTATCTACAGAAAGGGATAATAATACACGCAGGACTTACTCAAAGGTGGTTATGAAACTCAGATGAGAAATGTGTAATGGGGCGAGGAGGGAATCTGGCCAGTGAGCATGCGCAGGGTAATCTGCCTGCTACCAGCCCATGTAGTCTTGGGGAATTTGCTTCTAAAAGTCTGTGCTGATGTGTAAAAATAGTAACAACGCAACAAAACAAGTAACAATTGGGCAACTTTGTTTTGCAAAGCTCTAAACATATACAATCTCACTTAATTCTTGCAATAATCCCATGAAGTAGGAGCTATTGTGTCTACTTTATAGATGAGGAAAATGACAGTGAGGGAAGTTAAGGAAGGGACTAGCCCAGAGTCACATCGCTAGTAAGTGAAGCATTTAGGTAGCATGTGGCATAGAGTGCTGGACACATAGTAAGGAAGACCTGAGTTCATATTTGACCTCAGACATTTACTAGGAAGGGAGTAACTTATCCAGTGGTCATTTTGCATTTTGAAATTCAAGTGATGAGGTGAGAGCTTTGTAACAACATTTTAAAGTTTGAACTCAACTTCTCCAGGGACATAAATACCCCTTTGTAAAAGTTAATCAAAACACCTTATCAACAATGAGATGGTAAGGGTCTTTGATCATCTTACATTCTAGTCTGGCATATAACAGGAAGGCTGCTGGGAACCAAGCAAGAATGCTGAGCCCAGGAACCCTTGTACTTTCCTGTGGTTTCCAGTCAAAAGAAAAATCTCTTAGCAGAGCCAAGATGTAACTTTATTCTTAGGGGAAATCCAGAGGGTTGGACATCTGGATGGGAGGAGACTTTATTGGTGAAATAAATTTTCAGAAAATCCAGAGATGGAAGACATTCCAAAAGTTGAGAAAAGAAACATTCTCCCTAAATTTCTTTTCCCAGCACCAAAATGTGAGTCATATAGCTGAAAGGCCCATTTTCAGCTCTAGAAGAATGGAATTTAAAAAAATATATATTGAATGTGGCTTTGACGCCTAGGAATTTTAAGAGATAGCTTAACAGTTGACTGTGAGTAGAAGCCAATGTAAGTCCCCAGCTCACTGAGGGCAAGGATTTTTTCCTTCATTTCTCTAGTGCCTAGCATGGTGCCTTATACCTTTTTATATGTTTTAATCCAGACTTCTGATTTTATTAGTGAAGGAAATTCCCTTCAACTGATACTTGAGTGTTCATCTATAACTTTATAGTCATGTAGAACATTGCCTGAAGCACTGAGAAGTTATTACTTGCCCATAGTCACACAGTATGTGCCAAAGAAAAGACTTCATCATTAATCTTTTGGATGCAACACCCCATTGGGTCATCCTTCCCAAAAATAGCATTGGGCCTGCAAGCTATGTGCAGGACTATACCCAATACTTGGGTAAGGAACTTACTGAGCTGGTTCTCAACCAGTTCTTTAAGAGAGACAAATAGATAAGGAGGTCTAGGGATGCAGCAGAGAAAGAAAGCCTTTGGAATAGCAGACATAAATGGAAAGTCATCCCTATCATGGCCTGGACTTGCTGGAAATTCTAGAAACTTTCAAGAATGGACATACTCTGAATTGAGATTATTTCTTCTCTCCTTGGTTGAGCTGAAATCTTATCTCATGGCTAAATAAAGTGAAGAGCTCATTTACTCATGAACTCTTTGGTATATTCTTTTTTTTTTTTTTTTTGCTTTTTGGAAGGCAGTTGGGGTTAAGTGACTTGCCCAAGGTCACACGGCTAGTTTTTTGTGTTAAGTGTCTGAGGCCGGATTTGAACTCAGGTACTCCTGACTCCAGGGCCGGTGCTCTATTCACTGCGCCACCTAGCCACCCCTCTTTGGTATATTCTAACCTTCATAACTTCTTATTTATATTTGCTTTATTGCTTAGATAAATGTGCTTTTTTTCCATTCATTAGTTGTGATGATCTTTTGTGTAATTAGTGTTGGGTAGGAAGGAGCTAGCTGGTGAGTAAAAGAGCTACTTCCTCCCCTTTAAGAATAATCAGGGGTCATGCCTCTTTTTTTCCTGAACTTCCTTTCACCTAAACAATGTGGAGGCTGGAGGTATAGCAGATAAATATAATTCTAGTCCAATACCCCAACCTTGGAATAAGGCAATGGAAGAAGTAAGTGCCTTCTTCTCCTTCATAGTCTCCCTTGAAGAGGAACAGACCAGATTCCTATGGCAAGTCTGCCATATTACATACATATATGCATATACATGCCTATTTGTATGTATATATGTGTGCACATCTATGCAGCTACATATATTTATGTTGGATGAATGTGTGTATGTGTATGTACATGTGTGTCAAGTATGATATATGTGTGCATACATATTAGATATCCCACACACATATCTATCTTGTCCTGTCTCTGAAGACTGCCAATTTTTTGGATCATGGCTATAATTTTGTTAATATACGGAGGATTCTTCTTATATTCAAGAGGAATCTTCTTCTACCAATGAAGGTCAGTAGCTGCTCTGCAATGTATACTAAGAGTTGCCTGAAGCACTGAGAGATGAATTATTTGGCCAGGGTCACACAGCCTAGACATTGTAGAAGTGGGATGTGAATCCAGGTCTCCCTAACTTGGAGGCCAGTCTTCTCTGTCTTCTACATCTTGCTATGTCATATAAAATGTTCTTAGCAAATATCTGAGTTGATTTGAATCTAAACTTATTTAAAATCTAGTCAATGGCAAAGCCAAGAAATTCCTTTCCAAAGTAATAGGATTAGGGTAGCTCTGGGACTATTATTTCAAACTCTTTTCTCACACAATGATGACAATCCCTCTAAATTGATTGCTTTTTTGTTTTAGAGCAGCAGTTCTCAACCTGTGGGTCATGACCCCTTTGGGGTAGAACGACCCTTTCACGGGGGTCACAGGGGTCGCTTAAGACCATCAGAAAACACACCTCTCCTCTATCTGTCTCCAGGCCAGTCTGCCCACATGCAGACATGCCCACATACAACTATTAAAGGGTCACGGCATTAGGAAGGTTGAGAACAACTGTTCTGGAGAAAATTCTTCCTACCGGAACTTACAGAAAGAAAACCCTCCTGACAATCTGTATTCTTTAAGCCAATGCCAATCTGCATTTGATGGAGAAAGTGTCCTCTCCCTCCTCTTGATGGGACCATCTGTCATTTCTCAAACATCTCCTCTGCCCATCTTAATAGGAATAGTTTATACTTGATTGCAAGCCTCCTTGAGGGGAGGATGGGAGGAGGGAAGAAAATTTGAAACTCAAGAGATCATGGAACTGAATCTTGTAAACTAAAAGTAAATAGACAAATCAATTAATTAAACAATCTAAGTATACTATTAAAAGTTGGAAGAGTTCATATTTATATTGCAAGTAAGCTTTATAGTAAACTGTATATTTATATTGCAAGTAAGTTTTTCTCCTAACAGTCTATGAGGTTAATAATATGAGCATTATCTCTATGTTAAAATTAAGGAAATCAAGGCTCAGCAAGTTTGAGTGACTTGCTAGTAAGAGTCATAGCCAGGACTGGAACCTAGATTTTTTGACTCCAAGTTTGGTGTACATTCCACTCTATTGCACTGTCTTTCTGATGGTATAGCCAAGTCAATAACTTCAGGATTTCAGAAGTAAGCTATCTAGCCTAATTCATACCTATTCTCAATGCTATTTACCTTAGACCAATGAGAAAATGCCTCAAACAATTAAAAAAAAGTATTATTGTTTTTCCTTGAGTTGAATTTAAGATAATAAACAAACACAAACAGTGGTTCCTACAAGATCTATTCACTGATCCCCGTAGCTTCTTTGTATTTGCTGAATACAAGAACACACATCCTAGAAAGGAAACCCCCAAACTATCCACTCAAAATTCCTTTCCAGTGATCTGAATAAAACATATACTATTATTTGTGTTTTCTTCTTTCTTTTTTTAAAAATAAGTTTTTATTTATGTCTTTTGTTTTTTTTACATTACCAAAATGTACCCAAGTACTTCTCCTCCCCTCCTATAAAACCTATTTTAAAGACAAAAAAATAAAATAATCAGTAAAACTGATTTACATATTAAAAAAGATTAAAATACATACATATGTACATATATATGTATTGTTTGATTTTTAAGATAATAACTGTTACCTTAGTGCCAAGTGTTATATGATTATTAGCAATTTATCTACCATTACATTAAAAGCACTCTACTACTATGTATCACTACTCCATCAAAATTGGTCTCTGAAAGGTCATTAAAATTAAAAACACAAATTACTGGGGCTAGGACCTGTTATTAGATAATGACTAATCAGAAAAATGCAAAGTTTTTTAGGCAAAAATTAGAGTCCAACCAGTATCTTACTGGTGATGCCACAACAAGTACCAAAAGAACACTTGGTGGAAAGCATAAAAAGCCACATTATAGAAGATTTTGAGAGCAAACCGCTGTACTTTTCATAGCTATGACTGGGAGAAAGTTCTTAACCACACAAGACTTAGAAGCAATAGCAAAAGATTATAAATATAATTTCAATTACATAAAATTTAAAGGTTTTGCAAAAAGGAGAGAAGGAAGGGAAGAAAGGGAAGGGAAAAAAGGAAGGAAGGAAGGAAGAAAGGAGGGAAGGAAGGGAGGGAAGGAGGAAAGGAAGGAAGGAAGAAAGGAAGGAAGGAAGGAAGGATGGGAGGGAGGGAGGAAGGAAGGAAAGAAAAAAAAGAAAGGAGCATTTAAATGCTTGTGCCAGGTCTTGTGCTAAGCCCTTTACAAATATCACTTCAAGGGGTGGCTAGGTGGCACAGTGAATAGAGCACCAGCCCTGGAGTCAGGACGACCTGAGTTCAAATCTGGTCTCAGATACTTGACACTTAATAGCTGTGTGACCTTGCGCAAGTCACTTAACCCCAATAACCCTGCCTTCCCCCCTCCAAAAAAGAAAAGCAAAAAATGAAACAAACAAATATCACTTCATTTGATGTTCACAACAACCTTGGGAGGTAGATGCTATTATTACTCCCATTTTATAGCTGAGGAAACTGAGACAGACTGGTTAAGTGACTTGCCCAGGGTCACATAGCTGGAAATTATATGAGGTCAGATTTAATTCAGGTCTCCCTGGCTCAAAAACCAACCTCTATCCACTATACTATCTAACCACCTTTTAAAACCATATAGAGAAAAGAGGAGGACCAAAGAAGGAATGGGATAATTGATTGGGACAGATTAAAAAAATGATAATGAACTAGGGGTATTAGCAAAGCATTTGACATAATTTCTAAAGCTATTCTTATGGAAGTGGGATAATCACAGTTAAGTGACTTAGGAAATTGTTGAATGTTAGGGCTCAGCAAAGCTGTTAATGATTAGATTGGGAAAGCAGGAGAGCACTGTCCATTATCCAGAACCCCTGCAATCATGCTGTCATGAAATTGATGTACAATGCTGATGAAGTTCTCCAGGTAACCAAATTTTGACATAATTTTCCATAAGCCTTCACGATTAACAGTATCAAAGGCCTTGGTCAGACCTGAAAATGTTGTGTACAGACCTCTGTTCTGCTCCCGGCATTTCTCCTGGAGTTGTAGGGGAACAAACAACATATTGACTGTTCCTTGACCCTTTCTGTAGCCACACTTGCTCTCAGGTAGATAACCATCTTCCAGGTGAAGGATCAACTTATTAAAGAGGACTCTGGCAAGAATCTGGCCAGCAATGACTAAGAGAGAGACCCCCCTGTGATTGTCAAAGGACAATCTATTTTCCTTACCTTTATAGAGATGGACAATGGAGGCATCCTTAAACTTCTGGGGGAATAACCTCCTCTTGCCCTGTAACCTGAAAATTTTCAGTCAGCTTTTGTATGAGCAATGGACTCCCTACCTTGTAAATCTCAGCTGGAATAGAATCTGTACCAGGTGCTTTGCCACATGAAAGGAGTCTAATGGCATTCAAAACATCTTCTTCAGTTGTAACTTCAGCTAGGGAGAGATGGTCTTTCCCAGTCATCAATGGAATCAAACAAGACTGTGTGCTTGCTCCCATGCTGTTTAGCATGACGTTTTCAGTCATGTTGTCAAATGCTTTCAATGAAGATGAACATGGTGTCAAGGTCAGCTACCACACTGATGATCAGCTCTTCAGCTTGAAAAGGTTACAAGCCAAGACCAAAGTGGAGAGAGTGTTGGTGCATGATCTTCTTTGCTAATGATTGTGCACTCTGCACCCTCTGAACTGAGATGCAACAAAGTATGGATCAATTTTCTGCTGCCTATGCTAATTTTGGTCTAATAACACCAAGAAAACACAGGTGCTCCATCAGTCACCACCATGTTGAGGTCAGAGTTGGGAGAGCTGGTTTAGATTTGAAAGAATTCACTTAGACCTTCTCTTTAGACAATGGGAGCATATGAGCCTGAGATTTAGCTGAACAAAGGCACTGATATAGGAAAATGACCAGACTTACATCGACAGAAAAATATACTCTATAGGATGATGTTATAATTTTTAGGGTTTCTAATGGGGGTTAGAGGTTTAGAGACAGGATGAGAAAGATGGATAACACAAGATAAGGGAGACAGGGGAAATTTTATGACCCAGTATGGAGAGAGACAAGGGATTTTATGGTCCAGGATGAGGGAGTTTTATGGTATTTCAAGATAAGGGAAGAGACTTTAGGGTGCCTTCAGGTTGGAGAATAAATTGGGGGATTCACAAAGTATTAGAAAAAGCAAACCTTAATATTATTTTTAACCCTTAGGGATCCACACCAACCACACCATCCATATGTGGAACCATCAGTTACAGCAAATGGAGAAGTTTTGAATGCTGTGGATAAGTTCACTTACCTTGGTAGTGTACTTTCCAGGGAAGCACACACTCATAATGAGGTTGATGCACGCATTGTCAGAGCTAGCTCAGTGTTTGGAAGCCTCTGAAAGAAGGTATGGAAGAGAACAGGTATTAGACTGACTACCAAACTGAAGGTCTACAGAGCTGTGGTGGGGAGCTGAATGTTGTATGCCTGTGAAATCTGGACAGTATACCAGTGCCATGCCAGGAAATTGAATTGCTTCCATTTGAATTATATTAGGAAGATTCTGAAGATCACCTAGAAGGATAAGGACACTCAGGTTCTTTCTCAAACTGAACTGCTAAGCATTCAAATTCTGCTTCAGAGAGCACAACTATGATGGGTTGGCCACGTTGTTTGAATACAAAACGCGCACTTGCCAAAAAGACTATTTTATGGAGAACTCACACTGGGCAAGTGGTCACATGGTGGTCAGAAAAAGCAATAAAAGAACACTCTCAAAGTCTCTCTCTCTTTTTTTTTTTTTTTTTTTTTTTTTT
>CM053599.1:94141924-94166311 GCA_028646575.1 Pseudocheirus occidentalis
CACACACACACACACACAGATATACGCCATTCCTTAGTAGGTAAATGGTCAAAGGACATGAACAAATAGTTTGCCAATGAAAACTTGCAAAGGATTCACAATCACATGAAAGAATGCTCCATATTGCAAATAATAAGAGAAATGGGAATCAAAACAACCTCAAAGTTTCCCCACACACACTAAAAATTAGCAAAAATCACAAAAATGGCAACAATGTTGTACAGGTTGTGGAAATAAAAGTACACAAATGCATTGTTGGTGAAGTTGTGAAATGGTACAACTATTTTGGAAAACAATTTAGAATTATGTAAATTAAGTGACTAAGACGTCTATACTCTTTGAAACAGAGACTCCATTACTGAACTTACTTATCCCAAGGAAACCATTGATAAGAAAAACATCATCATATACTCAGAAATATTTGTAGCTACATTTTTGTGATAGTTAAAAATTAGAAACAAAGTAGATGCCTACAATAGCTAAACAAATTGTGGTCCATGAATGTAATGGAGTATCCTTGTGCTATAAGAAATAATGTGTATGATGAACAGAGAAGCATGGGAAGATCTATATGAACTGATACAGTGAAGTAAGCAGAACCAAGAAAACATACACAGTACCTGCAATAATGTTACACCCAAAACCAAAAGTAAATGTAACAGAATGATAAAGATCAGACACTATTCTAATGAAGAGATAGGAGAGGATGGGTAAGTAGGAGGTCCACAGGTGTTAGACTTTGCACAGGTCCTCAGGCTTTCTCAATATACTGATCAGTTGTGCTGATTTTTCTTTTTCTCTTTAAAAAATATTAGTATGTCTCATATGGGATGGTTCTTGGGGCAGGGGAAGGAGAGGGATACATGGGATACCATGCTGATGTAGAAAGAGAAAATATCAAAAACTTTTTTTAAATGACATTACTTTCAGTGAAAGCCTCTCTACATTGCTCTGTCTGTCCAGTTTCATGTCCTTATGTTGCCTTAAGCCCCTGTATACCATTCCATTTATGTATGCCCCTCCCCCATAGCTCTGTGGTCTCCCAAATTACCTGCCACCTACTCCATAATCAAAACTTTGGTTCTCCTCTGTGCTGCAGGTCCTAGCTAAATGATAGTCAACTAACATCTATTAAGTGTCTACTAAGTGTATCTACCAGGCACTGTGCTTAGTGCTTGGGGTACAAAACAAGACAAAAGACAATATCTAGTCTCAAGGAATTCATAATCTAATGGGGAAAACAAAAAAATAAGATAGGATAATTTAGGTATAGTCTCAGAGGGAAGGCTTAGCTAAGATTAAGGAGGACCAGAAAAGACTTCCTTTTTTTTTTTGCTTTTTGGAGGGCAGTTGGGGTTAAGTGACTTGCCCAAGGTCACACGGCTAGTTTTTGTGTTAAGTGTCTGAGGCCGGATTTGAACTCAGGTACTCCTGACTTCAGGGCCGGTGCTCTACTCCCTGCGCCATCTAGCCGCCCCCAGAAAAGACTTCTTGCAGAACGTGAGTTTAAACTGAGTCTTAAAGGAAGTCAGGGAAACCAGGAGGCAGAGATGAAAAAGATGAGAATTCCAAGCATGGGGGACAAACAGTGAAAATGCCAGAAGTCAATAGCAGAGGGAGCATCTTATTGGAGGAACTATGAGGAGGCCAACATCAATGGATCACAGAATGCGTGAGGGTCAGGTAAGGCGTAAGAAAACTGGAAAGGTAAGAAAAGAGAATTGATTAAGGACTCTTGAAGCCAAGTAGATCTTTTTATATTTGATCCTTGGGAAGTTGATTGAATAGGGGCAGCAGATGACATGGTCAGACATGATAGGAGGGAAGCCTTGTTTGAACTGATTTATTCATACAGACATTTAAATGTTTGATAGTCTTTTCCCCTCTCTGAAGTAGAAATATTCTAAATTTTAAGAAGAGGGTACAACCATTCAAAACTGTGCAAACCCTTTGATCCAGTCATACCACTGCTAGTTCTTCATCCCAAGGACATCCCCCAAAAGGGAAAAGAACCTAGTTGTACAAAAATATTTATAACAGCTCTTTTTGTATTAGCTAAGAATTGGAAGTCGAAGAGATACCCATCAATTGGGGGAATGACTAAACAAGCTGTGGTTTATGATTGTAATGGAATATTACTGTGCCACAAGAAATGAAAAGCAGGATGATTTCAGAAAAAAAAAACTGGAAATATTTACAGAAACTGATACATAGTGACGTGAACACAACCAAGAGAATGCTGTACATAGTAAGAGCAATGTTGTTCAATGAAGGGACTATGAATGACAGCTATTCTCAGCAATACAATGATCCAAGACAATCCTAAAGGACTAATGATGACTCGTACTATCTGCCTCCAGAGAAAGAACTGATATCGTTTGAATATAGATTGAAGCATGCCATTTTCATTGTCTTTCATTTTTCCTTTTATTGAGTCTTCTTGTAGAGAACAACTCATATGGAAATGTTATACATAATTACACATGTATAACCTGTATCTGATTGCTTATTGTCTCAGGGAGGGGCGGGAAAGGGAAGGAAGGATCTGGAACTCAAAAACTGAAAAAATGTTAACAAGAAAAGAAACAAATTGAGAATACCCAGTAATCTAATTGAATCTTTAATTGACATAATTCCCAGCTCTAAATTAAAGTTAGGTAGTGGCTTTTCTGGAGCAGGGGTAACAAGGTAGGTTAGCTTCCCTATTCTTTCCTGCTTTTTAAAATTTCCTCACATCTAAGGAATAGCATCCCTAAAACACCCAAAATTTTGCAAAGAAATAAGGTATAACAAAGTCAATGAGTCAATAAGCATTTATTAAGTGCTCACTACGTGTCAAGCAATGGGGAATGCAAAGACAAAAAAATGAAACTCCCTTCTCTGAAGGAGCTGACTTTGAGTGGGATAAAAAAAAAACCCCAAACCCAACCCGTGAACATATTTAAGCATATGCAGCACCAAAACAAAGTAAATATGAAGTAACTGGAGACAAGAGAGTTAAGGAGGGAGGGCACTAATAGTTTGGAGGATCAGGAAAAAGATTCCAAGGTAATATTTAAGCTGCATTCTGAAAAAAGCAAGAGAGTCTCTGAGGTAGTAAGGAGTGAGGGTATTCTAGGCATGGGGGACAGTAAGTGCCACAGCATTGTGGTAGGAGATGCAATATTTGATATAGGAAGCACAAGAAAGATAATTTGGCAGAACTTTAGAGTACAGGAAGAGGAATGCTCTGTAATATGCAGTCTTTATTCAGATTATGAGAGGCTTTGAATGTCAAAGGAGTTTGTAGTTATCCTAGAGGAATTATGAAGCCACTGAAATTGACTGAGTAGGGGCATGACATGGTCGGATCTATGGAATATCCCTTTGGCAGCTGTGTGGAGGATGTGAGGAAACGCTGGAGGAAGGGAACTCAACTCAGAATTCATTGCTATTCATGAATAAGGTGGAAATAGATTTAATATGATTGTACATATATAACCTAGATCAGATGGCTTGCCATCTTGGGAGGGGGCGGGGGGAAGAGGGAGTGAAGGAGAAAGTTCAGAAGTGAAAATCTTATAAAAGTGAATGTTGGAAATTTTCTTTACATGTAATTGAAGAAAAATAAAATGCCATTTAAAATTAGTTAATTAATTAAAAAATAATTTATTGCTGTTGTCCAAGGGAAAAATGATCAGAGCCTGAACCAGGGTGGTAGCTGTGTGAGTAAAGAGGATTCAGATACAAGATGATGTAGAAATAATAATTACAAGCTTTGGCAAATGATCAGATATGTAGGGTGAGTGAGAATGAGAGACAGCTTCTTTCATTTTTGACTAGAAAAAGGAAAATGGGCAGTGTTTCCCATTAGTTCCAATGTGTTATTATTCCTCAACTAACCATTCAAGTAAGGGACTTACATGAAGATGACAGAGAAGGGAGTGGTCTTAGAGAGCTCTCTGACCTTGGAAAAGGGTTCTCTGAGACATGTCACAGAATTCAGAGTTTCACAATAACATGGTTTGTCAATGTGTCATCATCTTCTAGAAAATAAGCCTCAGATTTTACCAATTGCTAAGATTGTCTGCCTCAGCTGTTTTATCACCTCCATCCTTCCATGAACGTCATATATAGGAGACCAAGAGAAAAGAAACAGTGTGGTCTTGCCACATATTTCTTAAAATATATACATTTTGTATATATTATAGATGTGTTTATTTATATGTATACATATATATAACATTACATATAAAACACTTATTTGCAGTCAATCTTCAGCATTCACATATTAAACTTTCATGGCTTCAAACATATCTGTGATTTTACTAGGAACTTCATTTTTACTTGCACATTGACAACCACACAAGTGTGCAGTAGAGAAAAAAATGACAGATGATGAGTAAGTTTTTGGAGCAATTGATATCCTACTGGCTGTTTGTGGTCTTGTTCACCCTATCATTTTAAAGACTTCTCTGTGTATGTGTTGCATATTTTCAGTTTGCCTTTAAGACTCAAGTTTTGTGTTTCAGTCATGCCCCCAAATTATAGTGTAAATCCTTTGGGCTCTAAGCCCAAATATGCAAAATCAGCTAGGCAGCTTAGTGAGAAAATAAAGGTGTTAGATAAACTTCATGCCAGAATGTCTGCAGCTGCTGTTGGCCTACTGACCAGCTGGCTAGAAGACATCAAGGTTGAAAATCCCATGATCGATTTAACATCATCTTGCCTCTGCTATGCTCCCATACTTTGAGGCCCTTAAGAATCTCAAATGGCCCATGAAACAGCCATCGCTGATGGATTACTTCAAGCTGGTGTGACCTTCACAATCTCCAATGCCATCTACCAGCTGTAAAGGACAGAATATAGGAGGTGAAATTGAGACCTCCCCATGTCAGCATCTTCTGGCAGCAGCAAAGTCCCAGCAACTTCTCCCTTAGTTTTCAAAGGGTGGCCAAGGCAGAAACATTTATATCACTATAGTATTTAGTACATAGTACAAGCCTTCATACCACCATCTGACACAGTGGAAGATAAAATTCAGAGTAAAAATGTTTTAGATTTAAGAGTTTTATTTACTGTACAGCATTTATGGTATTGTAGATTTTATGTGTCATGAAAAGTGGGTAGTGTGGGTAGTGGGTAGTGTCTGAAATCAATTTTTTTCATTAATGTGTTAACACAACAGGTCACAGAATTCTAGGGAATTACTTTCCTAGAGAGAAAGAATGTTTTGCATGTTACCAATTTTATTTTGTGTACTGCAATATATGGGTTATTTCCTGGTTACTATGTTAGGAAAAGTACATATCAATTAATGTTTTATTATAAAGAATTGTATGTAGAAAAGATTATTTTCAGCAATTCCTCGTGAGAGATTACAGTTTTGGGTGGTTGCAGAAACCTAACCCCTTACGTCCCCTAGGTTTAGTGTATCAATATTCCTTTTTTTGACTCTAGCACTATTTTCTAGGATCATGTATGTATAGAAATACACATACATATATGTATGTATGTACACATACACACATACATATGCACACAAATATTTGTGTGTTTATATGTAGATGAATATCTATGTATTTTTACTAATAGTATATATTTGAATGTGGGTGAAAACACAACAGAGTCATAAACTTAAAATCTGGCAACAAAAGCAATTGATCAATCATCCAAAAAACATAGTCTTATACAAGGCCTTTAGCAAGGCAGAGTTAATGGACAAGCAAAAAAAATATTCTTACTATATGCTACCTTCTAAACTTGTACCAAATTAGAGTCAGCTCAATTAGCCCATGCTTCCTTCCTTTTTAATCTGAAATTTTTATATAATGGTACTTTAAGTTTGTACAGAGCAGTTAGATAGCACAGTGGATAGATTGTCAGGCCTGTAGTCAGGAAGACTCATCTTCCTGAATTTAAATCTGGCCTCTGAAATTTACTAGCTATGGGACCCTGGACAAGTCATTTAATCCTGTTTGCATCAGTTTCCTTATCTATCAAGTGATCTGGAGTAAGAAATGGCAATCTACTCTAGTATCTCTGCAAGCAAACAACCAATGGGGTCATGAAGAGTTGGACATGACTGAAAAATAACTCCACAGCAACAATGATACCTCACGTGGAAGTGTAGGTAGAATCCTGGATTTGAAGTCAGAGGAGCTGGGATTGCTCCGCTCCCTGTGTGACCTTGGGCAAGTGGCTTAGTCTCTGAGCCCCAGTTTTCTCATCTACAAGATAATTTGTTATTGAATTTCTCAAGGCCACAGAATGAATTAGAGGCAGAGCCAAGACTAAAGCTCAAGTCTCCCAACAACACACAGGCCATCACCCCACAGAGCATATCTTAAAGGAAAGACTCTGTACATTCCCACTGTTGAGATGGGCTGAGATCATTTGAAATGCAAAGTCCTGAATCCAGAAAGTAAAATCAGCTCACTATGGAAGTGGATGCGGGTGTGCTTTTGATAGACCACTGTGCAAAATATAAATAGATATCCAGAGAAAACGAGACCAGTGAAGCATGAGTAGCTTATGATTACCTAAGGCAGCAGTTCTCAACCTGTGGGTCGTGACCCCTTTGGGGGTCGAATGACTCATTCACTTAGGGGTCGCCTAAGACCATCAGAAAACACATATTTCTGATGGTCTTAGGAACCGAGACACCACTCCTCTATCCATCTCCAGATGGGTCTGCTCACATGCAGATACTTTCACATATGAGTATTAAAGGGTCACAGCATGAGGAAGGTTGAAAACCACTGACCTAAGGCATAGGGGGAAAATCTGGCTCCATTAGACTCTTTGGTAGCAGCTTCATAATAATAATTAGTGTTAATATAACACTTGAGTCTGTAAAGCACTTTACTTATCACATTTGGTCCTTATATCAGCACTGTGTTGTTGTTGTTCTATTGTGTCCAGCTCTTCATGATCCTATTTGAAGTTTTCTTGGCAAAGATACTGGGGTGGTTTGCTATTTCCTTCCCCACCTCATTTTACAGATGAGAAAACTGAGGCAAACAGGGCTAAGTGACTTGCCCAGGGTCACACAGCTGGTAAGTGTCTGAGGCCTAATTTGAAGTCAGGTCTTCCTGACTCCAGGCCCAGTGTTTTGTCCACTGTGCCACCAGAAACATTATTCCATTTTATGGATGATGAAACTGAGTCTGGAAGAGGTTTTGTTAAAATCATGCAAGGTCACACAGCTTGTAAGTTTCTAAGACAAGATTTGAACTAAGTTCTTCCTGAACTTCAAGCCCAACAGTTTAACCACTACACTACTTAGCAGAATATGTAAGTGTAATAACGGAGTACTTCCTCTGGGAGCACACCAAGAGAAAAGATGAACACCAGGAGAAAGGACACCAGTATAGAAGGTACTGAAAAGGTTCTAATTGAGTAATGGAAACCCATCACTTCTCTGGGACCAATTCTTGGTGGCCCTGGAGAAAGCCATCCTAATAACACTTTATTAAATATGGGAAAAGGCCAGCTTTAAGGAACTGTAATGATCTCATCACCAGTTAACTTTGTTACTTCATTAGAGAATCAACCTTTTAACCTTTGTCCAGAAAAACATGAAAGTCCTCCTAGAAATTCCTAATTACCCTCTAGTCTCAGTCTTTCTAGAATTTCTGTTAAAAATTTGACATTTCTGACTTAGATGAACTGATGTTGTGTGAAGTGTGCAGAACCAGGAGAACAGTGTGCACGGTAACAGCAACATTGTACAGTGATCAACTATGATAGATTTGGCTCTTCTGGGCAATATAAGGATCCAAGGCAATTCCAAAAGACTCATGATATGAAAAATGCGGTCCACATCCAGAGAAAGTACCAGGGAGTCTGAATACGCATCAAAGCATATTATTTTCACTTTTTTTGTTTTTTTCTTTCTTGTGGGTTTTCCCTTTTCTTCTGGTTCTTCTTTCACAATATGACTAATGTGGGAAAATGATTAATATGATTGTACATGTATAAACTACATCAGATTGCCTACTGTCTTGGTCAGGGGGGAAGAAATGGAGGGAAGGAAAAAAATTTGGTATTCAAAATTTTATAAAAATGAATGTTGAAAAATATGTTGTCGTGTAGTGTTAAAATTCCTATGAAGTGCAGGAAAAATACAAAAATTCCACATTTCTCAGCCTGAATTTTCAGGTGATGCAATTTTTGCTGACATTCTACTATATTTGGTTCCACTGTCAGAATCAAGAGTGCAGGGCACACAGACCCTGCTGGGCACAACCCAATTTGACATTTCAAATGTTCTTATTGATTTGAGTTGCACTGGAAACATCTCATGTCTAGTCTCTGAGCCTCTGGGTAGGCTGTTTCTTATTCCTGAACTATTTTTTCTTCCTTTCTCTTAGAAATTCTGTCTTCTTTCTAGCTTCAGCCCAAACACCATCTCTATAGGGCCTTCTCTTCCTAGGACAGATTTTCACCTCTATTAGTTATTAGTGCCCCCACCCCCACAATACTTTGTATATATTATCTATTATTTCTGAGCATGCGTTATTTTTCCACAGTAGAGTATAAACTCCTTGAGGACAGAAATTTTCTTTTTGTTGTTGTAGCCCCAGGATTTATTTAGCACATGGGTTTGAGTATGTATGAGCATGCATGAAACACTTAAATTTTTTACTGAATTAATGTCGAAGTGTAAATACATTTATTAGAAATTCCTAAATTACCTAATGATCTCAGTCTTCCTAGAATTTCTGTTAAAAATTAAACATTTCTGACTCAATGAACTGATGCTAAGTGAAGTAAGCAGAACCAGGAGAACACGGTACATAATAACAGCAATATTGTGTGGTGATCAACTATGACAGACTTGGCTCTTCTCAGCAATACAAAGATCTAAGATTATTCCAAAAGACTCATGATGGAAAATGCCACCCACATCCAGAGAAAGGGCTATGGAGTCTGAATGCTAAGCAAAGCATACTATTTTCACTTTCTTGTTTTTTTCTTTCTCGTGTTTTTTCCCTTTTGTTCTGATTCTTCTTTCACAACATGACTAATGTGGAAATAGTTTTATTTATGCTCTGAGTTCAGTAGTAAATCAGTTATTTGGACCTAAGAAGCCCTTTTCCATGTTAACTATTTCAAATGCTGTTTTGGTTCTCAGACCAACCCACAAAAACCTATCTAAAAACCTACAATGCTAAAGGGATATAAGATCTTCCCCACCCATTAATAGGCCTCACATGGAACCCATTAAGGGAAACTTGCTTAGGGGAAGCTTGCTTGTAGGAAGGCTTTCACACCTTTTGCTAATTTCTAATTAGGCACTGAGTCAGGAGGGTTGTAATGCCCCCTGGCTCTAAAAAAAAAAAAAAGGCTATATATAGTCTGAGGTTAGCATTTTGCTTTGAGGGCTAATTAATTGAAAGAGTGTTCTTCTGATTTGACCAGGTGAGACTCTGGGTAGCCTTTAAAGAGTCCTCCCCCGCTCCACCCACAAGCCCTTTTGAAAAACCCAGATGTTGGTGTTTTTCTCTCTCTGGTAATTATACATGTATTGCCTTGGTCAGACAGTTGGATCTGTCCGTTGATCTGCACTAATTTCCCAATAGAAGCCTTATTTGTTGGTTTTTATTTCTCTGCTTATGTTTTCTCAATTTTCTGTTTGGATTTTCTCTGAAGTTCAGGGTGCTGACTTTTCACCTGAACTAGTCAATGTAATTAAAAGATTGTTGACTGCTTGAACAGCTATCTTTCCTAGTAAAACAGATCTAAGAACCTGTGCTAGCTGCCATCCTGGGTATGCCAGTGTAGTTGCCACTACAAAATTCCAGATAACTTGACTTCTGTGTGCTGGGAGTAAGAACCAAGGAGAAATTTAGTTGTCTTCCATTTTTCTGGTATAAGAACAGACCAAAGCAAAAGATTTAAAAATAACTTTACCTACAATAAATTCTAAATGGATATACTACCTTAATATTAAAGATCATAATATAAAAAATTAGAATAGGACAAATCATATACTTCTCACAGCTAAGGGTAGGAGATATATTCTTTTTGTAAAAAAAAAAAATTATTTATTTTTAGTTTACAACATTCAGTTCCACAATCCCTTGAGTTCTAAATTTTTCACCCTACCTCTCCTATCTTCTCCCTCCCCGTGGCAGTATGCAATCTGATATAGATTCTACAAATACATTCACATTAAACATTAGTCAAGTTATAAAGAAGAATTATAATTAATGGAGTGAACAAGAAAGAAGGAACAAAACAAAACACAAAAGAGAGAGAGAGCAAGTAGTTTGTGTCAGTCTGCATTCAGACTCTGTAGTTCTTTCTCTGAATGTGGATATCCCTTTCCATTATGAGTCTTTTGGAGTTATCTTGTAACCTTGCATTGCTGAGAGGAGCTTAGTCTATCAAAGCTAGTTGTCACAGGTACCACGCGTCTTGTAATTGTGTACAAAGTTCTAGGAGATATATTCTTTTTTTTAAAAAAAATTATATATTTTTAAAAATTGATTTATTTACTTTTAGTTTACAAGATTCAGTTCCACAATCCCTTGAGTTTCAAATTTTCTCCCCTCCCTCTCCCCATCCCTACCCATGGTGGCATGCAATCAAGTATAGGATCTGCAAATACTTTCACATTGGACATTAGTCTGGTTTTATAGAAGGGTTGCAACCAATGGAGTGAACAATGGGATAAAAGAAAGAGAACCAAACATGCAAAAGAACGATAGCATATATATTGCTTCAGTCTCCATTTAAACTCTGTTCTTTCTAGATCTTTCTCTGAATGTAGATATAGGAGATATATTCTTAACCAAAGAAGAGACAGAAGCAATTACAAAAGATGAAATAGTTAACTTTGGTTGCTTGAATCTGAAAAGTTTCTGCCTAGATAATATCAGCACTTTTGAGATAAGAAAGTAAATAGTTGAGTGGGGAAAAATGATTATATTGTATTTCTCTGGTAAGGGTTTGGTATCCATGATATCTAAGCAATGTGCATGTGTATGTGCGTGTGCGTGTGTGTGTGTGTGCGTGTGTGTGTATGTGTGTGTGTGTGCGCGTGTGTGTGTATGTGCGTGTGTGTGCGTGTGTGTGTGTGCGTGTGCGTGTGTGCGTGTGTGTGCGTGTGTGTGTGTATGTGCGCGCGTGTGTGTGTGTGCGTGTGTGTGTGTGTGTGTGTGTAATTGCCATTCCTCAACAGGTAAATGGCCAAAGGATATGAACAAATAGTTTGCAAAGGAAAAACTGCAAAGAATTCACAACCACATGAAAGAATTTCCACATCACTAATAATAAGGAAAATGGGAATCAAAACAACACCAAGGCTTCATACACACACACTAAAAGTGGACAAAAATCACAAAACAATGACAATAGTCAATGTTGGAGAGGTTGTTTAGAAAAAAGTACATGAATACTTTGTTGGTGGAATTGTGAAACGGTACAACCATTTTGGAAAACAATTTGGAATTATGGAAATAAAGTCACTAAGATGTTCATACTCTTTTGACCCAAAGATTCCATTACTGAGCTTATCTATTCCAAGCTTACCTTATCCCATTGATAAGAAAAACATCACCATATATATCCAAAAATATTTATAGCTATATTTGTAGTTAAAAATTGGAAATTGCCCATCAATTGAATAATAGTTTAAAAAATTTGTAGTACATGAATGTAATGGTGCTATAAGAAATGATGTGTCTTTCCTCTCCAAGCTCCAGCCCCACAACCAGTAACATGGCTAAAAGTACCAAGAAGGTTGGAATTGTTGGTAAATATGGAACACAGTCCAACAATAAATGAGTTAATTTATGGAATAAAAATCACTTTGGTTCTTAAAAAAAAAAGAAATGATGTGTGTGATGAGTATAGAGAAGCATGGGAAGATCTATATAAAGTGATGCATGAAGTAAGCAGAACCAAGAAAATAGACATAGTAACCACAACAATCTAAATAGAAAGAATGACACAGCCCAAACCAAAAGTAAATGTAACAAAATGATAAAAATCAAATAGTGCTCTGATGAAGAGATATGAGAAGATACCCCTAATTTACCCCTTTGTAAAGGTGAAAGGTCCACAGGTATACTTTGCACAGGTCCTCACATTTCCTCAATATACTGATCAGTTATGCTGACTTTTTTCCGCTTTAAAAAATAATATTTCTCATATGGGATTGTTCTTGGGGATAGGGGGGGGAGAGGGTTATATGGGATACCATGCTGATGTAGAAACAGAAAATATTAAAAACATTTTAAAAATAACTGTAGCTTCTGTGAAATCCTCTTTGTATTCTGCTCTGTCACCTCTTATGGTCTGTCTCTTCAGGTTTCCTTATATTGCCCTAAGGCTCTATATGCCATTCTATTCATATATACCTCATCTCCATAGTTCTGTGGGCTCCCAAATTACCTGCCACTTACTCCATAATCAAAACTTTAGTTCTCCTCTGTGCTGCAGGTCCTAGCTAAATGACAGTCAACTAACATTTATTAAGTGTCTACTAAGTGTATCTACCAGGCACTGTGCTTAGTGCTTGGGATACAAAACAAAACAAAAGACAAGGAATTCGTAGTCTAATGGAAAAAAACAAACAATAAAATAAGTAGGATAATTTGGGGATTGTCTCAGAGGAAAGGTACTAAGATTAGGGAGGACCAGAAAAGACTTCTTGCAGAAGGTGAGAGCCTTAAAGGAAGTCAGGGAAACCTGGAGGTATAGATGAATAAGATGAGAATTCCAGGCATGGGGGACAAACAGTGAAAATGCCAGAAGTCAATAGCAGATGGAGTATCTTATTGGAGAAATTAAGAAGAGGCCAGTATCAATGGATCGCATAATCCATGGGGACCAGGTAAGGTGTAACAAGACTGGAAAAGTAAAAAAAGACAAATTATAAAGGGCTCTAGAATCCAGATAGATAATTTTATATTTGATCTTTGGGCTAATAGGGAGCCATTAAAGTTGATTGAATAGGGGCAGCAGGTGATATGGTCAACAGGATGATTTCAGAAAAACCTGGAAAGACTTCCATGAACTGATACATAGTGACGTGAACAGAACCAGGAGAATTCTGTAAACAGGAAGAGCAATATTGTCCAATGAAGGGACTATGAATGACTTAGCTATCGTCAGCAATACAATGATCCAAAACAATCCCAAAGGAGTAATGATGACTCACACTGTCTGCCTCCAGAGAAAGAACTGATACTCTTTGAATACAGATTGAAGCATGCTATGTTTTGTTTTCATTTTTTTCTTTTATTCAAGTCTTCTTATACAGATTGAATAATATGGAAATGTTATGCCTAATTACACATGTATAATCTATATCTGATTGCTTGTTGTCTCAGAGAGGTGGGGAGGGAGGGAAAGAGGTATAGAATTTGGAACTCAAAACTTGAAAAAAATGTAAAAAAGAAAACAACCCAAATTGAACATAAAAAAGAAGGTACACAGTAATCGAAATGAATCTTTAATTGGTATAATTCCAGACTCTAGAACAAAGTTAGGTAGGAGATGTTCTGGAGCAGCAGTGAGAAGGTAGGTTAGCTCCACCAAGCTTTCCTCTTTTTACAATTTCCTCATATCTGACCCATAGAGTCCCTAAAAATTCCAAAGTTTACATAGAGATAAGGTAAGACAAAGCCCATGAATCAATAAGTATCTGTTAAATGCCTACTATGTGCCAGTCACTGGGAATGCAAAGACAAACAATGAAATGCTTGTTTCTCTGAAGGAGCTAACATTCAATGGGAGGAAAAAACCCCAGGAACACATATAAGCATATGCAGCACCAAAACAAATAAATATAAAGTAATTGGATTCTAGAGAGTTAAGGAGGGAGGCACTAATTCTTTGGAGGATCAGGAAAAAGATTCCTATAGAAGGTAATGTTTAAGCTGCATCTTGGAAAAAGCAAGAGATTCTCTGAGGTAGTAAGGAGTGAGGGCATTCTAGGCATGTGGAATGGCAAATACTACAGCATTGTGATGGGAGATGCAATGTTTCATATAAGAAAAAAAGGGACAATTTGGCAGAACTTTAGAGTGTCGGGGAAGGAATCCTTTGTAATATTCAGGCTTTATTCAGATTGTGATAGAATTTAAATGTCACAGGAGTTTGTATGTTATCCTAGAGCAATTAGGAAGCTGCTGGAATTTACTGAGAAGGAGCATGACATAGTAAAATCTATGCTTGATGAACATCCCTTTGGTAGCTGTGTGGAGGATGTAGGGAAACACTTGAGAAAAGGGAAATGAACTAAGTCATTACTATCATCCAGGGGAGATATGATGGGAGACTGAAGCAGAGTTCCAGTTGTGTGAGTAGAGAAGAGCCAGATACCATTTGATGTGGAGATAAAAATGATAAGATTTGGCAACTGATCAGATTTGTAGAGTGAATGAGAACGAGAAACAGCTTCTTTCATTTTTTACTAGAAAAAAGGGAAATGGGCAGGATTCCCCTTTAGTTCCAATGTGTCATTATTCCCCAACTAAGCATTCAAGTATGGGACTTACATGTAGATGATAGAGAAGGAAGGGGTCTTAGAGAGCTCTCTGACCTTGGAAAAGGTTTCTCTGAGACGTGTCACAGAATACAGAGAGTTTTGCAATGATGTAGTGTGTCCATGTGTCAACTTCTAGAAAATGAGCCTCAGATTCTGTACCAGTTGCTAAGAGTATCTGCCTCATCTGTTTTATCATCTCCATCCTTCCATGAGCACCATGTATAGGAGGACAAGAGAAAAGAGACATTGTGGTCTTGCCATCTATTTCTTGAAAATATATATATTTCATATATATCATAGATGTGTTTATTTGCACAAATACACACATATAGATCACTTCATACAAAACACTATAGCTACAGTTAGTCTTCAACATTCACTCATTTAACTTTCATGACCTCAAGCATTTCTGTGCTTTTAGTAGGAACTTCATTTTCACTTACACATTGGCAATCACACACGTATACAATAGGTAAAAAATGAGAGGTGATGAGTAAGTTTTTGGAGCAAATGATATTCCACTAGGTGTTTGTGGTCTTGTTTACCCTACCATTATAAAGAGTTCTCTGTGTATTTGCTGCATATTTTCAGTTTGCCTTTAAAACTCAAGTTTTATGTTTCAGTCTGGCCCCAAAGTGTAGAGCAAATCCTTTGGGCTCTGAGCCCAAATATGCAAAATCAGCTAGGCAGCTTAGTGAGAAAATAAGGGTATTAGATAAACTTCATGCCAGAATGTCTGCAGCTGCTGTTGGCCTAATGACCAGCTGGCTAGAAGACATCAAGATTGACAATCCTATGATCAATTTAACGTCATCTTGCCTCTGCTATGCTCCCATACTCTGAGGGCCTTAAGGATCTCAAATGGCCCATGAAACAGCCATTGCTGATGGATTACTTCAAGCTGGTATGACCTTCACAATCTCCAATGCCATCTACCAGCTGTGAAGGACAGAGTGTAGGAGGTGAAATTGAGACCTCCCCAGTGTCAGCATCTTCTGACAGCAGCAAACAAAATCCCAGCAGCCTCTCCTTTAGTTTTCAAAGGCCAAAGTAGAGAGGTTTATATCAGCATAGTTTTCAGTACAAAAGTACAAAGCTCTCATCTGACACAGTGGAAGATAAAATTCAGGTTAAAAATATTTTGGATTTAATAGTTTTATTTGCTGTACAGTATCTATGGTATTGTAGGTTTCGTGTGTCATAAAAAGTGGGTAGTGTCTGAAATACATTTTTTTTTATTAAGATGTTAGCACAGGTCACAGAATTCTAGGGAATTACTTTCCTAGAGGGAAAGAATGTTTTGCATGTTACCAATTTTATTTTGTGTACTGCAATCTACAGGTTATTTCCTGGCTACCATGTTAGGAAAAGTACATATTGTCAGAATTAATGGCTTGTTATAAAGAATTATATGCAGAAAAGATTATTTTCATCAGTTTCTAGTGAAAGATTACAGTTGTAGGTGGTAGCATTAATCTAATCCCCTATTTCCCTTAGGTTTAATGTATCAACGTTCCTGTTTTTATCTTTAATGCTATTTTCTAGGAACATTCCCCTCACAGAAGTTGAAGGTTCACTATATATATATATATACGTAGTTATAAATACAGATATGCTCATATATATTTATATGTTCTTATATGGATGTATATCTATGTATTTTTACTAGTAGAATGTGTTTGGATGGGGGGAACAATAGAATTATAAACTTGCAATCTGGCAACAAAAGCGATCAATTAATCAAACATGCAAAAAGACAGACAATCTTACCAAGGGACTTTAGGAAGGTAGGACCCGACAAGTTAAGAGAGAAGCAAAGAAAACATTCTTACTCTGTGTTACCTTGTAAACCTGTACCAAGTTGTAGTCAGCTATTAGCCCAAGTTTCTTGCTTTTTTAATCTAATTTTTAAATATAATTGTAGTTTATATTTGTACAGGGCAGTTAGACACCATGGCAGATAGTTTGTTAGACCTGGAGTCAGGAAGACTCATTTTCCTGAGTTCAAATCAGGCCTATATGACCCTGGGCAAGTCACTTGACCTTCTTTGCCTTCATTTCCTCATGTGTCAAACTGGAGAAGGAAATGGAAAACCACTCTAGTATCTTTGCCAAGAAAACCCCAAAAGGGGTCATGGAAAGTTGGACACAACTGAAATGTCTAAACAACAGCAACAACAAGTGTTTGTATATTTCTGGTTCTGTTTATTTTACTATGAATCATATCAGTTAAAATTTTCCATATTTTTCTATATCATTAATATTTATAGATTGTTGTTTATATTTTAACAGCACCAAGATACTCTGTTACATTAGTATAATGTATAGAGGCAGCTGTGGCATAGTGGATGTTGTTTGTTGTTTGTTCTTTGTCCTTTGTTCAGGAAGAAGACTATGACGTCAGGAAGATGATGCCATGATTTGCAAATGAACTGGATTCAAGTGAGGACTGTACAAGGTTACCAGCTTCACTTTATTCCCAGGAACCATCCTGGTCCAGCAGCAAGATATAAATCAGGATGATTAGAGATGGCTCCAGATGCAGTAGGAGGACATAGTGATAGAGGAATTAGGAAGATCTAGATTTAAGTCTGACCCTGGAAACATTCTGGTTCTATGACTGTGGAGAAATCATTTGACCTTTCAGTCCCTCAGGCAACTCTCTAAGGCTGCAAATCACTAACTACTTGCATTGGTAGACAGAATTTCCCATAATGGGATGAAAAATAGATTGGCCCATATAGATATGACATGGTGTTTGGTGCATGTATAGAGTGCCTCTGGTGTGTCCCCATGTAGAAACTCTGGGAAGTTTTGTTCCAGGAGAGTCATGATCATATATGATAGAAGCACAATGGAGAGATGGTAGAAGATGTGTAGACATTTCATAACTGGTTCTGGTCTAACCATGAGAATAAGTTAGCAGCCTTTTTCTATTGGCTGTGTAGCTGGACCTGGGGCTATCTTCCAAAATGCCTGCCTCAACTTTGATGCATTACATAACATTTTCTACTGGCTCTGGTGATTTGGTTCCTTTGCCGATAGGGTCCAGTAAAAGGTAATGTCCTAAAGAGAAAGGCCTTAGTGCCTTCTCCCTGTTGAGGCCATGTAGCTCTCAGAAATCAACCTGGTTTGCTCTTTTCCACTCTATGTGAAGTTGCTAGAGTATCCTGATCTTCTTAGATTCATAAGGTCAGTAGGGCACCCTGGCATCCTGACATCCAAAACCTGAATTTTACAGTCACTGAAGTATCAATGCTTAGAAACAAGGGGTGACATTTGGGGGGTGGCCTTTAGGACCCACCCTAGAATAGCTGAGACAATGATCCTTTGTCTCTGGACAAGGTGCATGCGGATATAAACTTGTTGGACCAATTTATGTGTAGGAATTGAGCTAGGAGTGTGTCCCAGAGGTCTTAGGGATACGTGGGAAATGTTTGTATCATTGTCCTTGCCATTGCTTCAAAGTAAATATACCTTTATAAGAATTAATTGATGTTAAGTGGTTGAATAGAACTAAGGGTTAGTTATTTAGTGACCCAAAATGTAGGAGATAAAGCAGGTGGGAGAGCTCAAGCCAATGGTAGTAAAGAAAAATAACTATAACCTCTCAAGGTACTCTAGAACCCTAATGGGGCAGATATCATAAGTCTGACTCTGAGAGAATGAATAATACTATAGATATATACAGATCTATACTCAAGTATTCCCTCCAGAATTTATTGTTGTTCTCCAATTTTTGGACTGATAAGTTGTTTCCATTTGTTCTATTACAAATAGCAGTTAAGAATATTTTTGCATAAATGAAATGACCAGAACAAGTCAAATCTATACACAGTAACAACAATATTGTAAGGATAGGCAACTGATCAAAACAATGATCCAGAGCAGTTCCAAAGGATTCGTGATGAATAATGCTCTCTCTCTACTTCCAGAGGGAGTAGTTGTTGCTTTTTTAACTTTATTTTTCTTGATTTTTCACCCCACAACATGACTAATTTGAAAATATATTTTGCAAGATTTCACATGCATAATAGATGTCATATTGCTTGCCTTCCTAATGATAGGAAGGGGCTGGAGGGAGGGAGAGAATTTGAAACTCAAAATGTTTTAAAATGAGTATTAAATGATTGTACATGTATAAGCTATATCAGATTATTTGTTGTCTTCCAGAGTGGAGAGGAAGTGAGAAAAATTTGGAACTCAAAATTTTATAAACATGAATGTTGAAAAACTATTTTTACATATATATAGACTTGGAAAAAAAGTAAAATTAAGGGAAAAAGTAAATGTTAAGAAAAAATTAATAAAAAATAACCATAAAATACTTTTGCAGAGACTTTTTTTCCTTTTTATGATTTTTTTTGGGTAATAAAATCCTTCCAACAGAATCACTAGATCGAAGGTTATGATTGGTTTTGTATCTCTGCAAACTTCCAAATTACTCTCCAAAACACTTTGCTCTAGTAGGTGCTACCATTAGAGTACCTGGTTTCCCACAGTCCTGCTAATGTTGGACTTTTGTCATTTTTCACTATTGTTCTAGCAGGCATAAAATGCTACCCTAAGGTCATCTTTCTGTATTTGTCTTTGAGAGAAGAAAAATTATTTCAATATGGTGTTCAAGTCGCTTCATCTTTGTAGGTTTCGGTTCCCTTATCTCTAGAACGAGAGGGTCGAACTAAATAATTTCTAGGCACTCTTTTATCTGTAATTCTCCATGATTCTGATTCTGACCACTCCTACCAGCAAAAGAAGCTATCATTTCTATGGACTGATTTTGAGAAAGTTAATAACATTTTAACACTGAATTCATCAAGATGAGTTAGGAGTAGTTGGAGGATGTCTATAATCAGATTAGGTTTTGCCAACTTTCAGAAATGTTACGGCAAATGACAAGTTCCTGGATTCTATTCCAATGCTTAGTATGTGAAAGAGGAAAAGTAATAAAAACAATAGCTAACATCTGTCTATCCCTTTAAGGGTTGCAATGTGTATGTGTGAGATCTAATTTAATGCTTATATCAACTCTAGGAGGTTAGGTGCTATTATCTCCATTTTACAGATGAGGAAATTGAGGTTGAGTAGGACAAAGCAGGATAAGAACCTTTCCCAAAATATCTCCTGCAACCTCTCTTAATTCTAGTGCCTTCCCTTAATTATTTCTTATTTATCCCGTATGTAGCTTGCTGTGTGTGTATAATATATATATATATAGCATTTATATATATATGTGTATATATATATATGTCTGCATATTGTCTCCCCTGTTAGACTGTAAGCTTCTAGAGCAGTGGTTCTCAACCTGTGGGTCCTGACCCCTTTGGGATCTAACGACCCTTTCACAGGGGTCAAACAGGGGTCTACTAAGACCATCAGAAAACACATATTTCTGATGGTCTTAGGAACCTCCTTTCTCCGTCTTCAGGCGGGGCCACCCACATGCAGACACACCTACATATGACTATTAAAGGGTTACGGCATTAGAAAGGTTGAGAACCACTGTTCTACAGGGTAGGGATTGTCTTTTGCCCCTTTTAGCGTCCCCAGTGCTTAGCAGAATACCTGGAGCACAGTAGGTGTCTGATAAATATTGATTGATTGATGAAACCATCAATCTTCATTACACACTACTTGAAACTTTAAAAAATTATATAATTTCCCAAACTACTTAAATTGTATTTTCTTTTGAAATTCCAATCAGCTAATTACTTAACACTTAAGTGTGATTAGTTAATAAGAACTGGGAAGGTATTGGGTTTTGTTTTGTTTTGTTTTGTTTTGGTGGGAGTAATTGTACATAAAACCTAATGTTCATCAATGTTGTATTCATTCTCCAGATGTGACCTGACTAGTGCAGAGTACAGCAACGCTCTTACATATATAGTTTTAGAGTCTCTTGAGCCAGGCTAAAACTTTATTGTTGTTGTTGTTGTTGTTCAGTCATTCAGACTTGTCTGTCTCCTCATGGACCATAACACACTAGGCCCTCCTATCTTCCACTATTTCCTGAAGTCTATCTAAGCTTGTGTGCATTGCTCTCACAATACTATCTATCCTTCTCATCCTCTGACATACCCTTTTCCTTTTACCTTCAATGTTTACCAACATCAGTCTTTTCCAATGAGTCCTGTCTTCTTATTCTGTAGTCAAAAGCTTCATCGTCAGTATCTGACCTTCTAGTGAATAGTCTGTATTAATTTCTTTAAGAATTTATTGATTTGATCTCCTTACCATCCAAGGGGCTCTCAAAAGTCTTTTTTAGCACCACAATTCAAAACCTGTGATTCTGTGATGCTCAACTTTCCTTATAATCCAGCCATACATTGCTAGTAGAAAAACCATAGATTTACCTATATGGACCTTTGTCAGAAAGGTTATGTCTCTGCTTTTTGCTGTCCGTATTTGCCATAGATTTCATTCAAAGGAATAAGTGTCTTCTAATTTCATGGCTGTGGTTATCGTCTGCAGTGATCTTTGAGCCCAAAAATATAAAATCTGACACTGTTTCTGGTTCTTCTCCCTCTATTTGCCAGAAAGTGATATGACCAGTTGCCAAGATCTTAGTTTTTTGGATGCTGAGTTTTAAGCCAACCTTAACACTCTTTTTTCACCTTCAGCAAGAAGCTTCTTAATTTTTCATTTTCTGCCATTGGAATGTTATCATTTGCATAGCTGAGATTGTTGGTATTTCTCCCAGCAACCTTAATTCAGCTTTTGATTCATCCAGTTTAGCATTTTGTACTTTGCATATAAGTTAAATAAATAAGGTAACAATATACAACCTTGTTGTACTCCTGTTCCAATCTTAAATCAGTCAGTTGTTCCATGTTTGATTCTAATGGTAGCTTCCTGGCCTGAATACAATTTCCTCAGTAGAAAAGTAAGATCATCCAGTACTCCCATTTCTTTGAGGACTTGCCACATTTTGCTGTGATCCACACAGTCAAAGGCTTTAGTGAAGTCAATGAAGCAGAAGCAGATGTTTTTCTGGAACTCCTTTATTTTCTCCATAATCCAGTGAATGTTGGCAATTTGATCTCTAGTTCCTCTGCCTCTTCAAAAACCAGCCTGCTCTTCTGGTGATTCTCAGTTTGCATATTGCTGAATCCTAGCCTGCAGAATCTTAAGCGTAACCTTGCAAACATGTGAAATGAGTGCAGTCGCTTGGCAATTTGAACATTCTTTGACATTGCCCTTCTTTAGGATTGGAACAGAAGCCGATCTTTTCCAATCAAGTGGCCACTGTTGAGTTTTCCAAATCTGCTGGCATATTGTATGGAGCACTTTAAGAGCATCATCTCTTAGGATTTTAAATATTTCAGTTGGAATTCTATCACTTCCACTTACTGTTAGCAATGCTTTCTAAGACCCACTTGATTTCTCTCTCCAGGATATCTTTAACCAGGATCAGTAACCATACAATCATAGTTATTGGCGACGTTAAAAAATCTTTTTTGTATCTTTCTTCTGTATATTCTTGCCACCTCTTCTTAATCTCTTCTGCTTCCATTAAGTCCCTATCATTTTTGTCTTTTATTACATCCATTTTTGTATGAAACATTTCCTTGATATTTTCCGTTTTCTTGAAGGGATCTGTTGTCTTTCCCATTCTATTATTTTCTTCTATTTCTGTGTATTGCTCACATAAGGAAACTTTCTTATCTCTCTGCTATTCTCTGGAATTCTGCTATCAGTTGGGTATAGCTTTCTGTTTCACTTTTATTCTTCACTCAGCTATTTGTAAAGCTTCATCAGATAGTCGTTTTGCTTTCTTGTTCTTTTTCTTTGGAATTCTTTTTCTTGCTGCCTCCTGTCCCATATTGTGAACCTCTGTCCGTATTTCTTCAGGCACTCTGTCTACCAGATCTAATCCCTTTAATCTATTCATCATTTCTACTTCATATTCATAAGGGATGTTAAGAATACTCATACAGCCTGATGGTTTTCCCTACTTTCTTCCATTTAAGTCTGAATTTTGCAATAAGAATCTCATGAGCCATGGTCAGATCCAGGTCTTGTTTTAACTGACTGTATAGAGCTTCTTCACCTTTGGGTACAAAGTGTATAATTAATCTGATTTCAGTATTGACAATCTGGTGATGTATGGGATTGCTTCTTGAGTTGTTGAAAAAGAATATTTGTTATGACCGGTGAGTTATCTTGACAAAAGTCTATTAGTCTCTGCCCTACCTGATTTTGTATTCCAATGCCAAACTTGCCTGTTATTCCAATTATCTTTTGATTTTCTTCTTTTGTATTCTAATCCCCTGTGATGAACATGACATCTTTTTTGGTGTTATTTCTAGAAGATGTTGCAGGTCTTCATAGAACTGATCGATTTTGACCTCTCAGGAATTAAGTGGCTGGAGCAGACTCGTATTACTGTGATGTTGAAAGGTTTGGCTTGGATTTGAACAGATATCACTTTGTCACTTTTGAGATTCTAATCAAGTGCTGCTTTTCTCACTCTTTTATTGACTATATGGGCTACTCCATTTCTTCTAAGGGATTCTTGCCCACAGTTCTATACGTAATGATCACGTGAATGAAACTCACCTGTTCCCATCCATTTAATTTCACTGATATCTAAGATGCTGATATTTAATCTTTCCATCTCCTGTTTGACCACATGCAGCTTACTTTGGTTAATAGATCTTACATTCTAGGTTCTTATGCAGTATTGATCTTTATAGCACTACACTTCCTTTTTGTTACCTGATGCATCTGCAACTGAGCTTCCTTTCAGCTTTGGCCCAACTGTTTCATTAGTACTGGAGTTACTTGTAATTGTCTTCTGCTTTTCCCCACTAGCATGTTAGACACCTTCCAGTCTGAGAGACTCATCTTCTGGTGCCATACCTTTTATAATTTTAATACTGTCCATGGGGTTTTCTTGGCAAAGATACTGAAGTGCTTTGCCATTTTCTTCTCCAGTGGATCACCTTGTGTCAGAATTATGATCTGTCTATCTTGAGTAACCCTGCAATGGTTTTATTTAGCTATGCAAGCTTCTCTGCCACAACAATGGCAGATCAATTGTCAATCAATAAATTTCATCTTACTAGATTTGGCTCACTGTTCTAACTGGTTATGGCCTTTTTGAATCCTGCCTCTCTCTCATCCAAGTTAGTCATCCCTCATAACTGTATTGCATCTATAAATTTGATAAGTATACCATTTATGCCTATATCAAAGTGACTGATTAAAAAACAACACATCAAAGTAATTGATAAAAATGTCAAATAGCACAGGGCCAAGCCCAGATCTGAGGCATTCTACTAGACCCTAGGTTCAAGTGAATATCTAATCGTTGGTTGGTTGTGTCATTTGTTCTCAGAGAGGACCAAAATGACATCACTATGTTAAAGTCAAGTTATAATGCATCTGACTGTGGCCAATCAGACCAACACAAGTTCAGAATGTTCTACCACAGGTCAAGCACAAATAGCCCACATGAACATTGGATTCTCTAAATCTGTGCGTCCTGTATTTCCTTTGAGCTCTCCCAATTCTACTTTGCTCAAGGAGGACAGCTTCTCTGATGTGGACACACCATGCTGGGCAATCCTATGCCAGTGTCTCCCATGTCACACAATCAATTCCAAAATTCTTAAGAGAGACTTTGAGAGACCTTTCCCCGCCGGTTGAGAACTGTGAAGGAGGCGCAGGCCACACAGTCCGGCTAGGCCAAGATGCAGGTCGCCAGGAGATGGGTGTGTCGGAAGACGTATGTGACGCCGCGGTGGCCCTTCAAGAAGTCGCGCCTGGACCAGGAGCTGAAGCTGATCGGCGAGTACGGGCTCCACAACAAGCGCGAGGTGTGGCGGGTCAAGTTCATGCTGGCCAAGATCCGCAAGGCTGCGTGGGAGCTGCTCACGCTGGACGAGAAGGACCCACTG